>LUCM01004008.1:44432-151129 GCA_008360955.1 Fasciolopsis buskii
TAATCAATATGCGCATCACCGGATGGAACGTTAGTCAACGGTCTGTCAACCAATCGAATATTCAGTGTCACTGTTCAATGTATAGTTTAACGGGTTGCCAAATGTGACGAGAAACATAACAGATAACGCGAAGCCTCATATCTGGTGTTCCTTTGGCTTACAAATCATAATTCCTCAACAATACTAATAGTGATAAAAGCGGTTTATATACACAAAAATATCGTGACAACGGGAATTCATTCTCTTGCCTAAACGATGGTACATTTTGTCAGGCATGAATCGAGTCTACAATGTCACGTTGACAATTATACGAATCAACAAACGAAGATGGACTCAAGTATACTCGCATTCAACAAGTCGTACTTTAATTGTAAAAATCAAAAGTCACATTATCACTCACTCACGGTTATCTCTTTTACCAACGGAATCATATAGTACAACCATTTTAACTATACGCCCCGTGAGAAATGACCGATTGCTGTTGATTAGAATCAGGCGAATCCGTTTATGCCTAGGGGGTTGGGTGAAGAGGCTGATGCGGGAAGTGATGAGAAAAGTACACAAGTTGCCTTGTCCTCAAAACAAAATGGCACGCACAGTTCGAATAAGTGCGTACGCGATACGAAACACCTTCTACTTATCTGCTGACTGTCAGACAAAAATCATTTCCACTGTCGGTCATTCCGTGATGTCATTAGGGCTAACTCAGGGGACACATAAGTATACATATATAGATATATATATATATATAACCACACAAAGTATTGTGTGTTACGGCTGAACTGCATAATGTCGGTAATTTTTCATTCAACTTTCTTTAGTCCCATGACCACAGTCACACCGGTGATCTTCACGCACTTTGTCGGTTCAATTATGGTCACCTTGTTCGTCGAACAAATGCCACTGACAGTACACCAGTCATGCACAGCTTGAGACCAGAATGCTTTTGATCAGACGTTAGAAAAGTGAACAGTTGTATGGCCAAATAAAGCTTGTGTAGTGATGTGTGTGTATGTGTTTTGATGGTTGACTTTGCGTTTGTTTCACTTTGAACGTTGATTGAATTATGAATTTACTTAAGTCAAACAGGTCATATTTGCATTGCACTGTACTAATTCTCTCTGCAGTAGTCGTACTATCATGAATAATGTTTTACGGCATTTTAAAATACGGTGAAGACTTATGGACGATGTACTTTTCATTTGTTAATTCCCGGTAAAATAATGCCTCACCATTTCATAATAAAATTCTAGAACGGGAGAGGAAATAATCAGTGTTTCATTTCATACGGACATGAAATGGGGTTGAATGAGGACAAATGAGATCGACTCAAAAGGAGTTGGCCTCCGAGTGTGAAACAGCTTGGGGCAGTCAGAAATAATGGGCCCGGATTGTTTTGCTGTCCAGTGATCTTCTGAGAGTCAGTATCACAACATGGACGGTAATTGTGCTTGATATGCAATCATCGCTCATCTCGCATTCGAATCGTATTTCAGGGATCATTGGATATGCATTCCTATTAGCTTCGAACATGCCAGACGAGACCGTTTTGTGGTTCTCAGTTATGAGTTGAGTGTTGATGGTGCACGAAAGACCAACTGAGAATTAAATTAAATCCTTTCTAATGAAAGTTACACAAGTTTTGGACCAACTTCCAGTTTCTCGATAGCCAGTCAATGGAATTTCGCAGCTAGCTCGTATAAGGTCTACCATTACAATCTAGTTTTTGGTTGATCTTTAAACGCCATGAAACTATTGTAAAACAGTTTTATCCACTAGTTTATAAGATTCGTTTTTAGCCTTCATGGACTTCAACCATTGACGGTCACCTGTTCGTGACAGTAGTGTGTTACCATGAGGTTATCCAGAATAGTGATCGACGGCCAGTGTTCCACGAGTCCTGTGCGTGGGTAGATAGCACGTCGGCCGTACTCCTGTCATCTTCGCCAATTCGTAATACTTCATTTAATCACGTGGAGATCTTCGTGAAACGGAAATGCTTCCACATACTATCTAATGTTTTACTGTGATCATTCACATTTGGTGACAGATGGATGTATCAGTGTTTATGTGGGACAATTTATCTAAAGTAGACAATCTGGAAGCAGATAGACAAACATATTTGCTAACGATTCATGAATTACCAGATCGAACATCGTATACTAATTAATTAATTAATTGAAAAAGCAAATTTATTAGAAATCGTTTTTAGGATCGTTTTATTTTTTGACCGTTTTCCCCTTAGTCCTTACACCTTGCACATATATGGATCTAGTTTCTTGACTCCTTTATTAAGTACCAAATTAATATATTATAATAAGGAATAGTTATTAAATTCATGTGTCATTTTTAATTTCCAATTTATTTGGATCTCATTAGAATAATCTAACTTGGCATACAAATTATACTGATCTGCTTCATCAGAGATGATTCGGAAGGTGTCGATAGGTGGAAATCACAAAACTAGCCAAATTTAGAAATTGGGGAAATGAACCACACGTGTAAACAACCATACTCGCACGTACCCACGCAAGCAAGCATGATATTGGCGAGCGTACAGGCACCCAAAATCCGTAAATTTATTTCACAAAGCCCCATTTCCTTCCAGTTTACCAACTTAGCAGATCACCAAAACTGTTTCAAAGCCATCCTTTTCCCTTCATTGGAATCTCTCTTTTTCTTCCGCCACGTCATCCTAGCACGCATCCACTAAAGTTAAAAAAAACCCCGTTTTGGTTCGGCTTCGGTAGACACATGCGTAACAGGTGGCTCCGATCTCACGCCACTGCCCCCTATCGACTCAGGCAAACTTGTGTCGTGTACGACTTCACGTGCACACACCACAGGTGTAGTGCTAGCCGTTCCATTGCTGCTCTTGATGGTGGTGAGGATGACGATGATGACGCGTGACGATTCGAGCGAAGGGTACATGATTTGGCGTTTCATCAAGAATTCACTCATTCTGTTCGTCGGTCGACCGAAGGCTTGTCCGTTCGTTCGCCTGTCGGTCCATCTATACACCTATTTATGGAACTATAACAGTTGACCTTTCTTGCACATAGATTGTGATGCCGTTCACTAAAACGGCAGCTATTTTGATTTTTGCTTGAGCTAGTTCCCATGATAAGCTTACATTTATCTGCCAGATGTCCGAGATGACTACGAACACTGACAAAGGCACGGGGGGGAGGGGAGCCGTGAAAAAGAGAGAACAAATTTGCTAGTTCACACGGGCACTATTCGTACATAGGCACGAACCGTAAAACCCAAACAAAACAGTCAAAATTCTAAGACACGCGAACATGTTTCGAGTAGTCTTCCACCCATTCATGTGTGCTTTAATCGCGCGCTACCGTCTGGGCACGAAAATCTCGTTTACGCTTACATGCGCCTCCGATCAGACATCGATGGACGTAAGAACTGAGAGTATCCATTCATCCGTGAAATCGGGCGTAAAGTGAACGATGACTGGAGGCGGGTGCTTGGGGTTTGAAAGAGTGCGTGTGCCAACGACCACGATACAGCCGCCTATTTCGTTACGAATAAGCGATACCACTATCCTTTAAATGTATTTATGTATGCCTGTGGTAACATTTGTCGTTTTCACATCTTGTCCGACTGCGTTCACATGAGTCTCCTTTTCCGCTAAACTGTGACGTTGCGCATATACGTTAGTACATACACGCACATGAAGGCAAGCTGAAACAATGGCGTACATGAGAGGGACTGAATCGGAAACAGGATGAATCTCGATGTGTCTTGCTACCATACGGGTGGTGGTGATGCTCGTACTGGGTGTTGGTGTTTATGATGACGAAGACGAGTCTACGTGAAAATGTCCAACCCAATTCGTCTGCTGACCGTGCGTAACCAAATACATACACATGTGCCCGTTTCGTTCACATGTGAACGCAAACAGAGAAAAATACGAACGCAATAGACATGTGCGGAAGCGCAATTTACCGGATTGGATAAAGTAGACGTTATGGTTTCAACGGGGGATAGACAATCAGACCATGAATGGGCGATAGACGTTGACCCGATGAAAACCGAGAGATCTTTCTCTAGCCCCGTTCTCTCCAATCCCTGGAATGAAGCACTAGTCAGGGAGCAATGAGAATTACGAGCGGTTCGCTATTTCTACCACGGCATACGTGGTTACTACTGGTACTAGTCATAATACTAGCTATTGATAAACGGTATTATTGAGACAAATGGGGATCGAGTGATGAAATCAGCAGTTGTCGTTCACGAGAACAATTTCGGAATTATCCAAACAAATATCTTAGTGAACAGAGATCATTTTTCGATTGGAATTAGTTCCTGTAATCCCCGTTTATCTATCCACAACAAACCAACCGAATTCTACAACTAAACAAACTCAGAGTAGCCGTGCAAGAACACAGGTGATTCTAAACTTCAGCTTCTATCTTTCTCCTTGGCTCTGTTCCTCTCTCTCTCTGTCTCACTCAGCCCGTGGCTAGCAGGTGAATGACTACATGAGCGAACATGCAGTTCGTGATAAGTAAAATTTGGTCATTTTGAAGATGAGACTAATCAGTGAGCTGATATCTCATCAAAAATCCCCATACGCTGAAGGATTTCATACACAGAAAAAAGTGTCTGCTTTATGTTAACTGGAAAATAAACGCATCACGATGTGGAGACTGTCCCGGGTAGCTTTATCATCCTAATGATCAGTGTCGAAATATGACCATAGAAGTCTGCTCTCGGTGTAAGTTTTGTGTTCGCAGAGGACTGAATCATCGGTGTTATACTAGAAATTGATTTATGACTTACACATGATACTGTTGTTTAAAAGGAGACTTTACTGATATACAAGGTATGGAGTGTACAAATATGGGACTGACTGGGCAGGAGAATATTAGATACACTGCCTCATTAGTGACAATAATCACGAAATCGATAGTATATATTCAGAGAATTTTTCTTCGCTCTTTCGTGTATACAAAATACTACTTACATTGGGATTTATGTCAAAAATATTCGGAGGTAGACTAAAGCAAGCCCACTTTCACAGACCTAACAAGTATGTGTCTGCTTGCAAATTGTATGGTACTGCGCGTCACTGCGACAAAAGCGTGTAAATAAATGGTGTTTCAAGCGAGATCTCACTAGTTTACTGGGATGATGATTCCGAATTGCACTGACCAAATTTCGAATAACTTTGAAGTGACTCCGAAATAACAAAGGAAGAATTTTTTACATGGACTAAACCACTAACTCTCAGTACAAACCAATTCACCATGGTTTCGGAGTGAAATGTCTTGCGAAAATCACTTGAATACCATTTGAATGCAAGCAATAAGATCTTCTCAACTGCATGGTAGCCGCGAATATGAAATGAAGAATTGCAAATCCCCTGTTAGACTACACGTCATTGTAGCTTGTGACAGTGTATCTTGTCATTTCGATAGCCAGAAATGAGAGTAACTGTCAAAAATCTGCAGCTCTTACCCGGTATGAGCACATAGGCCAAGAATAGTTGACCGTAATTCATGCGCACTGCATACAGTTTATGTATTTTGAGTTCTCGTATCTCAGAGCAACTCTGTTATTGATTGACGAGAATTACAAGGTAGTCAACAGTAAAGTGAAAATTTCTTGTTGCGCAATTCATAACGGCAAGTGGAAACTTTGGGATAGGTCAAAACGTCGTGTTCATAGGGCAATACATGCTTCCGGCACATCAGATGAAGACGAGAGAGCGATGAGAAGTTTATGGATTGTGTTCATGGTCTTTGTATAACAGTCGGTTCATTAGCCTCAACCTGAAGTCCGCAGTCCGTCGCTTTACCCAACTAGGTTGGTTTGCAAATTCTTTCATGTATGGACGCAAAATGCGAACATATTTCAACACGAATTCGATGGCGAATTCGTTTGTCTTGCTTATCATCTAGGCAGCAATTTTTCTTCCAAGGGGACCGGTTGAATCTATAAACCGGCCTGAACCAATCGGCAAAAGTATCAAACACTTGTTCCGTGGTGAATTTAGGACCACACTTCTCGAAAGTGATCAGTTTCACTTTACTAACTGCTGCCGTGGCCAAGTGGATGAGGTCATGGCGTTTGGACCTGAAGCTCGCTGGTTCGAATCCTCCCATGGCCGGTCACATTCCCCACTTAGCAGCCCTCTGTTGGCCGCGGTCCCTTTCCTGATAACAGATGTACATTGTCAGTTTATCAATAAACGAAGTAAAAAGGCAAAAATTTCCACAATGACAATGGAAATCGGTAAAAAAAAATAAACGAACGAGTTTGTGGGTTTTGCTTCACCTTTCACGATCATCTTGGACATTTGTTTTTACTCAAGACTTAATTGTCCTCCTCTTAGTTAAACAGATCAGCTAAACGAGATGTTTTATATTAGACATGTCACACAAAATTTCCAAATCATACAAACATTTCGGTGATTTAAATCGAGATAAATTCATTTGTATTTGTTTATCTCAAGAATTCAAATTGACGAATTAAAGTTAATAAGTTGATTTTCTAATCATGTTAAACAGATAATTTGATTAATACTTATTGCAATATGATAGCTAAGCGTGACTTTTAAACACAGTCCATAACTACTGACTTCACTTTGGCCCCAAAAAAAAGTTTCTCATGAATTTGTTTGTCAGTTCGTATATCCGATATCGTAAATAGTAGCAAGTTTTTTGCATCTCTTTCTAAGTCTAACTCCTTCTATCGATTCAAAAATGAATTTACACTAACGTTCTCGTTGAAATAGACTACCGAGGTTGTAATTAAGACCAAAGTTGGATCATACACTGTATATCGTTGTGATATTGAGTCGTTATTATCAGATACTGAAGTATTATTCACTCTCAATAATGGTAAATGAGACCGAGCGCGTTTATAGTATCTCCCGATCCCGAATGGATGCACCAATCGATAGCATTGACTATCATTATTGACTTAACCATCAAAGTAGTATTTTTAAATAGATCCGCTTCATCTTTATACGAATTGTCGTCATTCCCAGCAATCTCCGACGATCATCTATTGCGTAATATTTAGCGTCCCAACAAAATGTTCAAAAAAACAACGGAAATTTGTGAAATATTTCCAATTTTGATAGAGGTTGACGTGTAAAGCTCGATCACTTGACATGAGGGTCTGATTTGATGAAACCTAATCAAAGGTAGGGTGTGATAACAAAACAAGCCCTTTCACCTATCGACTGATGAGGTCGGCGTGGTTGGACCGACTTACCTTAACCAAATGATTACCCTCGTTAAATTTCTTCGCTTGTTTCGGGGTGAATACTAATTGTGACAATCAAAGTGGGAAAAGTCGTCAAATCACTAAGGCTATGGAATAGGTGTTTGGGAAATGGGAACATTAATCTGATTGGGTTTTGATACAGGCGCATCACACTCGAGATATGATTGCAATTCTAATCGCATAACTGGTGCAATCCAAGTTTTGGCCAATCAGCCACAACCAGAATGGTCTTTTAAATGTTTTAGAAGGATATCTTTCTGTCTTGATCCTTTGATTCCGCGGACAACTGGTAGTGATCGCTAAGTCATGGTTGAATCGATCACACCAGGCCACAGTACAAACTCGTAAATGTTCAACCGTATGTAACACAGATTTCACCTGGATTTAGCCCCTGCGAATTTTCGGCTACAGATGACTAATCAATTTACCGGGTGAAGTTCGGAGATCAACGGCATAGTTGTGAATGATATAATTTTAATAACACAACAATGTTGGTAGATTTAATGCGCAACGTTTCGACTACCGTGGCTAGTCTTTCTCTGGGAAAGAAGCTTGCCAACTGGATCAATCACCGCAAATCAACGGCATAGGTTCAAATCCTCAAAAATCCGGCCAAGTTCCCTTTCGATACTGTATGGTAGACCGTGTCCTTCAACTTATTTGTATAACCGATAGAATGATTGAAAGGGGTGAATAAATCTACGGTTGTAGGGCAATGATCATGCCGTCGGATTAAATATTATCATTGTGGGTCATCGATCTTCGATAGAGATATTTCTGTAATTTTCCACGAGGAAAAGATATCCCTACTCAACTTTTCCCACCATAGGTACTGCTTGTCACAGTATTCTTCTAATGCCAAAATCAAATCTAATCGGATGGGTTCAAACAATCTCAAACTGACTTGTCCGCAATGGTAGTTCGGAATGATTAAAATAAATCTAAATAAGAATGGTAACTAGCTCGACTGGACCGTCACACTTTTCGGCTGATTTTACCGTCGGATGAAAGACGCGATACGAAAAAGATATTCGGTGTGCGCGTAAACAGCAAAAGCGAGAGAGAGAGAGAGAGAGAAAGAGTGAACAAAATGAGTTTGCAAGGATTGTGATACATGCAAATGTGTTTCGTGTTTGTTTATGCTGTCCTAATGCACTCGCATAAGCTCACACTGTTTCACCCATACCGGATCGGATCCGGTCTGTCTCCGGATAAAAATCTGAACGAGTTTTGGTGATCACAGGTCCCCACTCGCCTATCACGCATGGTCCTATGTAAACCAGATGTGTGTGTGTTCCGCACTGGTGCCTTGTACTCCGTTTTTCTCCAAAGCCGATCGGAAAATTTTGGGATGTGACACACAGAGGATGCGCGATAAATAGACACAAAATGAGTGAACCGCGTTAAAAGGAATGAGAATCATCTAAAGAATGTATCAACGAGTGTACGTGTGTGCCGATCTATTTGAACGTGGACACATGAATGAAAGTTTGAGACGATATATGGGACCTCCATGATAGTTGGGCGTAATAGGGAAATATGCCCAAAAGAACAATCGTGTTCTAGTATCATGTCCACAAAATAATTTATTCGTGCTTAAAGTGGGGGCTGATAAGTTTGTTCATGTCGTTAGTCGCCTTCGTGGTCCGTTTACTAGGAATCGAGGCAAATTCAGTGTCATAATTACACATATGTTACGCAACAAGAAAGCCGTCGACTTGATGAATAATAACTGTAATACTATGACTTTAGAATTTCGTTCCATTCGGATTATGCCGTCCTGACAGTTGGAAAATACTGAAGCGGTCACAGGTGTTATGCTTTCAATGTAAAGTCAGACAAATTCCCTCAATTTTGACAGCTCAAAAGAACAAAATGACTATTGTTTCAACGAATTGTTATTTGTCACAAAAATTCATATTTGCAGCACTTTAATGCCTACTATTTGGTTGGAGTGAATATCAACCTCGAACCTCGCAATGTAGTCAGCAGTGCCCAGATAGACTATTCGGTCCGAGTTTCCATTACTGCCCTGGTCGAGTAAAGTAGCATTTCCTGATTATCTCTTGAAGAGTTCTTCTTCTTACCGTTGATAAATTCCGGAAATATTCGCAAGAGATAATCAGGACCGCCAAATTCGTAAGCATACAACCGGATAGCTAAAAAATTTATAACTACACGCTTTTCCACTGTATTGGCCGCGACCAATAGAGGGTTCCCAAGTATTTGCAGCTTGCAATCACTGGGCCATTTACGCGTACCAAACCTAAGCATCTACATGGTAATATTTGCTATGAATCCAAATCTTGTCAACTTGCCATCCAGTTTATTTGAAAAGAGTATTGCACAATTAGGCACTACCGATTGCCCAGATCGATTCGGGGTTTCGTGCTTATCGTGGCGCAACAGAACTTAGTCGAGTGTATGCAGAGGCCGGGTGGCGCTTCGTAATAATATGTTCGTCACTAAACGTACTTGTTTGCCCGCTCATTCGATCACCTAACCAATCAATCAATCAGTCAATTAATCAAACGATCAGTTAGACCGTGTGATGCTTACCTAATACGTGGACAATGGTAGAAATGGCGGGGCGATGATCATGGGGTCATGGTTTTAGGCAGTATACTTGCGTGCGAATTTTCCACGCGTGGGAAATTGAATCGTAATGCAACTGGGGACGAAGAAGACATAAACGGTAGTCACTTGCCCGCGACCAGCTGGCCACACAAGCGCGGCTAATTTGGTCTGATTTATCAACTTCTGGTGGGTTGCGATAAATGTGTTCCATAAGTCATGACTATCTGGTACAGTGAACTCAGAAAGTCTGAACAAATTTGGAAGGGGTTTCACAAATTGCTTCCGAAAATTTGCAGTTTCAAGATAACTAATTTAGCATTCAGCTTGAGCAAAATTGAGTTTACGAATTTACGCCAGCTCCAGTTCTTGCCTGCTGACGCATTTTACAGCACATGTGAACTGACTACTTTCAACTGACCTCAGATTTCTTGTGCACGTTGTCTACCTTTTACAACAAGGAATGATCAAACTAGCGTGAATAATAATCACTAATTCCCAAGTAACTTAATCGCTACCAAAAGAATAACCGTTTCGTGACCTAATAAATTGTAAAATAATGAGTTAAACTTCAAAGTCAGATAGTAGGTGATTAAGTTTCAATTCCATAGGTATAAGTCTTTCCAAGTGATCAAGGTATTTAAGGTGGTCTACTCTGAATTGAAAAAAAGGTGTTGGATAAATGTGGTGCCATTCTCGCAAATTTTCACCTGTATTCATCTTTTCTGTCCCGTAAAATTCGCACCTGTGAAGCGCACGCATGTGCTATGCATTTGTTTATAACAGGTTGCATGTTCACGGCGCTAGTTCGATTTCCGTTCATTTTTATTGCTGTTGTCATTGCTGTTGTTACTACTGGTACGGATGGTGGTATTGGTGTTACAGTTGCCCTCGAAAAAAAAACGGAAGGGAATTTTCTAGTGCATGTCACTGACGAGTGGATTAGTTTGGCGATGAGAATGTACGAGGACAAAGCTGGAGGGTGTATGCCAAAACGGGAACTTGATGAAGCAGAATTGACGAGATCGTACTCATTCGGTGTTGCGGACACGCATGCATGCATTCTGACATGGCAACGGGCTGGGCATACGAACATATTTGAAACGTAGCACATGAATTGTTTCTCACGTGCCCACGAGTTCGATATGTGCATGACATGCGAGCGGGTTTGCACGGGTATGGCGAATGACACCATTTGAAAGTGCGCCAGACGTGAGAATAAATGCAAACAAACAAACAGACAAACAAACAAACACGTTTACCTCCTGTCATTTTGTATGTGAGAACAACAGATCCCGGTCATGTCTATTCATCCGATATCGTGAACGTCCGGACACCACGAGGCGAGAGACAATCACTTTGGTGCTGGTGATGGTGTTAGCATTTTCGTTGAGCATGATGAGAATGATGTAGCATCAACGACATTTTTTAATTTCCTGTCACTGGTTTTGTAGTCGTCGTTCGGTTGTTTAAAACGCCACTTTTCGAGTGTTGTGCGGCACACACGGACACATGCATACACCATGAACTTTCTTCCGCGAACACTTCTTCCTATCCACGACTGACATGATCAAAATTCACCTCTACTTCCACACTCCAGCCCATGTCAACTTTCATCTCCCGTCTGGTATGTACGTGTGCATGCATGTATGTATGTGTGTGTGTGTGTGTGCGTTCGTGTGCGCTTGAGCATACATTATGGCCTGACTCACCTGATTCTATTTGCATGCGTGAGAATAACCGAATTATGAACATGACAGTTTAGAACGCGATCTAGCAGGGGAAATTGTTCAATATCATCCCAATAGGAGCATTATCCAAGCACAAATTCTGTGTACGTACACATGCAAATAGGTGAGTTGTTGTTGACTAATCAAACAAACCATGTTGGGCAAATTCGGTCCCATTTGGGGCTTTACACAACCACATTCACTCACTCACTCACACACACACACACACATACATCCACAGGAAGTCGCACTCATATTCTAATCACCCGCTTTTGTTCGCATTTTTCGCAGACTCTCGGGAAAAGTGAACCGTTTCACACCACATGTGAGTGCGATGGGGAAAAATTGTTCACTTGTAGACCATCCAGTTGCCTGTTCACGATCGACATGATCAGTCCCAGCAGTTTATTGACTCGCGATGAGGAATTGGTTAAGAAAGGGTACTGTAATCGTGAGCGTGGATGTGAACGTGTCTGTGAGTTTATCTCTGATAATGTGTAGACCAAGTTGGAGAACAGAGGCAAAGATTAATCAGAGTGAAGCTTTTCTGATCCCCCTAGGGTTCATCGTACAGGAAAACGTATGATGTGCAGACGTGAATGGTTCCCTTTTTTAATGAGTCGGTATCGCCAGCGTAGCGCAGGAAGATTCGAAAGACGACATGGGTGTAACTGTGCTCTGTAAATATCCATTCCGAGAGACAAACCAGGGTATATTTCGAAAAGTACGGATCAAAGTCTGAGTTTCGTAACCAGAAACAGTACAGATTTTCTTGTCGTGTAAACGATTACGATATTTACTTGAAACTTTCCTTTCTGATCTAGGAGGTATTGACAATCTTTCAGACTGGAATGATTGCCATAGAATTTTTCGACGATTACCGAAAGCTGTTAATGATTGTCATTGTACTGAACGAGAGGGTAAAATCTAAGTTCAACAACTTACAGATGAGAAAAATAATTGCGCCTGGTCGTGGTTGATTAAAAACTGGAAGATGTGCGGTCTAATGTAAGCGATACTGACACGAATGCGATTAGGTAATTGATGATAAATCAGAACAAGAGTTCCGTAATGCGAGGTCGTCAACTAATAAAGATATACGGTTTAGTGCGGAAATCTTGCCCAGTGGCTGTCACATTGTGGTTTTGGTAATAATATTTACCAGCGGGTTAAGAAATGATTGTGAACTGACGTGTGACCGGGGCCACCGAAGCATACTATGCAACAGACGTGTTAGGCATCGATGATCGCCGCGGAACTTCGATCTTGTCCTGTTAGCAGACCACTCTGATCAGCTTCAAGTGGTTTGTATCATACCAACGCTACACACCACCTCAATTGCAGTTGATCAAAAACAAATCAGCTTCTCCTACTCTTTCTTCTTCTTTTCGAGGACTTGCTGGGTTTTTCCCTGGAATTTTGTCATATTTATGTGCACACCAGACTGCGGAGACCGGCAATGGCCAAGCGGATAAGGTCCTGAAGTTTGGACGTGAAGATCGCGGGTTCGAGTCCTTTCACTGCCCGTCAACTTCCCCAATTGACAACCCTCCGCTGGCGAAATCCCTAAAGGCAGATGTACATTTCATTAACAAAATTAAGCAGTAGATAAAAAAAGACCATTTGCAACCATCCACCGACTAGTACGGCGACCCAAGTTCCCCAGAATATTCCATATACAAGGGGATACACCATCAGGCCATTGGATTGCAGACTACATACTAATTGCTTCTCTGAAGATGTTCATGATAGTCACAGGGAGCACAGATAAGTTGACTTCTTCTCAACTGTCTCATTCATTTGCATTGAGTGAAATATAGTGGACACAAGTGGGTTTTTAGAGGCGGTCCTTCAAGGCTTGGCCATGACAAGTGGCCCAGGAGTACAAGTGCTGAAAAGTCACAGTGAATACAGCCTAGTTAGATAAACGAGAACGGCCTTCACGATCAATCATTCCGTTAGCCAGCGATAAGTTAAATCGGTAACATGAAAGAAATAAAACACTTCAGTCATAGTCAATCCTTCAGTTGGATCGAAGTCATGATCACATCACATAAAATGACCGACACTAATTGCGGATTCGATTAGACATGAATGCCCGATTTAAAAAGGTGGAATTACGATTTCCAGTCAAAGAGAATGGTGTTCAATTGCAGAAAGTTATCCGTGGAAGCACCAGCGATTTATTTAACTTTTATTTATTTATTCATTTGACTCGGTTATTTGTCCATTGTCGTAGTTCAACTAGACTAAAAGCCATGAAATAAAATAGCAATAACCAGCGGATCGAACTCCTGCATTTGGTCGATAAGACGTTGCCGTTAAATGAAGGACATTCGGATGTTAACGGGGACAGGGCTGGGAAGCTCGATGCATTCTGACAAGGGTTCACTATCTTGAATTCGTTGTCACTCTCGGTTAATCTAGACCTAATCCAGTCCGATACCGATTCCATTGACAAATTTAAAATTGACCTTTGTCTGTGCTGGTACAGAAGGTATTCGAATCCGTGACATGTGGTTTTTATTACCAACCAAGGAGTATGTAAACGTATGTCATGCAGAGTTGGCCTGGATATTCTCCAGCATAAATTGCACTGACAAATGATAACATTGTCCACATTTTGTGGATTCATGAAATTCACCCTATCCGCGTCACCTGGTTTGATTTCACTTGTTATGAATTAGTATTTTTAGCGGGACTAAATCCTCAATAACTTCATGGCCTGTCTGTTTTGATTTGCAATCCCTGTGACAGTATTCATTCGACGTCGACATCCGCAACTAAAAACCGGGTCAATCAATTTATGCATGACCGATGTCTGCGTACAAGCACGACGTGTAGCGAATAACCAGAGAAGCCGACAGCACCCAGTTCGTCTGGGAAATTACACAAGCACAAACACATCCAATTCCGCTGCTCCATCTCCGGAACCAAGTACCGAATCCTCTGGGATAATTGGTGGCAGTCTGCTCAATCTGAAAGACCGCAATGGGACCGGAGTTACTGGGCCCGAGACAACAACTGAATTGTCCAATTCGATCGGAATAGATGCGAAACCGTTGTACAGCTCGCATCGATTGACACCCAATCCGGTGGAGAGGAACAAATGGACCAACAAATCTCTTCGGAACGAGTCACGAATGGGCGGGTTTTCATCACCGGATTGGATGAATGAGAAGCGGAACGCTTGTTCAACCCCAATCGATGATGCATCATCTTGTCATTTTGATGTATACAGACGGGCCGACCAGGACCCGGAAAGTGATCCAAAGGACTCGCCACCACTGTTGCATCAGGCCATGGGAGCAGACCTGGACACGAAAGAGGGATCCTCATGATAGCATATAGATGTTCGCTAGCCTGCTAGCGATAGAACGGAAACGTGAAAAATCAGCTGGTTATTTAGGGACCTTCTTTCACCGACATTTTGAATCTTGTCATGTGATGTAAAGAGTCATGCTTCATAAGTAAAATTTTACACAAATAAGTCGCTATGATATATATGTATATGTATATATATATATATATACATATATGTATTACCGATTTCATCGGGAACTGCAAACATGTCAAATTGCTGTCCGTATTGTTGATCATCAAGTTGGAAAACGACTGTAAGAATACAACCATTACAAAACCCTCACAAAGCACTGGGTGATATACATAGTTTTTATTTCCATACTGTCTTAGGTTGCTCGACAATCACAAATTGTGCATCCATTTTTGCTCCCCATTCCCATTCCGTCATCCCTTCCCATTTTCCATCAGGAAATTGCAAACTGATCTCATTGATGCTTTTCATTTTGAAAACCATGACAACGAAATTAAACAGTCCAACTAGCCGTTTCTTTATTTATTGTTTATTCTTTCGTTAATGCGTTCATTTATTTATTTACTTATTCTGTCACTACATTACTGACTCAGTCGACCATTCACTCATTCATTCATTCAACCACTTGGTTGAAATTATTGTTTTCCAAAGAACTACAATTTTTTCGGATTTTTTTATCAACATGAAAGTCTAAAATTATTTGAATTACGTTGATTGTGCCACTGGTTGATTGAATCTTCTGTTCATCTTTTTTTCCCCGACGGAACTGTATCAGCTGAAACCAAAATTACCCCCCCCCCTTTCACCCAACCTCCATCACACTGTCCAGCACATTGCACCCATATACACGGACATAGACATACACACACACACACACACACACAAACACACACGAGCGCATGGATGTGCCCCATCGACTTGGACAATTCTATTCGTAATCACATTCCATTTTCATGTACTCGGCCTTCATTACCTTTTATTCCATGATCAAGAGTATTTTATCAGCCAAGTGACAAAATATTTGTTATACACACACGCACGCACACACACCAACAAACACGCAAACACTAACACGAACAAATGTGCAGTGGTGACTGTTGTGTAATGTAGGAAACATGGTAGATTTGTCCACTCCGACTTTGTATTGCTGATCAACAAAATTCGCCGCGTTCATTGTTGTCCAACAAATGGCTAAGTCCGATCAAACGAAAGGAAATTTCGAGCATTAGCCTGCTTAGAACACCCAGGTATATTTCACAGACAATCAAATCTGACAAGGACAATTCACACCCAGTGTGTTTATTCGTGTCAGTCAATCAAGCAATCAATCAGTCAATCATCAAATCAGTCAACCAATAAACCAGTCAGTCGGTCAGTCAATCAGTCGGTTAATTCGTGTCAAACGATGTATCAATCAAAAAGCGTTTTCTTTTTTTTAAAAAAAAGACAAAACAAACATGTTTACATTCATTTCACATCGTTTGCCCCTTCTCGTTTTGAATATTCATCCAGACAATCAGAATTTTGTTTCAAACTAAATTTTGTCACCACTGTGATGTGATATTGTTGATGCCCGAACTTAATTTCCTCACTTTCAAACCCCGAAACTCAGTTCAGAACCAAAAAACTGTCCATTTTTTTTGAGTGTTCGCGGCTTTTTTTTCTTTTCTTTCTTTTTTTGCAACACCTAAGAATTGGACATTTTTCGCATACAAAAATCTACGTGAGATAGACAAAGGAGATATCTCCTTACAAATTTGAAGTCTGGTCTCTCTCCTTCTCTCTCTCTCTCTCTCTCTCTCTTACTCGCTCTCCCTCTTCGTCTGTCTCCCGTCTAATGCAGCAATCTATTTTACAAAATTTGGGCACTTTTATTAATTCTTCATCAAAAACCAATTGAACTTTCTTCCTCATTTTTGGCTCAAATGCCATCAATGATATTTTACTGAACGAAACAATTTTTCATTGATCCCCGGGATTCATCTGTTTCATTTTCAAGAACAAGACTTGACAATACTGTTGTTTGGATGCGGAAGTTTGGATGGCTATTTTCTTTCGGTCCTACAAACACTTTTACTGGCTATCGAACCGACGGAATTTGACCTTTATTTCTTCGAAGAAGAATGTAATTGGTGATCAGGATTTGTGGCTGATTGAACACTCGCGGGAAACGGACGCAGAACCAATATCCCAACAAACATGACTCGAAACATTCGTAGTTTGTTTTGTGATACGACCATGTCTGTACCATATGTTATATAAATATACATACGTATACATTCATACATGTACATGTTGTGCACGTAGCAAACAAAAATGCGAAATTCATATGTGCTAATCGCATTATTTTAGTTTTCGAATCTTTTGGCCTGAAGAAATTTGTTTATAACTTTCGCATTCGAAAAATCACGTGATGCGGCAGAGTGAATTCGTAGACCGGTTGCATAGCAAACTCATTCCTCGAGCAGCTGGCCTAGACCGATCAGTTTCTCGGAAGTAAATTTCGGTATTGAATAAACACTAATTTAGGAAAGCAAAATAGTTTGCCTAGTTTTAATCAGTTAGCTGACTTTGACGAAGGCTTTCCAATGGAATCAAACAACACAACCAAGCCGAAGTTTTGATATAAAAGCTCGGTTTGTGAATACATTCAGGCCACTGATGTAAGTGAATTTCGCAACCTTTTGCAAAATCTGTAATTTGGAAAGTTTCATTCCCTGTGGCTTTCTGAATGTTACTGCTCCTCTTTGATTGGAGAAATAAGACCAAAGTTGCTAAATTGCATGAACCGTATTCTCCATACACGTGGGCGTTTCTTCTCAACGTACTGGAGTCAAATGTTCCGAGATTTGCACAGGTTTCTTCAAAAATGTATACACATATATATAGAAATTGTAAGTAATATCTGGATGAGTGAACAAAATTTGCCCGGGAGCACACGTTCGCCTTCGCGGTTATTGTCGCCCGTCAGTTATGCGTACTCGGTACTGTCTTGTCTAAATATCCTTATATTTGCACACTCCGAATTGGTATGTCTCACCGGGCAAATTTTGTTCACTCATCCAGATACTACTTACAAGCTCTATATATTACATAGGTATATCCTGGGGCAGTGTGTCCTCGTTCATAAGGCTGGCTCAGCCCAACTGACAAAGAATTGTCAACGAATCACAGTTGTGGTTCTTCTGTGGACACTTCGACGAAGAGCTTCCATGCATAGTCCTGAAGCTACAAATCAGATTCTGGTGATATATACATATACTTAAATTGAAATTTGGAACTGAGTAGAGGTTTTGGATGATAAACAATCTGGCGAATCTATTTGGACTAATCACAGTCGAGAGTTACCATGTTCGCCTTGGCTGTGGTTGAACATTTTTGGGAAAGATGAGATTTTTTTCCTCACTGAAGATTGACTGTTTGGTAGAAGAGACCTTTGATGATGAAATCAAAAGTTTTGACCTAGGATTATGTGTTCCGTGGAACGAATTAACGGTTATCCAAATTTTTCTATCATGACAGAGCACTGCAAATTCACTCCACTTGTTGTTTAGTCGTAAATCCTGCACTGGCCATTTAGGTTTAGTGTGATTTTTCTCTTTTAAGGAAGATCTATTCACATGGAACATTGTCATCTGGGATCAAATGGGTAATTTTTCACGGACGTATTTAATTGCCTGAAAAATGCCAGGTTTATCGCTTCGCTGAACAAGACTAGAATGTACATAATTTCATGCCCTTACCACCCGGAATTTCGATACATTGAGAATTTGGAGCAACACATAGGCGCATCACAAAATCAAGTCAGGTCAGCATTAGTGGAACTAGTGCCCAAAGCAACAGGCCATAACGAAAAGGCACCTGGTTGATCGAAATAATGCAATTAAGCATCGCAAACGTCATGCGTATTGGGCATCCGATCTCACAGGTTCTCGCTTCTTTTCATATTAATGATTCGCATGATGCCAGATCACATTCATTCACACCAAACTAAAGCCATCATTATTATTAATACTGTTATTATTGTCATTATATTGACCACAGAAACGCAGAGTGAAGCAAGTTTTCGTGTCCAGAGATTTATTGTTCCGCATCTTGTAGTATTAGAGAGCAAAAATATTGCGGGCTTTATTTTTTTCTAATGACCGGAATTTGCCTGATCATATCCCTTTTATCCATGCCGTTCTTACCGATTTTATTTTCTCTGACAAAGACATTAAGAAGGTACGAAAGCTGGACACACATTCGTGTAACGGAAATCCCCGAAAGAGTTACAATTACATCGGTCAACAAGAACTAACTTTGTATTTTGTTACTTTGGGCCACATTGAATTTTATGATATTCTGTTACGTTGCATGATATTATACTGCATTGTGTTGTGTTGTATTTTATTGCATTACGCTGCAATACATTTCGGTTTATTGTATTGTACCCTGTTGTACCACACTGTATTGTATTGTACTATATTGTAGCGGATTCTGTTGCGTCATGCTGCATTTTATTATGTTGTTTGTACTATAGTCTTGCATTTCATGGTATTATCCCATATTCTGTCGCATTGCATAGTAGATTTGTCAGCCAAAAGTTCCATTTCAGTAGACAACAAATAAACTGCGCAATACTAATGATGTCAACTTGTAAGTGGAATAAAAAGCCGTCACCGTACCAATTTGAGGAACACTGGTTTTCATCCGACCACAAAGGTTTAAGTACTTCAGGCCCGTTTAATACTTACATGTGTAACTGGCTGGAAATATTGATTGCCGCGGCCATTCCTTGGACCGTCAGTAGTCGAATGGATACGGCGTTCCCCAAGAAAAGTCAGATATCTGAATCCCAGACCCGCCAGTCACTTTGTCGATAAATAGCAGTCGAGTATTGACAGGTTACTTATTACACCTGACATAGTGAGATACCTTGTCGTCTCATGCCGACACAGGGTCAAGGTTACCGGTGCTCTGTATTTAACAGGTTTTAACCGCTACGGGGTATGCTCCATCCACCACACACACTTTAGAACAGAATCCTATCATCGCTACGTCCTTCTTAACTAGAATTAGTTTTGAACGTAAAGCAATGAAATTGTTATGAATAAAAACACGAGTTGGACTTATTCTGAATATCAAATCACTAAGGAATATTTGAGTTTGGTGCAAACAACAGAAAGAGATCCGGAAGAATTTTTTCGTGAAGAATTCTTTTCAACCCTTGATATGTATGTCGAACACATTTTCGATATGTGAGCCGATTGGCATGGATGAAAAATAATTGATAACAGAAAATATTTAGTAATTTATGTAATATTACTTCCTAAGTAGGTCGAAAAAGATTACTGGTGAAATAGAGTGAGTTTATCAAGGGACAAAGTAAATAATAGCAGTGTGCATAGCCTTCACGGATTTGAAGCGACAAATGAGGTGATTCTACGAAACACAATGGAAAATATGATAAAGCCATGATAAATCAATGATTATTGTAAGATCAAAATACAGCTCGGACACTACTCTGTTCACGGGGACAATGCTGATGACAGATTATTTATTAGAATGAGGGTGCTTGACAGACTGAATGTGCATTTAGTTTTGACAATATGGAAGCCGGCAATGATCGAACAGATTAAGTAATGCTGGTTGAAGGCATCCACTTGCTGTCAGTCGTCTTGTTATAAAATCTGACCGAAAGAGACCGTATGTGGTGCCATGACACTTCAAGTTTCAAGATCATGTCTGCCAGTTTGCCCATCCCTCTCCTGTGCGATGGTTCCTGGTGGCAATGGAATATGCCACTTCCCATGCTCTCATTTCTGAAGGATGATATTAAAAGCAACAGATTTTGCTGTCAAATAGATTACCAGAAAGACTTACAGACAGACAGACAGACGGACAAATAGACAAACAGAAAACAAAGTTTGATTGATTGGATAATAACTAGGAGGTGATGATGTCATCAGCACACTGGACACTTTGTTCTCTGAACAGATAACTAACATAAGTAGTATACTTAAGTGGATAAAGAATAGAACGTCAAAGAATACCCGGATTTGGTAGTTGATGGATCCAAATCACAGCAGCCAAATTTAGTTCTTTCAGTACTATCGGATATACGACTGAACAACTCAGGCGTCCGAAGATAAGGGAGAGAACAGAGTAAGAAAAAGAAAGATGAAAGCGAGATGTAAAAAGACAGCGAACTGATTTCACAAGCTGTACGAGCTTTTAAAAACAATATGTCAAAATGATTAGACCCTATCCAGAGTCCATCTATTGGGGTTGCATGAAAAATGAAAACGATGGAGACGTACGAACAACTGATAATGTTCCTTTCAGCTAATTTGAGTACATTGTGTGTGACGGTGATGCGACGAAAGTGATAGGTAATTAATTAATAGCACTTCCACAGATAGGTGCTTCCGTAATGCACCTCAGGCACTTTCTTTCACACATATGTGTGTAATTGTATACATACATACATACACACATACATGCATACACGCATGCATGCATGCATACATACATACATGCATACATACAGAACCAGGATGCAGTATACCAAACGAGCAATTTTCAAAAAGATTTTATGCAAAAACCCTCAATACCTTTCTGCTAATCTCAGTGAACAAAACTTGATTTGCCAGGTCTACAACGACATAGTACGATTTCGGTCGTGAGCGGTCATTACGGCACAGTAACACAAGCTACATACACACCCGCTTGCAGTATCGACTTGATGCTTATAACCAGTAGAATATTGGACATTATTGCATGCACACGTGATTTCGAGCCACGGAAATATACCAAAAGATTTTACACAGATCCTGGTCAACGAAAACAAATTTGTTCTTCAAAGGTCACCATGAACGAGAGGAAGAGGAAATTAGTTCTAACCGATTTCATTGATCCAATTTGCTCTCGCATGCACCTTTGCAGTGGAATCGTGCCCTAGACTGAGTCGATTAATATAGAACAAGTTGCGTAATGTACAATTATTGGGCAGATAGATGAGTACACTGTTGTCGACTTCTACATTGGCTATTACATTTATTGGATATTAACCTGTAATTATTTTACTAAGACAGCAACTAATCAGCAGCTTTGATGAAAGAGAAGCTTTGTAGACCAAAAATGGTCGACCACAGAACCATAACACATCACATTTTGGAAAGTAGTCAAGTTGATTCAGGTGAAATTTATTCATTGTAATCACAACGCAACAAATAGGATGACAGGGCAGTACCGGGTCTATGACATAAGAATACAAAATATGAATGATACTTGGGCAGTATGATTTTATATGCAATAATTTTGTGGACAGTTCTGTAACAACTTCATATTTAGTAATGACTGCACGATCAAAGTACGACTGTGGAGAGTTCGCGAATAAAACCAATCAGAAAACTGAGACGCATCAATTTTTGCGCTTCCTAAAGCGGGTTAGGAGTTGCAGTTTGAAATAATCTGAGTTCCTTAGAGCATGACTGCTTTCCCATCCAGATGTAAACAAACCAATGTTCGCAGTCGGTAGTTTTTGTCATTTTCATGCCAAAATATGAATTTTCGGCAAGATAATAATATTGTATTTACGAAGTAGAAATTAGATGAAACTGTTTACTGGAATCTCACATTGGTAGATGTCAAGACGTTTACTAATTGCACAAATTCTGCAATTTCTTTCATCTTTTATCTTTTACTTCCTTTATTAATGAGACAACAATGTACACCAATTTTCAGGAAGGGGGCCGCGGCCAGCAGAGGGCTGCTAAGTGGGGAAGTTGACCGGCGTTGGGAGGATTCGAACCCGCGACCTTGACGCTCAAGTGCCACGACCCTATCCGTTTGGCCACTGCCGGCCAGTTTCACATCCTCACGTGACTGGGAACTCATTTGAATAAGTCATTACACACACATGTGGACACCATACAGAAGCTATCGTTCTGGCTCCATATATAAGGGCAAGAAATAGAAAGGACTATCACTGAATAATACAAATCAAAATATTAACAACTGAACCGGTGCTTATTCTATCCTAATATGTGCCAGATTTCACGTGGACCTTGAGCGTTGCTCTGAATCAGCTGATTCTTTGGGCAAAAATAAAGGTTGCATTTAGGTCCAAACTTACCAAACTAGTTCTAGGTTGCAAAATAATGCCTTCAGAAAGGTTGCACCCTACAAATGAAACTTCAGAATAAAGATCACTTTTTCCGACAAAAGCATTTTATTGACTGTTCTAACCGTTCTCCCTTCTCACAGTTATTCATTAGTTACTGTCTTAGCAAAGTAATTACAACTTAATATTCAATCAGTGCAATGGCTTTCCAGTCATTGTAGCAGTCGACAACAATGAACTCATCTATCTGCCCAATAATTGTACATTACGCAACTTGTTCTATATTAATCGACTCAGTCTAGGGCACGATTCCACTGCAAAGGTGCATGCGAGAGCAAATTGGATCAATGAAATCGGTTGGAACTAATTTCCTCTTCCTCTCGTTCATGGTGACCTTTGAAGAACAAATTTGTTTTCGTTGACCAGGATCTGTGTAAAATCTTTTGGTATATTTTCATTGCCCGACAATTACTTCTGAATGTCAATGTTAGTTTTGTAATCTTTCAAAACAATTGACTCACATATCAGAATGAGGAATGTGCCAAATTTCATCAAGACTGCCAATGTACATTGCTAATCCACAAGCTAGGTTTGATCGGTTCTTAACAAGTTCACGAAGGAATGAAATTCACGATTTCTCGCATAACTAGAAAATTCTGCAAAATGCCTTTCCTGAAATTTAGGACAAGATATTCCACATTCAACGGGTTTTTTCAGATAGATATTATTGTGACAATAGAACTGCTTGGGAATTAAAAAGTAACAATGTTCACTCGAAAAATCGCAGGCAGCTACTACCATTTCCACGGTTTTGGATAGACCTCTTTGATCACGGCGGACTTGAGATTTTCGGATTTCCCTGGCAGACTTATTCATTTCTTTTGGATTTTTCGATTGGAAATATCTAGTCGCATCCGTAATTTCATCGAAATTGACTGAATTTTCCCGGTAAACTGTTTTGTCATTCTCTTTATTTCAGCTCATCTATTAGATTCCTTTGCAGACTGCATATGGCCGAGCATATTTTCACTCAGTTCGTTATAACAAAGAAACCAGATGTTTTTCACTGTCATTTGTCCCGAATTTCGATGCGTCTATAATCAAACCTTGACTGAGTGCCTTTGCATACAAATATTAACCAATAGTTTACAAGTAGTACAGTAATATTTGCATAGTTATTATGAACTAAACAATGCAAACTAGTTATGCGATGAGTTAGGACACAAAATAGACATACAAAAGCCAAAAGAAACAAAAAAGGTGTACACTGGTTAAGTCAGATTGGTGTTCATCAACTCGGGAGCACAAGAGTGAGAAAGATAGAGGATGAATTACGATTTTTCACTTGTTCTGCATTGTTTCTTCCCAGTCAGCTTTCGGGAATACAGGTCTGGAGGGCGAATTACTTAAACAACCAATTTGGTTTGTACGAATACCAATTTAACAGTACAAAACGAAGCCTGATTTTAGTCAAAAAAACTAATTTCGTCACTCACTTTTCAAAGAAAGCAAGCAATCCAACTGAGAAGAATCCAAAAGCGCTTGCAGATGGCATTACAGCCAGGTGGTAAACGTAACGATTTCACTTAATAATCATATGAAATTCGATATGGCCATGCTGAGTCGAATAAAGGTTATTTAACATTCTATGTTTACTTATATTCTGCGCGCGCGAGAAGGCTACATTTCACAAAGACCTGGTAATAAAAATTAATACACTAGAAGCGGACCATCGGTGGCTGTATTCGTGAATGCACATCGAATTTGTTTGTTGTCTGTTGGTGCACGGTTAGTGTTGTTCAGGTGGGGAAGCAAGCGTAAAGATGACTGTTTCAACAGGTTAGAAATTTGTGAAATTCATCAGGTCCGTATCGATTATTGAATTGTCCGAACCCCTACTCAAGTCAAAGGTGAACGTTTTTTTGGGTAACATTACAGTGACTGCACAGATCGATAGGCCGAGTATGAAAGACCCATGGGAAAATCAATCATTAGTGGCCGTTCATAATAGTCACAATTTTATTCTGACATTGAATCCTTGTGGAAGGAGATCGATGTAAATCATTTGCAGTCGACTAACAAACGAGATTTTCTTCGAATTTCTATGGTTTTTCTTATTAGAGCTAACGGTAAGGGACAATTCTTGATGGAAGTTAGTATTGCGAGTCTACATGTAAATCACCTGATACAGTTTGATACATCCTTGATATAACATGTTTTTTTAGGTCTACCCAGTGAGAACCAAGCGACACGTGAACTTGGAATTGGAACATGCCTCAAATGTCATTGGCCCGAATACACTCTGTCCACCAGTGTTGCTTTTATTTTGTATGTAAAAACAGGAATCGCAAATAAACTTCTCGATGTCTTTAGCTGCTGTCGACTTCTAATTGACTCCATTTGCTTAGTTTGGGTCGGACTCAATCCGCCGAGCCTTGGTACTGTAAATCCGTGCACTAGTCTTGGTAACCGAATTAGCCATTGCTATTTCAAGTGCGCATACTACGGTTAGACTAGATAGATCATTTATAATTTGATCACTAAGAGAGTATTTCATTACTACATTTTCATTGGTTAGAAATCACTCTGATTCCGGGAGCAAACTGGGCTGAGATGTAAGTTCATTGTAATTAGTTACTTCTTATTGGTGTCCAATGTAACCTAGAAAACGAGAGTCTGTGGGACTGTTTTAACGAGCTCAGGATTGCAACTAGCATTAGGCTTAGAGATAAGCATAGAGTCTCTGGAGAGATCCCTAAATTCATGAAATCCGAATTTCATTGTCACGTGATTATTCGCTTGATCTCCACTGGTCAAGCTAGATTTACTTGGCAAGAAGGAAAAGTCAGTACATCATTCTGATCAACTTTAAACCTGTTCACCGTATTCGTCGAACTACAGGGACAATTCCGTGTAACTTGTAATTAGCTTAAAAATACTTCGAACTAATTTGTTCAACTAGTACATCATTTATATGGTTTAGCTGGGCGTGGAAACACCAAGCTTAACGTACTCGAAGCAATACACGCAATCTAGTTCTTTTGACAATGGACTCAAAAACAAAAAAAGAAAAGCAATCAGTTTCAACAAAATAAATCATGTTTTTGTCCCTGTAAAGTATCAGTCGGCCTGTTTGCACCCATTCAAACCACCCGCCTCCTTCTCAGGTGGAAAGTGGGGCACAATTCGATGTTCTCTTAAATCGACCTAATGAAGCTCCCAGTAGTAGTAGTAATATTAGTAGTAGTGGTAGTAGTAGTAGCAGTAGTAGTAGTAGTAGCAATAGTAGTAGTAATAGTAGTAGTAGTAGTAATAGTAGTAGTAGTAGTAGCAGTAGTAATAGTAGTAGGAGTAGGAGTAGAAGTAGTAGTGATATCACCACAACAACAAATCTCATCAAGAACAGCCTACAATCCAAAGCTACTTAAGGAAATTCGTGCACCACAACGACGACCTAGTAACCCCGAGCAGATTACCTAGTCGACCTCATCCTCGTGCCGTCAAACTCTTCTCACAAGTCACAAAACCGACATCCCGGTCGACCTGGGCATACTTTTATCCACGAGAATCAGTTTTTCAGTTTTCCCACAGTCAGTCGGTATTTGGCATTATGTCTATCTCATGATATTCCACATCTACTTAACAGTAGGCAGGATGCGATCGCACGGAAGCTTCAATTTGGCCAGTTTTGAACCTGATACAAGGCACATATTGTGTACCTTTTCCATTCCAGCTGTCGCATGCAAAGCGCAAGAGCTTAAACCTAAAAAGTCTACGCCATACATAACGGCTCTATAAGCATTTTGTTGTATGCATTTCGATGTGAACGCATGTGTGCCTTCGTATGTCTACACACATGCGTACACGAGTGCGTGGTACTTACTACACATACTACGCTTCAATATGAATAATGTTCATTTATCAGGTCATGATGATCTTTTCACGTAGAAGAGAGACGATAGTGATACTGAGGACGATGAGGGGACAGAGGAAAAGAGGAGAATATCTGTATGAAATTCTCTTGTACTTGCACATCAGGGGATCATATACAAATTCGAGTAGGACTGAGCAAGACACGTGTTAGCTAGGGCATGTGTGTGTGTGTGTGTGTGAGTGGGGTTTAGGACAAGGTCAAGACAAAAGCCACGGATTAAAACGAAAATGTGAAGATGGGGCCAACACGGGATGGGATTGCATGCACAAAACGGAATTCATGGGACAAATTCGTTTTCCGTAGATCGGAAATTATTTTCAACTGACATATGTCACGATTTGAGTACTTTTCAAGTGGCGTGCCATATGGGACACTTGTTCGCACTCACCCATGCCGGTCTATGCATCTGATGAAGAATGAATGAAAAAAAGACAGCACGAACAAAATAATTGCACGGTAGTTTAATGTTTTATGTCTTTTACAAGTTTTTTTTGATATTCGAGAAGGGGGGCGCTAGAGAGATTTTGGTGTTCGAGGCAAAGTGTTTGGAGAGAAAAAAAATTGATAAATTGCTTAATTCTGTGATTTCGACTGATAAATTTGTACTGCTTCCGTCTGGTTATGACTGTAGTCGTCTCCTGTTCGCTCTGTTCCTCTTTTACACCCATCCACTCGCCGGGTATCCGTATCTCTAAGACCTAACAAGGAGTTGAACAAATACTCTGCTCTGGCTCCAAGGGAAATGGATGATTCATGACCAGAATTCTTTTTGACAACGATAACTAGTTGAATCCCTTCATCTCCTAAGTTTGGAATTGGTCGTTGCTAGCTGCTTTCCTGTGTCGATTGAATGTAATTTCTAATTCGCCGTTTTATAAAGCATAAAATTTATCTAAGCAACATACATATTGCAATCGTGTGTACGTCCAGTCCGCCAAATGGCAAGATTCATTAACAATGGATAAAGTTATCGACCAACAATTTTCCACTCCATAATTCACTAATCACAATGACTAACTAGATGGACTGATCCTATCTTAGACAGCGAGCTCTGGTCACAATCTAGCGTAAATACGGTCAAAAAATAAAATACAACTCCGGGCAAGATTAGAGGAATGCGTCTAGGCTATTGGAAATACCAATCCACAAGGTCGAATGGAAACAAAGCGTTCCGTACAGTTTATCATCAGGCCAAACAAACAAATCCAGCCAGATGATTAAAATCAAACTTTAATGGCCATTCGGAATGGGCAACTAGGAAAAATTGAAGAGTGAATAATAAACTTTCTTCAGCTCTATATACTACTAAATATTCGGGTCTGACGTTTTCTCGGTCCATTTCAATCATCTTATCCGGGTTTTAATTTTCATGTAAGCTACTGTGCAAGTGGTTTAGTTAGCTGTTTAGTGCCTCAGTGACAAATTCGAGAATGGAGAAAAGACGAACAGCGTTTCTTCAAACAATGAGTGAGCAACAAGCTTGCTCAAAGCTTCTGACAAACCGGCTGAAATAAACTCTCAGTGTGACCTGTTTGTTATTCACTTAAAAACAAATAAAGGTATTGTTACAGAGAAGAAAATTCTGTAATCCCTAATCACTTGATTAGACAGAAATATATGCCAAGTTGGAGAAATGTGGTTACACAAACATACAAGATGGAACGATCATCATGGTAGAAACTCATCATTTTTAGTCATGTTGCTCGTATCGACAGGAAAAAATCTACGGTAAAGCACCGCCTATCTAGACGACACTGAATCCTTAAAAGAACTCAAATGAAACAATGACGTTGTAATTACTCGACCAGAAAAAGTGCAACAGTTGTACTATTAAATCAATGTGACGGCGAGGAAAATTACAAATGACCCTCTGTGATGGGATTAAACTTCAGAAATTAAAAAAACATCAGAATTAATATAGACATAGTTGAAAATCAGCTAGCTACATGCCCGAAAGAGTCCCTCGCTGAAAGTCCTATCATCAACAAGGAATTTGGAAATTTATGACAACAAGGCTACAAAGCATAGCATATTTGCGGTTTGACGGGGGTTCGCAAAACAAACTGTCCTCTAGGATCAGTACTCTCGAATACAGCATCTGCTTATTATTCTTTGGGGTAATGTCCTACTCACTTATTGGACTCCCTTTGGAAGGAATTGTTCAAAACGAGCTTCCACGATGCATCTGACTCTGTAGAAATCGTTGAAAATCTCGGTATGAAAAGCATGACAGATGTCCCGTAATTAGAGATTATGAATCATCTGTGTTAGTACACAGACCGAGATCAACCATACGTTGGAATATCCGGATCTTGATTGAAAGAGTTTGCCCTGTATTACACAATGAACGGCCGATTTCTGTATAGTGGACAGTTCTGTAAACTTACTGATAGGATCCAAATGGCTCCCCAGATGGTCCTTTGTTGGCAAAATCTTTATGGTATAATCTTGAAGAAAATGACTAAACAGTAAAATTCCAGACAGCCGCTTGTCTATTATCACTATATGGATAACAAATGTGTAGTATGCAGCATAATTAGGGAAACCAACATGGGATTAAGAAGCTTGTGTCCTGAAATTAGTTCAATTCATTCATGTGATGTGAAGAGATGGCTTCATCCCTTCTGTTAAAAAACAACTACATGAAAAAATGAACACGGATCGATCGAGAGTGGTCGATTAAAATTTACTCTGAGTGGAGTATTACATCAACCGTTATGACGCAATGCCACTCGATCGTAAACCAAAACTAATGAGACGGTTAACTCGACCAGAAAGGAAAAGATTTATTCCTCTTGAATGCTAGCAAACAAAATGAATCGTTGGTGTTATATCTTTCGTGTAAATATGCTTTGTTGTTCCCGTTAGATTTTCTCATGCACAATATGGTACACGAATTATTTGACCAAGGCAGGTGAAAGGTATGAAACAGAACTAATTGTGTCAGGAAAACTTAAGCTAGAACAAAAAAGCAATGTTAGCTAGAATGAGGCTAGAATCGTCGATTACCGGCAAGTATTGGTGCAGCAGAGATGTTATGGTAGTATGCTATGCCAATGATTTATACAATGCTATCCATGTAGGCTGAAGCCCCTTGATTCGGTGAGCCACTAATTATTGACTGTAAGGAATATGAACTAAATTCTCTCTGGCTTTCCATGTACACTCCGGGGAATAAAATGTTTGATAATCCCGCTAAATGTTTTCGAACAAACGATGAAATCTGTAACATGTGATTTCGGGTCTCGCTATTGTGTTATCTTATTAAAGATGGACGTCCTTTGCCCAATCATAATGGGAACATTCAACCTAATATAATTCAAATCAGGTTCCAGTTAGTATTGTATTACGTTGTATAGACTTTTGCGTAAGACAGAATGTCTCATTTAAGTCCAAAATTGGGATTGAAAATGCGAAAAAGTTACATGTGTCACCTTCTAAAAGTGAAAAAATCGTCCAGGAATGATCAGTGCACATTGTGATAGGTTGCTCAGGAACTAAGCTGAAACCCGGTCACGGTTTGTCAAAATTCTTATTAAGCATGGGACAATGGAGTTCCTATAGATACCGATTCTTGAGAGTAAATAGCGAAAGTGTATCGTGTTGAAATATGAGGGCGACACTTTGAAGGACGGTTGTGCAGAGGATGCGTGGGATCAGAAAGAATTTTGCGAGCAAATTTCCCACATGCTGCTAAGTGTTGATCACATAGATTGAAAGACAACCCAGTCAGTGATATGAAAGAGACACGGCTAATAATTAATGGCCCCGGGGAAGAATTTTAAAGTCTTTTTAGGAAAACCTGAAAAAATAACAGGAGAACAGTAAAATAGATTTCGAGAAACACGCTGGTATACAAACCGGGAGATGGTGCTTTGTTTCACCTTGCAGTGCCGAAACTTCTTGATTCGAAAAGACAACCGTTGAAGATTCTTCACATAGGTAGAAATGTGGGAGGTCCACATCAGATTTTTATTAATAATAACTCCTAGATATTTCACAGAATCAACTGTGAAAAGTGTTTCTGAGTTGTTGAAAGACGTTTCGGATGGGTAGGCTGACCGAGGGAGAGAGAACAGACAGTAAGACATATATATATATATTGAGATCTAAACCAGCTCGCGCACAGAAACCATCAACAAAAGATAAGTTAATGGGAAATCTTCGAAAATCATCGTTTCTCGAGACAGCTTGATTACCTAGGACATGCAGGAAATCACAAATTTGGTTACGAGGAGTAAAGTAGTGTACACGATTGCAGGTTAACACTTGTGAAAAGTAGTACTTGGGTTCGTTTTTATTTATTTTCTCTGTGTAAGCTACCCGGTTTGGGAATGACTTATCACTTTGTGTGGTGAATAAGATTGACGTATTCACAGTAAATTAACAGATACATGCCGGTTGGCTGTAGGAGGCCTCATGGAGGCTGAACTGTTCAGGCTCGGTTAAAAATTTATCCTTTTCAGAAACAGGGCATGATTCTCCGTGAATACGTCGTTCCTATTGGGTTGGACTGTCAAATACTGACTAAAGAATGATGACTTTTCCTTTAATAAGAGGCAAGTGACAAGCGATTTCTTTTGCGTAATAAGGCCTTTAAGGGGACCCCCAGTCCGTCTCAAATATCGACTAACATCAACCAATGCTCCTTTAATGTATGGACGAATACGTGGTACCCACATAAAAATCATAGTTCACTGTGACCGAAGACACCCTATACACTAGGTTCGATGAATCTACGGCTGGTTTCTGCATTACATTCGTTTATAATTGTTCATATTGTGACCAGGCCCAAAACATGGTTGGTACTAAATAGGTACTAAAATCGCCATAGCTTAGATATGTATCTATTGGGGATTGATGTGCGATACCATTCGGTGCTTGGGTTTATTTATTTTTGCTGTATTGTTGGACTACAATGGCACAATTGTGTTAGCCCTGCTGAGGTCAAGCGTATAGTATTGGGTATCAGAACTTGGCCAATCGTACATACTACTTTACTTCCGCATGACTATCTACTGCTAGAAGATAGGTCGGTTCCATGGAAATTGCGAACTGTTACGGACCAGACATTGTGGTTGAAGGCCAAATCCGTACAGATTGCCATCCAGTTTTGTTTCCATTAGCGGTGACCGCAGACTGATGTTGAACCTAGACTCTCCAGATTTTCAGCTGAACGCCGAGGGGGCGGTGCGTTCCAAGTAGGATGCGGAACATAACGTTTGTCGAGAGAGTTCTGTCTGAGCGCAAGAGAACGTGACCGAACTACTGCAAACTACGACGTTGAAGGAGGATAGACGGCTATTGAGCATCGCAGCATAGCCTACTTATTTCATTGCTACAGGTTCGTTCCTCCAATTTTGTTCAGATGATTCGACGTAAGCACCAACGATCGAATATTTCCAGCCTCGTGATATCCTCAACTCTCAACGGCCAGGTTTCACGTCCATAAGGGACAAAGGAGAGGATCAAAACACGAAACAAGCAATACTCTTAAGAGCTCGGTAGATATGCCATCAGCTTATGTTTGTTCCCACAGGAATTCACGATTAGCTGAGTGAAATACGGCATGGAATTCAATAAGACAGGCTATGGCGGGCTGCTTAAACGTATAGCGACGTTTTAGAACTCAACGCAGTGTAGACATTTGATGAATGCAAACTGTGCCCATCCTACTCTGGTTTGGTCTAGCATGATTATCTCTCGCAATTGCAAAGCGATTAAAAAATATTACACAAAAATCGTTTGTGTGGATGTCAGTTGGACTGATGCCTCTGTAGTCCTTGCAGACAGTTTTGTCACATTTTTTTGGAATGAGTAACAGGATGGACTTAATCTAGTCGCTTGGAAATATCTCGCTTGCCCAGAGAGACCGGAGTAGGTCACATAGCCTACTAAGCAAAAGTTTTAAACAAATTTTCTAGACTTCCGGTTGAATGCTGTCCTTTCCGGTGGCTTCTCTATTTCTCAGTTGAATAACGACGTCAGTAACCTCTGAGACACTTGGGGGTTCCTAAATGCTATCATATGACTTGGGTCGAACTGAAGATTTTTGGGTTGCCGTTCCATGGACAGGTCGGTTAACAAGTTGACCAAAGGGTTCTGCCCGTCTCCAGATTTTCTTTTACTGTTCAGGGATATGTTGGCCTAATGTGTCACTTCAACTGAATTCTAGTTTGTAGCACCCATACGAAACATAATGGATCAGTCTGAATAGCCTGCCGAATTCAGCGGTTCCTCCATTTTCTCAGCCACTCTTATCCAATACCTCCTGTGATTTGCCTTAGCCTGTCCAGTGGCCGTACATTGTAGCCTCGGATGTTCTATTCTTCCCAACAAGCGGGAAAGCTAAACGGCAGTTGCAGAAGTTCAGTCATTTTGTTGGTTCAAATTCTTCTTACAAATAACAATGTTAGTAAGATTGCTGTTGGCTGTTGAATTCTTCCCCAGTTTCTTCAAAGCAATTTCTTTTATCCTCGCTTTGACCATCTTCCACTGATCTTCAACTGAGACTTTGTTCGCTGGTGTATAGATGATAGTGCTCGACTGTTTTGGTTCGAGGATGCAGCTCTGGCCTGCTAAGCACCAAGACAGTTCCAAACTAGCTAGTGATCATCAATTAGTTCCTTTGCTTCTCCTGGAAGCCTAGTCCAGATGGAACTGGACAAGCAGCAACGTTCTTAGTTAAGGGAGGATCACATTTGCCACGTCACAGTGCCATTTCATTTCCGAGGCATTTTTTAGAGCGAGATTTTGCCGAGCGAAAATCCAACACATTATTGACACTGCCGCTGTTTGTCCGTGGCCACTTATTCGGTGAGCATGACCTCACATTTTCTATCCCTAACCGCGGCTTGATGATCAGCAACCTGGAAACAAGCTGGCTGACACGCACTTCTGCTCTGCACTGGTCTACATTTCCCGGAAGTCAACGAGTTGAACATAAATTTAAGTTGACTAAACTAAAGCAATTGGGACATCTGTTTCGCATACTAGCAGGTCGATTCCGTCGGCATAAACCGTTTTCCGAGACAGGTAGTCGCTGGAAAATTGGTCAGAGTTGTCAGCTGATGACCAGCCGGAAGGGTGTGAAAGCCCTAATGAATGGGCTATCCGAAACGAATTGGGTTAAATGACCAAATTTGGGGTTCACGAGGTCACCGAACGCAACGCGGTTAAATGCCGAGGTCAATAAATTTTCTATCTCTCGGTAGTCTTTTTGTCATATACTCTTTTTGTTTTTATTTTGCCAGTATTTGGTGTCCGGAGGCAACAATGAAAACCAGACAACGTTCATGTAAAATTAACGGTTGGACAAACTGAATTGAAGCGACTATTGTTTTTTGTTCCATTGAATCAACTATTCACACAACTGTTTTTTTCTAAATAACATTATCTTCTTCGAAACCTCGCGCTAAAGATGAAGGCAGGGACCAAGAATAAACACAGTCGAAATGGCGACACAGTAGATGAATTCTCAATAGTAGGTCTTTATTACTTGACAGTTCTACTTCCGTGTGTGTAAGTTTTCAGGGGCGAATAACGGAGTTCTCTGTAGGTTGTTATCGGCCAATGTCTTTGCTGGTGTGAGCAGCCTTTTCCACGTCAAATATTCACAAACGCAGTTTTTAAGACACCCCTAATTGCTTCCGATACATGAAAATCGTTTTCTTTGTTCTATTGGTTAAACTTTTGGTGCTAGGACCTACGATCCAGCCATTGGAAACAGGCACCAAACATAAATATATCAAGATGGCTGAGATGTGTTTCGCTTATGCTCATAGAGCGACTGTCGCATTGTATACTGCTCTTCAAAGCAGGTAATGGTTGGGAGATGGTTGGAAGTGTTCAGTTGCTGACGTGGGAAAAAGGCATGAAATCTTTGGCTAGTGGACTGGCTCGTCAGGCTACGGATATCCAGCAACTGGTGATATGTCTGAGTGGGGTAATCGCTGGTGTTCTTTCATTCGAAACCCTTCTTATTCTTCTGTATATTTCCTCAAATTACTGTTTTACAATCAATCTTTCACTATTTCTCATTCTTTTTGTTTGAGCAGTTGGCACAGTGAAGAACCAACCAAAACCAGGACAAGGTGATTTAAAGTTAAGGTTATGCAAACCGAAAGGAAGAGCTTGAAGCATAAGGAAAGTAGATGGAGCAAGCCCCTTAGCAGCCACGCCTCCCTGAAGGAGGCCGGAAGAACCGGTAGCCGACAGTGCTGGGATTCGAATCTCCAATCACTTTGTGGGGGACAGACGCTTAATCCATCTGATCACCACCTGCCGTACCCGCAGTAACGTTGCGTCACTAACTTCTGAAAGATTACGTATGCGGAAAATTATCACGGGACACCGATTAGTTTTTACCTTCCGAAAGTTCCATCATTTTTACCTGTAATTAGTGATTTTTAGCATTACTGGAGAACTTTTGTAAGTTTCGGTAAAGCACAAGAGAATTTTCTAATGATCAGTAACTGTGTTTCGAGAGATGGATTTATCTAGTTTTGAGTTCCAAAGTTAAGATTTTTCCTATACCTATTCATGTGCACCGTGTCCGATGGCAGAAGGCGACTGTTTCTTGTGACACGTTGACAGTCAGTACACATTCTGACCCCATTGTTTACGATGCCTCTGCTAAGCCTAGAATGACAAAGAAGTTTCTTGCGAAGTGAACAACCGATCTTTGATTTGTGGAGGTGGAGCTGGAATTCAGGCGAACGGTCAGAAAACCGGATCCCTAATTGATATTGTGGCCTGGTGATTGTTTATTCCAAAGGGGGTCTGTAGTCGGATGAAACGATGGAACGGGCCCACTACCGCTATATGCTACCCTGGTTTGTGTTCGCCTGCTCAGCTACCACTGGACTACACCGTTTTACAAACTGCATCGGATTTAGGTTTACGGATGTCTCGTTTTCCTAGATCCGAACTATGGCTTCACTTAAACAAACACAGGTGTTGGTTTCCAATTTGCTATAGGATATGGGCGTGCCAAATCCTGTAAAACGGAGATCTGTTTCCCAAGAAATAAAATTACTTTGAAACGAAATGACTTGAAGAAATCGCCGCAACCGTTCGTCTGACGTCAGTGTTAACCAAAAGGGAGATGCAACTCAGGCCATATTTACCCCTTCGTCATTATCTAACGCGTGTTTTATTTCCAACATCTGGCTATCTTTATTTTCGGTAGTGCGTTTCGCATACGGATGGATAAATAAAATTTCTCCCCGGGGAACAAGACCGGACAGAAGCATACCGGGTGCGCATACCTGAAGAGCGGCAGTAACCGCAAAACAGGTCGACTGCTTCCGAGGTAAGTCTTGTTCATCCATCCGTATACGAACCATACTACTGAATAAAAACTCAATACTTTCAGGTCTTGTGTCGTCTTTCTGAAGGTCAGCCTTGCCCGACAGACGAAAGTCCCGCGAGGACTCACCATGTGATTCTTAAATGAACTTACCATCCATTCACGCCTCTAACGATTGAAGTGAGATTCTAGTGAGATCCTGCTATCTTCATTCCAACTCGTTCTAGCACAGACAACAAAACAGCATAAATTTCAGCTCTGCTAGGTTCATGCTTCTAAACAGGAAGAAATGGAATGGGCAACTTATTCGTAGATAAAAAGCAGTTAGAAATCTGTCGTCAAACACCCAAGATGACTGGTTAAACAAACAGAGGTGGTGCGTTCATACACTTCTGATATCACTACGGGTAAACAATAAAATTGATAAAATAGCACCAGACAACTTTCGAGTACAACGTCACCTTTTCTCCTTTATCCAAATTTGGACAACAGAGGAGGTCAGATCTGAGAACAATAATGAGAATAGTGAGGACTAGTATCGCGCTAACAGTACAATCAATGAATAAGACGACAACAGAAAGTAAAAGCAAGGGTTGTGTATAAGTAGGTACTAAAATAAATTCTGTGCTTCGGTACCATCATTTTTGTTCGATTTTGTGCCTGTTTGCATGTGACATCCGGTTCTTGTGATTGCAAACTTTGCAGTGGAACCATGTGATTAAGTTAGACCGAGTAAAGTATAGTACAATGTTATGTATTATAGTATAGTATCTTTGGATTTGGTCACAATTCATCAGTTGCTTTTGAATGAAACTGATTTCAGAGTACCATCCAGAACCGATCCAAATTCGCACCATTTAAAATGAATTTCTAATTCTACGCTCTAGAGTTACGAAGGGCAAGGTTCAAGACCCTTTCGGTGTTAGGTGTTCTTATCTTTTTATCTTCTACTTCCTTTATTAATGAAATGACAATGTACATCATTTTCCAGGAAGGGGGCCGCAGCCAGCAGAGAGCTACCAAGTGGAGAAGTTGACCGACGGTGGAAGGATTCGAACCCGCGATCTTCACTTCAAAACGCCACGACCTAATCACAAAAATTGTATAGCAAACCAAGGTCAAAAGTAACTGGAAATTCTTATTTGACGGGATGGCTAGGTCATTTGAACAGAGCCAGGGCAATTAGTCATTTGTGTTGGCTATATACACCTGAATCGCGGCAGCCAGTGTTTAAAGCTTTTGCAAACTCGAGAATCTTCGAGTAGCTACTTAAGGATGTGGTATCATGTTTTGTCTTCAGACTAAATTGTCCAGTCGAGGATTTCGATTTGTTCCGTTTTATCGATGTTGTTAATTCCATGGTTATCGTCCATTGTTTTACAGTCACTTAGGATTTTACTCGGTTGAGTCTGTGTCGACACAATGAAAGATCCCGCGCTCGTGATACAATAGTCTAAGAGTTCGGCTGACTTTCTAGAAGAACTTCTTCGGGTCTGCTGAGTTGCAGGTGCGTTCGATCGTAGAGATTAATCTGTTCGGAATCGGATGCGACACGTGTATACACTCTTTTTAAGACTTGCTTAAAGCACAGATGTTGTGGAAGAGGCATGTATCATAACAACTAAAGCCACCTATACGAGGGTAGGTTGAGAGGATCATTAACCGTGATTTTGAAACTTGGAATACCATAGACCCGTTTAAGTTCTATTTAGGTCAGATGTGGCAACGAATCGGGCAAAACCTGATTATCGTCTATCACAGACGGTTACAGTTTAGAATTCGTTTGAGATTTGGAAATCTAGTGAATAGGTGTTTGTTAATATCTGTGTCAGTAGTGATTTGACTGCCATATGTGAACCCACATTTCACTTGAAATAACGTTCCAACAAGGCTGACGTTTTATTCTATAGGAAAAAAAGATTTTAGTTGTACATATCATCCTAATCATGGGTTCTTTCTTTCATGATTACCTTATTCTCTTCTTTCGGCACCTTGGAATACATTGTGAGTTCAAATCCTATCAGTTCCAATCAGTTTTTTGCTTTTGATCTGCTGTGTGACCTTGACCATTCTTTCCGACTTTATTTTGTAGTTTCTGGCCTAGATAGCCACTAGGAACAAGCAACCCTACGCGTTATTCCTCATTGTTGCCAACAGGTTGCTTGCATAAAAGCGATTTTTCCCTTCAATGACGAAAATCAAATTGGACTAACCGATCCCTTTGTTTTATTCATTCGGTATATATATGTATACGTACATTTTTATTAGCATAGTTCAGACCTGTTTCCGTTCGTATTCTTTCTCCGTTATACGAGACAAATGAAGTTTGGATGTACCATGACAGACAAATGTGAACCAAACAGAATTTGACATCCTGAGAATGATGCTTCCCCAATGGAACACCTAACCGTACCTGTCTTTGTCCACAAGCTCATATAAATCCTAATTTTCCTTCAGTTCTCCAACCATCTTTCTTACTCGATTGCTTGCAATTTTGTAGAATTATTAACTGTCTGCATGTGAGTTTACTTGTGTCCGTCTGTGCTTATGCATTGGATGTGTGCGCAAGTAACAAAAACGGCATGCACCATTCTTCTCCTAATTCACGATTCCATTCATCGTTTTCTTACAGTCATTGTCCAACTAGCGAAGCCAAAATGATGTCGTTTGAAATCACGGTACAGTAACGACTTAGGTACCGCATTGAAAAGAATGTCATCTCACGGTTATCATTCGCACTTGCAAGCGAGATGAACGAATTTCTCGTTCATCAAAACTGTCAGTTTTATAACCGAAAAAAAAACAATAGCAGAGTTAACAGAAGTGTAGACCAACGCGTGGCCAGTTCATGACAGAAGATTCTGCAATGGTTTTTCAAGAGCGAACGAATTCAAATGGATCGTTGCTCGTGATCGGTGAGATGATAATATTCACCATACACCAGGTCACTTGGACATAAAAAGTTAGACTTATGCATAAGGATAGATATGTATAATACATGAACGTGCATACACAAGTACGAACACAAGCATAAGCATACATACTTAAATACATATATATATATATATACAAATATACATATACATATAGACATACATGCATACATGCGCGCATACATGCATACATACATACATACATACATACATACATACATACATACATACATACATACATACATACATACATACATACATACATACATACACAAATGCGTACTTGCGCAAACACACACACACATGCCAGTACATTACGGTACATCAGTTCATAAGGACATGATAGCACATTCATACCATTAAGTAAGTGAAAATGGATGGAAATTCATCTTTCACTGAATTAAATGATAGGTCGAGAATTTGAGCCTTTTTTGCCTAGGATATTTTCTTTTTCGAAGTTTGTCGTCTTATGCAGCTGCGATTCACGACAATTCGTACCTTAACAATGATGATTTTGTGAGATTTCCGCTCTCTGCCAGCGTCTAATGTTAACCGCAATACTCAAGGACAACAAAATTTATTCAGTCTATCCAGGCTAGCGGAGTAAAACGTATATAGTACATTCTGAAGAGAGGAAGTTCAACTAGTGAGATCTGGGTGAAACGGAATGACACGTACGCTTACATGCGCACTTACAGTTAGCATGTGTATAAGCCTCCAAGCAAACACACACGTGCGAGTAAAATCAACGATCATTTACCATAGCCAATCTGTTTTGCGGTACTCGAATTTGGCATTGTCATGTTTGTGATCATCATCTTCATCACAAGACACTGGGGAATGAGAAATGAATCGAACGCTTCATGAGTAGATACACTAGGATACGGAGAAAAATACACAAACTGACCACATAGCGGTGTACACACGCACACATAGACGAGGAAACAACCGATGTCCTCGTATGGTGGTAACCGAAGGGGAGCATTTTGGTCATGGGCACAGGCTGGACAGAAAATAAGGCTCGGCGAAATCAAAATGCTAATTTCTTTTGCACTCTCACACACACACACCTACGCTCAGCAAGAGACATGAAAGCATTTTTCCCTCTTGGGGACAGTTACACGCCGATCTTTCCAATCACCACTCCACCTCCAACCTACCAAACCCAGTCCGCGCATTCGTATGTATCGCACGGAGGTCGTGTGTAATGACACTCGAAACGTGATTACAAATTAACGTAAGCATGCTCCATTTCAATCAGTCGACGAAAGGTCCCATCTACGTGGTATGAATTTGTGTCAAAATACCGTTGGGAAAACATCGAGTTCCGGTTCTTGTGCATGACGTTGTTGACGATGTAGTCAGTAGAACCACATTTTTGCCACTGTGTGGTGGGAAATGTAATTACTGGACCAGTATAGTTTAGTTTCAGTCAGAAGAGGGTTAGTTTAGGAGAAAATAAATTCTTCCATAAGGCCTTGGATTCATCCAAAAGTGTCCCTCATGCTTGTCGCTTACACACACTTCAAAATGCAAGGTGCTCAAAAGCGGAGACAAATATTTCACTGCGATGCAGCCATATTTCCATAGATATTTTTAGAATGAGAGACACACTTACGAGCAACGAGTCCAAAAGTCGATGTCATGCGCCAAAATCTAAAAGACGACCTTCCATTATCCGGAAAATGCTCTCCATGTTTTAGCCGTCGTGGGCACGGTTCTCGAGCGCGAGTTGCGGAAAAGAATATCCAGTGTTGGATGAACAACTATTCAAATGAAACACAATAACTAACCTGGTTTTAGCCACTGAAGTAGCTTCGTTGGTAACAGTGGATATTCATCTATGTAATTCGCATACGGGAACCGTGTACACGGCAGCTCACAGGTAGGCCACTTGCCCAGCAAGCGGAAGGTCTCCGGTTCAACTTCGGCTTGTGGCGTCTGCTTTCGGACACGTGATGCGTAGGTGGATTTCTCCATTCTGCATAGCCTTGGACTCTTCGTGCCACCTGAAACTAAATGCAAAGATTTTAACTGAAATACATGAATACTAATAATAATAAACGAAGAAAAGTGTCATGATGAAAAAGCTAGATCCGGTTAACCATATCCAAGAGAAATAAAATCCACCGGGACGAACTGACCGCGGTTGCACGAACTGTGTTGCTATGTTTGAAAGGTAGGATTCCGGAAATATATGTGACGGCTTACAATAGAAGACTCTAATGTAATAATTCTGGAAGCGCCAAGCACCGATTTCGTACTCATACAAATCGCAGTTGTATAAATCTTTACCACGTCCTTTGTTCCACATCACTGATCGTGATTTCTTGATAAGGTCCAAAATGAATTCTTTACAATAAATCAAAAAATCCAGTCCTAATTTGGTGTTTGTCATTTTTGTGGAACATACTTGGTTACGTGTACCTAAACTTCAGAATATCGTTGTATTTTACCCTACGGTATTCGTCCTCTAGGCAAACAGAATCGGTGTAAAGATTAGTTTGGTTTTGAAGTTCTGCATGAGTCAACAAATAACAACCCGCCTCCAATTTTTCTTACGGATTAGTTAAAGATAACAAAGAATCAGTGTGTCTACCAAACATGCACACTTGCCAGCCTCGGGGGTTGAGAAGAGGTAGGCAAAAGAGAACCACTATTGTTGTTACCGCTGTTCAATTATTCATGTGGCTCGTCATTCATCCACGCCCGTTCACGTTAGTTAGCCGACTAGAAGGAAATACCATGAGCTGAAAGATGTTCACCATAGGTCGGACAGTCATCCAGGTATCATTCACACTGTGTTCCACACACTATCTTGCACCACAGAAAAGAATAGTGTCTTAGACATGCCAAGCCACTGACTCATTTGGACAGAGGGATGAAATTTGGAAAAAGATCCAATTTCTTTTTCTCGTTGGTTACCAAAACAACAGAATAATTTAATAACTAAATGACCGGTCATCTTAGAAATAGCCATGTGGGTTGCAAAATCTGTAACCACACGCAACCTTTTCAACCTCGACTTGGGTGTGTATTGGAATGAGTCACATAACTCATATGACAAAAAGAATCGGTCGCCATTACTACTGTAATACGTGCATTAATATACGCATGCATAAATATACTTAAGTATGGATATATCAACTGAGATGATCCACCAATCAGTAGAAAATAGTGCTGGAAATCAGCAAGCCCCGGTGTTAGGATGACTAGCCTTGGTGCTTTATTACCAATTTCCAGCTGGGACTCAGGCACAGTCGAGATAGAGCAGTCCACTCCGCGATCCAGAGCTGATAGGCATTTCATTCGAAATAGGGCTTCGTAGATTATAGGAAATCATCATATCTCACAGTACTGCTCCACTAGTGATTTCCTAAGATACAAAAACTATCCTCCCGTGTAGGAGTCGACCTTTGCGTGATCTACATTCCCGTCAAAGCACTGAATTGTACTGATTAACAACGGACTGTTCTAACCCCCTGGTGGGCATGATAAAGGCTGAACAGATTTGTTAAATGTGAAAACCGAGAAAAGATAGAAGAGAACTAAGGAGTACAAATTATCGATCTTCTCAAATGATTCTCAGATTCAAAATATTTTATTCCCATTTATAAATATCCATACGCGTAGCGTTGCTTTTGGATCATAGTAATCAGATACGAATAACCAAGCACAGGTTGACTTACATACTTTGAACTCCAGTGGGTCTAGCTAAACATCCTTCCACGGTTGAATAGCGAGCGTGAATAGGGAACCACTACTAGTCGAAATTCTACTCGTCGATTAGGGTGAAGCTAACGGAATAATCATGATTCATAAAAATGTAAGTTACATGAATGTAATATCTCACACTTTAAATGATTTCTATTGATCGGACTTGTTTGATTACTTCCCCTCTCTGTTAGACCGCGTACTACTATAGGATATGGTTCTGGAGACAGTTAAACTGAGAACATACCCTAGAGACCAAATGCTAGAAATGCAACTGCCAAGTATCTTTGTTCTGATAGTCAATGGAAGAGTTCACTAGTAATTCGCCGTGCGAAATTGCATTTGTCAGCAGCTGAAGAAAATGTGACTAATTTTCCCCTCTCTTTCCAATCCCCGTTCCTGTCGATATCAGAGTTGTTATTGCAATTGCCGCCAATACTACTACTATCACTATTGCGACTGTTATTACCAGTACTGCTCTTCCTCTTCTCCCTCCTCATACCATTACTATTACTATTAGTATTACCAATACTACTGCCACTACCAGCACAGCGCGAACGATGAGTCCCAGCTTAGGATCAACCTAACCTGACTTTACCAGGGTATCTACTAGGTTTTCTAATTTTTTTGTCAATAAGTAACAAAAGGTCAGAAATGAATAACTTATGAGTTCTTTTTTCTACATGAGTAGAAAGGAATCAAACGTGTTACCAATTACCATACACTGGTATGTCACTCAACCCACAGGTCGCCGTATTTTTGTTTTGATTGCATTAGTGATCTGGTTGGCAGACATTTTACAGACTTTCGGTTCACGAGAACACTTTGATTTTGTGCGCCTCCCAAAGGACGTATGCATCCCCGTCGAACATCGTGCGTCAAATACATTACGGCAACGATGCACTATTACTCGTATCACGGTGTTATCTGATATCAAAAGCACTTGGGATATACTAGTGCAAGTGAATCAGACGAAGAAGGCATTTAAACTTCGTGATACATTTCGTGAAGTAAGCATCCGTGATAGTCGACGAATGAACTTATCCAAATAGGGGAAAACATTTGGTTCATATATGCTTGTCTGTCACTAAGAGAAGAAAGTTCGATCTATCTGTCTTTTTTTCGGTTAACCCACAATAACAAGTGGTTCGTATTCTCATTAAGCACCGGTGAAATAAATGTTTTCACATATTTGGCCCCTTGTATGTTTGCACGTTTGTTTGCATATTCGTTTACTCATGAATAAACGAATACGGGAACGAAACAAAAAAGCGAACTGATGAAACGAGTGAGAATAGCAAACAAATGTCTTGCAGTCAAAACGCGCGCATGAGCTGAGATGATCGTTTCAGTTTCTACAAATTTGCATGTGTCTGCATGCGTGTACGAATGAGTGCGAGAACAGCGTATGGTATAGTGTATGGTATAGTAATCATCACCACCTAGTTTGCGAGATTAACTGGCTGTCTACAGCGGTTCACTAACCTCATCTGTCATTTGAATCGGTGGACAATTGTTGTTTATCGTTAAACGTCCGCATGTGCCTCTTCCTTTTTCGTATCCAATTCTGTTCATTGACCAAACTTTATGGGGTGTTAAGTGAACTACCGTCCCGTGTGTGCGTGTTTGTGTGTTTGTGTGTGTATGTATGTATGCATGTATGTGCGTGCAACCTCGAAAAGCATTAGGCTCGCACGATCAAATAGCTTGTTGCACAAAAATCAGGAGCCATTGAACTGCAAGGTAAGTGATTACTCAACTTCTGGCTCGATTTGGTACGGGGTATAGAACACGTAGAACGTAGGTAATGTGTTCCGAACAGACGATGTGCTGTTTGTAATTTTTCCGCGACAACGAATTCGTGTTTGCAAGCAACATTATCTATCTCCAATTGATGACTTTTTGTTTGGATGTGTACTTGTTTCCCTGTGTGTGTGTGTGCTTGCGTGTATTTGTGTTAAACGAACAAAAGTGAATGTTACCTCCGAGGCATGTGTTGTTGGTCGACAGTTTTCCCATTCTTCTATTTACTTAACTGCTCCTCTCCATGTCCAACTCAAACTCCGGTGTCACAACAACACAACTATATTTTTTTTTGTTACCGCAACTTACTCATGGGTCCTGTTTGCAGCGAGATCATTCGATTGTAGTGCCGTGAATTATCCACGGTATTCCCGTATCAGGCATCCCCCACACATGCAGCAACCAAACAATCAACCAACCAACCAACTAACCGATCTGTCTCTGTGTCTGACAGTCTGAACGCCTATTTAGAACATTTCTCCCGGTATGGTAAAAATGAGTTGAGCTTACGGTGCATTAGGAAAATTAGTTGGTCAGAAAAAAATCGCACATAATTCACTCCATCATTCATTTAGTCAGCCATACATGCACCCGTTGGCAAGCGCATACACACACATATACACACAAAAAAAGAAACTGACATTTGAAACTTTCCTGTTTATTTTTCTTTTTTGTTCCAAACGCTCTTCTCCAAGCAAACTTCCTGTACCCTCATAATTGTCAGCCTAGTTATGGTTCGGCGTATTTTATCTAGTAGACATTTTTACAGCCATCAAGTGACCTAAGTTCGATCTCAGACTTTGGTGGATAAATTTTGGGGTTTCTCTCTTCTTATCTTCGGATGTTTCGGCTGGAACGACCTCACTCACCTTCACCTGTTTGTCCATCAAATCAACTGTCCTTTATTTCCTCCCTCTAACCACCAGGGCACACAATCGGACTTGGAAGATTCAATTAAACGGAAAGCATGGTTTCATTCCGGAAACAGGTCCCCACGGATAGACGCCGTGGGTGTCACACGGGCAAATGCAATTTGCTTACCTCTTCATTACTTAAAAGTGCCTGTGTATTTGCCATGGGTGCTTCTACTCTGCCGCAGGGGAAATGTGAAATCTGACTGTGCTCAGGGATGTATGTGTATATGTCTCCCACCAATTGTAATATCCTATCTGCAAAGCAAGTGGAATGATCAAGGCAGGTAGATGTGGGTGAAACGTGACAGATTAATGGAACATTATCCTGTCTGAGTATGAATAAAATAGTTTTTTTTTATTAGTCCTCACGAATCCATATTTCGTGAACGTGGTGTTTGCTAAAGTGGTGGGAAAAATTACAGCCGATTCGCCCAATAATAATTCGCCATCGCTCTGGTTTAGTCATATTTCTCCCCGGGCAGGATTTCAGTTCATGCACCGTGAGGGAGATGCAAAGAATCATGAACACTAAGATATAATAAAAAAAGATAATATCACAGACCACAGGGGCATTTGTGCGACAGGTAAACTAGCTGATCTTGACATTCCAGTTGGTGTTGAGTTATCGAGAGACGATTGGGATTCCATTATCAATGAAGTGAACCGAATCACATCTGAATAACAACTGCCATTCAGGGAATTGAAGATGTTGATTCTTCTCGCACAAGAATCAATTAAGCCTAAATTACAATTTTGACACCAAGTATGATGTGAAGGAACGGATCGTTCTTGGGTCCTCCGCATAACTTAGTGTTTTACAACCGGCATAGAAAGGTTGAGTATTTAGCTCATGAAAAGTGATAATTCTTCATAGCTGTCGGTCCAGAATTGTTTCGACAGTACGCTTGATTTGAGCAAACCTTCCCAGCCCTTGATAAAAAGTAGAATGGAACTACCAGAAACATACACGTTTTGAGTAAGTCAAAAAATTCGTTACACACAGCACGAACAAAAATCGAAATATGGGATGTCCAATCGACTTATCGCGAGGATATCGCCCACCTCAACAATATAATTTCCCGAAGAAATGAATGAAATATACGTTTGACAACAAGAATGAACATTTTTTCTCAGGGAAATGTTCACGGCCGATCATGGGCTACCAAACGCGAAAAAGACTGTCGATGGGGCGAAATCAAACCGACCGAATTTATGCCCAAAGGCTAATGTGTCGAACACCTGATTATCACCGGTCTCGATAATTCGACCCAGTTAATTCCAAAATATTTTTTTTTTGCCGTGAAATTACAAACAGTGATGACAGTTAAATCAGGATGAGTTAAGCTGTTCGGATTACGGTCAGTTAGAATAGCAGAAAAGTTGTCTTCTTTCCGCAAATTAGTACATCATGCTTTTGAGCCTACTGACCTGTGAACTGGGGGTGCCTATTCTGTGTGGCACTGAACCGCAAATCTTTTGGGGTAACATATATCCAGGTCATACACAATAATTATTCCACACAAATGAGAAGCGCAATGCCTCCGGGTCTGTATTTGGCACCGGGAGTCTTCTTATATTTGGGTGTATGTGTATGCGTTTACGTGTCTGAAGTATCAATGTGTATGCTCGTGAGACATCGACATAGATCCAAACAACAAGCGGCATTATCCAGGTTATAATATTACATCTATAACGTTGTCCTCTTTTCAAGTCATCTGCTGAGAGGTTCAGAAATTGTAACAAGGTCTTCATAACTAGAGTTTGGCTGCGATTCCAGGTCAGTGCACGGAATACCGCCACATTCAATCGTGCGTGAACACGCGTATCTGCCTATCTATTTATTTATCTAATCTATCCCGTAATCTTTGAGTCCCTCTCACTCATACACACACCCTCGGCCGCTTTACTTATCCTCATGATCAGTTAGCACAGACAGATAAATACATAATAGTACTCATCTTGGTGGTACCATCAGACACGTAACAAGTGTCCGATTGTCATCAGTTCTGTTTCGGTCACAACGAAGATGTGTGCCACAGGGCAATCTTTTCTCCCCGTCCCCTAATCATTCGGACCAAGGGAAGGAATGCTCATAAATATCAAGCTTCTAGTGGTTTGTGGATGAACGTGGTCCACGAAGAAGACCTATTGGTTCCTCTTAAAGATTGTGATCTTGGTTTTATTCAAGCATGACATATGACCCCGTTAACTTGAGTAGTATGCCGTCGGTACTGAGTTGGTTAATGGTTCGTTCAGCTAGATGGAGAAATTCCGGTGGAAAAGTAGACAAATTATGGTCCCGTTTTGAAGCACGGAATTCTCACTCAACGGGAATAACGACTTTTAACGATTCGGGACCATTTTGTGTTGGAATAAGGTGCATTGTAATTTGTTTCCAAGTGGTTTGACAATATTAGGGAGTTGTCGTTTTTGGCGAGTGTAGCTAAAGAAACAGGGATTGATCTCCAGTAGAGCGCATGGGAATATGCCTGTGAATTCATAGTCAGCCTAGAGCTTAGGGCGATACAGTCATATCTATTCACATAGGTGGCACTCTAGCCCCATCTTCGACTAAGCGAACATGCATAGCCATAGACAAGCCCAAGTAAACTAGAATAAATAACGGTAGTGATTTAACTACTGGGGATACATTTCTGCGAAATTGTATGCTTCAGATACTTAACTCAGTCGAAAATTTATGAATTTGACGCCAGCCAAGATAGAGAAATTACACTAGTCGTGAGAACACTAACATTTCCCCTTAAAAATCAAAAAAACTACTTAAAAAGAACAAAACAAATCAATCATTTATGGCATCCTGAATTTCGAGAACAGTTATCATTAAGTTGGACTTAGTGACCACTGCACGGTACAACACATTGAGGTTGTTGTTTCAAAAAGTTGTTTCGATGACCACAATTTGGTTTGCAATAGTGAACGCCACGGAGAATCAGGAGCCGTTACTGGTGCTGCTAATGATAATGCTCTTTAATGAAACGAAATTGTACTTTGTTTTCCAGGAATGATGGTGCTACGATAAACAGTGGGTTGCCTGTTGGGGGGAATTTGACTGGCGGTTGGAGGATTCGAACCCGTAACTTTTACGTCCAAACTTCAAATCTTTGCCCATTTGATCACCGTCGGTAGATGATTCGGATTATGATGATGACTTGTTTGATAATGATAATAATTCCGATGGCGATGACGATGATCAAACTATCGTTCGCAAACGGTTGCATCAACTTCCCGAGCTTCGATAATGGCAATGCATTTCGCTGATGGTCGTCCTGTTATTACTTGATAAAAGTAGAAGCTGTCGAAGTACTAGGTAATTTGTGCGGATAAGTGAATAAAGAACTATCGGTAATATCAGTCTTGAAATATCGTGGCTATCGACTAGGTGCAGACAAGTACATGTAGTCAGTTACCAGGTGAAGATTTCACGTCACTCGCTGGCTTTTACTCACTTTTTCGAATAAGTCATGCACCTAGACATTCGATAAGACCAATTAGGCTGGTTTTTGATTGGTTGTCTGTACTCCATATTTGTTTAATTATATTGTTGTTAAAAGTTCATATAGCGATGTGGAAAGTCTCTCTGAAAACATGCCAATCAAACCTCCTCTGATAAATCCACCTATTCCGTGCGGTATTTCAATCAGGACGCATGTGCTTATAAATAAATCGTCTCATCACATGCCACTTTTATATTCATCAATGTCTGGCAACACATTGTTGCCCGCTTGACACTAGTTCGCTAATCAATCGGCAGTTTATAGTATGCTTGCAAACTCACGCCTTAATGGAGGTAAACGAAAACAACGAACTTACAAGATACGGTGACATCATTGAAAGAACACATAGGACAACAACGAGAACTAAGAAAGCGATAAGGAAGGACTCACAAGCAGTGGTGTCGGTTTGACAATGAAGACCAGAAATGACCATAGTAGCACGAATGATGTAAATCACATTTCTGGGTGCAAGCCTGCGAAGAAGACGAAGTGGATGCTACACTGCAAAAGTTGCTTATGTCTGGCTTATTTCGAATGAATTTTGCGTATTTTTTCACGGGTTACTTCCCACTAGGAACTGGATGATCAAGGTATCACCGATCTGGAACCATCCGTGTTTTCACATTTTCTGTCGGTGTCATCATAGTGTTTTCCCTATTTGGCATTTGTATTAAACTTGATTCGCTATGTGACACTGATTACGAAATGCAGCGTATTAAAACACCAAGAGTTTTATGAATTGTTTTGTCGGAAATCGGGTACTATATTACAAACTTACAAAGTCCCATTTCAATACAAAAAGCAGTCGAATCAAGCAATTTTGAGGGGAAGAGATGGTCGTCATACTAGGCGAAAATACCGTCAACAATTTCACGCGGATCGAAAGTGATTTCTGCCTTGCAGCTCCTTAGTCGATGAATCATAAACTAATACCACTTATCAGACAATCAGTGCGGAACATAAATTTTTCATCCCTTTATTTTTCCACGAAATTTTCATGCATTTTTCAGCCACAAAATGTAATTACATGCTTTTCAGGACAGAAGATAGAAGAACAACTTGACGTGGTAAAAAGATACCTATTGCCAATAAAATTGGTAAAATAAACAACTCGGCCGCGAGGCCTTAAGGATTTGATTTGATGGAACCCGATCAAACGCCAAAGTGAGGCAGCAAAGGCGTTAGGCATTTTCTTTATGATTTGTCTTCAGAACTTCTACAATCAGGCTCCTTGGATTGATCGACTAGCTGTTCACCATACGTGAACAAGTTGGAAATCACATCTGTTGCAATATGGTTCTATCATGCAACGACGCAATCAGTCCAGTCAGACTTGGTATGTTGCTACGGGGAAGAGAAGATTTGAGAATCAATCCTCCATTCATTATCTACAAAATAATTTCAGCTTTGATTCAACAAGCTAGAATACTTTCTCACAAGACACGTTTGCCGGTTTTCAGTGGTGCTATACTAATCTGACTTTTGTTGTGTTGTCGTTGTTCAAATCATGCGGTTCCAGTTTTAACAAACGAAAGATGCTACGTTAAAACAGTTGATTGTCTAATAAGTGTAAACTTTTTCCAGGTGCCAGTTGTGGAGGCGTTTTTTCAGTTATTTTCGTAAAGACTATCGGATCAGTCTAGTCGAATTATTCAGTTCCATTGGGCTGTTTGTTCTAATAAATAATAAAAAGTATTTCATTGTTACCGTTCGTTTTCTGGTTTGCGCAATCGTTACCTGCATCTGATTGACAGATTCAACATGTCACTGATATTTGGTTTTTCAAGTCATGGTACGGTTACGTTTATCTTTTATCTTTTATTTCTTCTACTAATGAAATAACAATGAACATCATTTTTCAGGAAGTTGATCGCGGTCAACAATGGGCTGCCAAATGGGAAAGTTGACCGGCGGTGGGAGGACTCGAACCTGCGACTTTCACGTACAAATGTCCCGACCTTTTCGGCTTGCCCATCGTCGATACTGTGATTATTTTGACGTCTTTAGCCTCTGTCTCTCTAACTCTCTGGTTACTATCAGCAAAGGTCGGTACCAAATGCGATGCTTCCTTAATCGCAATGCCACATGAAATACGCTTAAATGTGAACTAGTCTTGTCAAATCCATTGGCGCATTTTATCCCAACCTAACTGCCTTATCATGTGGTACAGTTCAATAACCTGTTAACTGTCTTTCCGGGTAGCTTGATGGCTAGAATCTTCAACTCCCAAATGTTTGTCACGGGTTTGCGTCCCACATCACGTGCGGCAGATAAGTAGTACGGATTAATAACAGAAAAGTTGTAACAGCTTCCAAATTCGCGAAGGAGTTTCCATTGTTGATCTGGGCATTGATACCACATGATAAATAATTTCCCGTAATATGCTACTCACAATGGAAAGGTGTTAATGTAAAATTTACTAACTAAAGACAACCAGTTGGAACAACAGATTAGTGGAAATAGTTTGCACAATTGTACATGAGTGTCCTAATTGCCAAACAACGAATTCGCTTCGATTAGCTTCGCCAATCGGATGATGACTGATAGACAAATAAATTTTGCTTTCGAACAAATCTTATTCCATCCAACTTTGTCTTGATGACGTTTAGAGAACCGATACACAGAAATGCCGGTGGAAAACTAATGCCAACTTGTCGTGATCAATGAGAACTGGTAACAAACGGTTCAGAATCCCCAAAAATAAAATGTTCTGTTCATGTGCTACTTACTCGAAATCCAGTGTTTTTGTGTTTTATTAACCTAGACATTCTCAAGTCCTTTGCACGGAGAAATGAATGGTTATCGGTATTTATGTTGGATAGTTTATTTTTACTAAAGTGTTCCCAGTCCAGTTGGCTATTTGCTTGTCTATATTCGGTTGTTAGTTTTTATCCCTGCTCACTTCACTTTCAGTCCGCTTTCATTTGGGCTACGAGGCTAAGGAATAACAACCAGGTATTTTGGCTATTTTTTTCGCATGTTTGTTTCTAACATCCTTTTTTGTTCATGAACGATTTGAATGTATTAATTATGTTGTTGTGGTACCAGAATGCACCAGGGAATTTCGACTTCCACAAATCGACCTACACTCCCCATCCTTCACGGAAAACAGTGAACGAATACGCAACAAAGATAGTTACGTTCGTTTGTGAGAAGTAGAAAAAAAAATAACCGATGCTTCGAAGTGGTATTCCCGAACGAGATTACCATACGCATTAGTATCACGGGAATTAGACGTTCTCAATACAATCCCCTCCTCATGCTTCAGCTGTCTTTACTCTCCCGTGGTTCTCAAGTCTTATCGTACGTTCACATTTGCCCGTGTTGAATTGGTTCCCGTGTCCCATTGTGTTCTGGTCATCTCTCTGATGGATTTTATTTATTGCTATTTAATTACATCCTTCTTAATCAAGCACATTTGTGGTGATTAGCTATGTCCCCTGGGCGAATGTCTGTACCACTGTGTACTCGTGTATTTGAGTGTTCATCTGTGCCTGCACGTTCAAAATGTGAATAAGTTTGCCTGAACATCAGACAGACATGTTATCCACAGACTTATGGTGTGAGTAGAATTGCTGCTTTACTTTACCGCATTCTAGACGGCTTTTAATGTGTGTATGGCGTAGGAGTGGCTCAGCTGACCAGAAGGGGGGGGTTGATTATGCATGAGCAAACCCTTAAGAACTAGCTAGGTGGGTGATCCGAACAGGTAGACGTAATTCGGGCTACCGGATAAGTAGCCTAGGCCTCCTGGCATGGCTAGTTGATCCGGCACATTGAAATGAGTGTAACGTAGAGTAGCTGAGGCAAGAATGGAAACTCGTTCAGTTTCTCCCTGTGCGAAACCGGAGACAGAGAGAGAAAGGGGAACTTTTTATTTTCACTCATTGATATCACTATTTGTTTCGAACAAACAAATAGATGAGTGAATGTGAATGTCCAGACTAACGTTAGACGGCTTAAGATTCTAAGGTTTAAATCGTTCCCACAGGGTATTCACAATTCGTTTTGAAGCTCCTGTTTTCGATTCCTGCCGCCGAGTGCGTATGTATGTGTATGTGTGTGTGTGTGTGACAGGGAGAGAACCAGAAAGAAATGGTGAACGAGAACATGTTTTACTGTTTGCTTCCCCCTCTTTCTGTGTGCTTTCGTGTTTCCTGAGAAGGAGAAAGACTGTGCTTCGTTAGGACACGAAACGAAATGGAATCGAGATGGACCGAGCGGTCTGGCATAAGCGACCCGATTCTTCTGTTTCACGTGTGTCAAAAGGCGCATCAGCATGAGCACATGCATACACACGGTCACGGCGTGTGTACGTTCCGATTAGCATATTTATTTGGGGGTATCGAGCAATGCCATATCTTTTTAGGATCGTGTCGGACCGTGCTACGGTCCGTCTTAAATTGTCCTTCACTCTATCGTCATTAGTATGGGAATACACCCACACGAGGGGTTGGTTGACACGACGTAGACGCATCTGGCATGACATCGTAACCTGCGGGCAATTCCGTATTTACATGCACTAACACGCACAAACGTAGTTGGGTGGGATGAGGACAAAAATAAAGACTGGTATACAGCATATGTATGCAGTGGTTAAGCTCATGACAATTATCAATCGGCCGATCCTCTGTCACATTGCTAATAACAATGACCATTATGATGCTGGCAGTTTTCATGCACTCGTGCATTCCATGTACCATGTGTAAATCTATTATGAATGAACACCCGGATAGTCACTACTGATCAGAATTTACTGAATGACTGGGAGTGTGATAGGGTGGTCGAGTTATCTTGTCGACTAAGAACGATATGTGGAAGACCAAGGAATAACAGCGGGTAATGTGATTAGGTTAGAGAACAGATTCGAAGGAGTCATATTGTTACACGAAAGTGCACATACACACTGACGCACAAGTACCCGTACTCATAATTCAATTGAATTCGATTTTACAAGTGTGGGAGGGTGTGTGCATGGGTGGAGTAGATTTTATGACGAACATAATTTCACTTGTACGGAACATCAAACTGGATTTGTAATGTGAATACCAATCTGCTTCGTCCTTTGCCAATTCCTGTCGTCTAGTGGTTTTCAGATATGACTATGACATGAAAATGTCTAGTCTGTTTCATTGGTTAGCGGTTTATAGGTGAAGAGCAAATATAACAGAATAGCGTATATTGATGTGTTGGCGATTTCTGATATACGCATTAAACGGAGTATTATCATGGATACTGTGTTCACTGGGACGATGGATTTTGAAATAGACGCAAATAATCCGATAATAAGCCACACTATTTGCATAGTTGCAAAATCACGTTTGTTTTCAGTTTCCTACCCACAACGGGTTCAGTAAGGCTGGTATGCCCACACTTGGTTATACTTTTTATACGAATACAACTACTGATAACAATGGCAGTAGTTGCAGTGGTAGTGGTTGCGGAGTTTTCAGTAGATAGCTGTACATTTTATCATAACGGAGACAGGCGAACCCATGCGAACACCCTAAACTTGAACTTGCGAGCAGGAATAGCGGTAAAAATCAGTCGGCCTAGGGTAGAATTCACTAATTCCCGATAGTATCAAGCATCAGTGAAGTTTTTTAAGTATCTCGCACAAGCATATATGAACTGTGTTTTCTACTTGATCATTGGTGTGACAGATTTCGCTACTCTATCATGAAGGACAATTTAATTCACTTATTATCGGTAGAAATAAACGGATAATGCTTTTGGTAGAAATGAATCTGTCCTTTTCATTGTACAAACTTTCACGTGGTCGAACTGTTCGTCGCTTTGTTTTCAATGAATGGCTGCATACTGCATGTATCCCTAGATTAATTTGTCTGCATATCTTATTTCAATCTCACGTTGATGGACTCGTAACCGCGGTAGATTTTACGTCGAACTGCTTACGGATAACTCGGTTAAAGACAACGAATTTCACAATGGATTGTTGATTTTGCTGTATCACATTGCAAAGCAAGTACTGAAGTGATAATGTCTAAATAATCTACAGGCGCAAGGTATAGTGGCAGCCAAATAACTGATCGAACACGTCTCCGTAAGAAACGCAGTTATACGTCGAGGCAATTACGGTTCCCAACCGCACGTAGTTCAAACGGATTCCTGGTCAATGCAATTATAATTTGTATGACACCTTCGTTCTTCCGATACATGGTTGTTCTATCTATGACACTAAGCTAACACTGGTATGAGTACAGTCCGACGACCTACTTGAGATTTAAAGAGATGTGAAGAAAATCTAAACGAACCATTGACATTTTTTTCTCGTCATTCACCAACTACTACTAATTATTAAGTTCATTTTAGGAGCTCACTCCGATCGTTCTATTGTCGTATAAATTTATTTCTATTGCTTGTCACAAACCAGACCCATCCTAACCGCGAGCATCAGTTTGTTGCTAGTCGACTCCGTCTGACATCCTCCATTGTTGATGCGATTTGCTACCACACTTTAGAGGATAAGGTTTCATCGATAATGCGCGGTTATTGTGTTAATTATTGTTTTATTAATAGCATCGTAGCAAGTTGGACTTGACTTCGTCTTACATTATGTTAATTTGGTTATTAGGCATTGCTCGAATGGTTGCTTAAGGTCGTTAGGTGAGATAAACAGAACACCGGGGACACGAGGCACGAAGACATCACTGAAACATGCTGCGGAACAGCGAACAGAAACGTACAAGATCAGGAATGACTTACAAGTAGTATGAATGAAACAAACTGAATTTCTGTGTACATTTCTACCAGTAAGATAAATAAAGGTATTAAATAACATAAGTCCTTCATTTTTGATCTATTTTCGTTGGAATTTGTTTGCTTGTTCCCATTTGATTGGTCGATCGAGGAATTATTGATAGAGGGCAAACCAAGGGCGCTTGCCTACTGAGATAACAATAAACGAGTGAGGGGAAACAAACTGAATTCACTATGTCATTTTCTCTAGATGGACTGACAAAAGCACGTGCTACTCAATTCAGTCCGACTAAATATGATGGAGTCCGTGATGTGACATTCCATTCTAGTGTCCATGTTTAGTACCTACCAAAAAAAAACAGTCCACATTGCAGGTGCCATTTACAGCTCAAGTGAATTTCTGTGCTGCAGGTTTGGGAATGTCTTACGACTCGTGATTCAAACGATGACATGATATATTCCGAGTGGATTCTTTTCTACAAACGAGACCCTTTAAATAATGCATGGTTTTAGGACATTGAAATTGTCGGACTATTTCATTCTGATTTGACCTACAGGGTACAACGACAATCGACCACAAAAGATTTGTTCGGGAGGGATTGTATCCGTGGTACAAATAAAAAGTAACTACTGCTAAACATTTTGACTGAACATGGAAAATCTTTGAAGCGAAATGGGCACACCCGCGTACACGCAACTGCATGATTGGTGGGATACGGACGTAACAGTGTGGCAGTAGCGTTGGTCTAATCAAGTGGCATATGAAAGTACTAAGTTGGATTGAGTAAACTGAGGTTTTTAGTAGCAGGAGATTAAATGTTTACATGAAATAATTCACCATGTGATATCATCGCTCAATTCACCATGAAGAAACCATGGAAGCACTGTACAGCTGTTTCCTCCTTGTTAGGAATCATCAGCTAAGGCGTTCGACTCAGAATCGTTCGTCCCGGGTTCGCGTCCCAGTTCGGGCGCTGTGGATATGCACTGCTGATGATTCCTAACAAGCTGGATGAAACAGCTGTACAGTGTTTCTATGGTTTCTTTATGGTGAGTTGAGCGATGATTTCACATGGTGAATTATTTCATGTAAACTGAGATTATCAAGAAAACAAAAAATATGCTAGTTGGATCAAGTCAGACCAGGCCAAGTCAGGTTAGGCTAGGTCCCAGGACTACAGGTAACATGAAGTTGATATTTCATGTTTCTGGTACCATTAGGCTTGAATGCGAACCCATCTGTGTTGACACATCACCTGCTCCGTTACGTGGGCTAGAAAACCGTGTGGTTCGTGCAATTTGCCCAGTTACATCTGCGTTTGCTTTCGGCAATATGAAAATCTCATTGGGTTGTAAATCGTTGGCAACCTAGTCCTCCATCTCATGTCCTAGCACAGCGTATCTTCCGGGAAATAGACAAAACGCAGCAACAATAAAACTAAAACATTGAACAGATATTAGAAATAGGTCTGGATGAAATGTGGAAGTGAGAGTCATTGGGCTAGCAAAGAATAAAATATCATAATTGTAAGTAGTAGCAAAAAGAAATAGGGATAGATAAGAGCGAATGCCAGGTGCATCAACAGGGGAAAAATTTCCCAACTTCTTGTCAAATTATATTTCGGCTATTTTCAACACATACTGTCATCACATCTTCTGGTAAATATTTTCATATGTTTTCTAATCGGCAAATGAAGAATTCGTTTTTTTATTGCTACAGGTATGATGTTTATTCAGTTTTCACTCATGTCCACAGACAGTCTCGTCATGGTTGAGTTCAAGCAGTAATAAACAGGATTCTGACATTCATTTTGCCTGTTTGAAAATACAGAATGTTTCGTGACTTGAAAATCTGGCCTGGTTAACTCATTAAGGAGAAACATGCAATTCACCGAACTGAACCAATCACATTGCAATAAGGTAAACTGGTTAATAAGTTAAAAATTGAGTATGCATAGTTGGATAAAGTTGTTGGTATGATCAATTATCTCACAGGCGAGTAAGGGATTAACCGGCCAAGTGGGATTCGATGTGGTATGCATGTATCGCCTGGCGATCAGTACAGCCTCTTTTGAATTCGGCACAGGACTTTCATAAGTTCGATCCCCAGCTTTCATGCCGTGCCGGTATGCAGAAGCTCGAAAGTATCCAGCGTAGCCGATCTATTTATCCAGAGTGCCAGCCTCGAAACTGTTAGGGAACTACGATGATCTACCGAAAAAAACAAGGGAAAAATCAAATAAATGTTCTGCTCAGATGTGTAGCATGCACCTGGATCCGAAATTGGTGCAAGCTTTATCCAAATGATCTGTAACATTGGTACCTTTAAATGCCTGTTCCACCGCATGTCGTTGTCTCTCGGTGGAGCCGGTACTCCGACCTATTCCAAAAGAAGAATACAGGTACTGGATCCGCAACCTTTACTGTTTTTAATTTAAAATCAATTCATGAAGATGTTTATGATTGTGAAATATCGTGAGAAAGCTGGATCATGATGTCTGATGCTAGCCTCATTTGCCGACATGTTGCTGTTTGTTTAGTAATGCATCCGTATGTCTAAAAAAGTATCGGCTGATCAGTGTAAGCTACCTTCCTGTGTGGCTTAATCATCCGATCAGTTCAGACCAGTTTTAATAGCCACTATGCTTTCATTGATATACCCTGTTTTTGGTTGTTGTCCGTACTATTGTTACTATTACTATACTACTACTGCTACTACTACTACTACCACTGCCACTTATATTTTTAAGGGTAAAAAGAAAATAGGAAATAATAAAGGATCGACCGAAAAATATAATGAAGAACTTTCTAGATGAGGAAATGTTTCGAATACAAAAATGTCGTTGATTGCGGCACTGATACGTATCATCCATTGTCTCCGACGGTCGCATGCTCAGAAATCCTGATCTCCAACGAGGTAGACTAACTACATCTACACGAGTCAATCCACTGGCCAAAGATTTCATACCTTTTTCCCACGTCATCAACTGAACACTTCCAACCATCACCCGGAGAGCCCCATACAATGCGGCAGTCCTTCTGTAAGCATAAGCAAAACATGCCTCAACCATCTTGATATATTTCTGTTTGGTGCCTGTTTCCAATGCCTGGAAAGTAGGGCCTATTACCTTAAGTTCAACCTCTGAATTGCCGGGACAACTCTCCCAACATATTCATCCGGTATTACGAAGATGACGATATTTAAATTTCGAAGGTCTTCCCACATGTTCCATCTAAACCGGCCATGCCAGTGAGCCGCATGTGGCAGTGTAAACTTGACCTTTGATCCACACACAGATGGATCTCACGTAGACGCTAAAAATGCAAGTTAGTGAATGCAGCCGAGCTTTCTGTATGCGCGAGACACAACGGGATGTACGACCGCCTGGCGAGATGCAGCTATCGAGGTAACTAAATCTATCTACACAACTTAAGCTGTTCTCTGTGATGTCAGTGCTCAGCTTCTGTCCTATCCAGCCCCAGAACAGCATTTTGCACTTCGAAGGTGCAGAACAGTCATCAAACGTACACTATCGTTCAGGCGCCCATGCAATCTCAGTCGGAGGGCTTACTCTCAGAGCAAATCCCAAAGCTACTATCCTTACAGAAAAATAAGGCGATTTTTATTACAGTCTTGACGACAAAATTGAAAAGAAAATGTGACGGCGAGTAACCCTGACGGACGCCAATTCCCGTGATGCACGCTGATGAGAGATCATCTTAAGCAAGAACTTGACTTCGGCTGTTAGAATAGAGAGAACGGCAAGGTGTACTTTTCAATGCTTAAGGGGGCCATAGAATTGCACGATCAAGTCAGTCACACGCTACTTTCACATCAACCATGACAGAAGTTATGAGTCTATGGGAGCTGAACCTACGCCCTGCGATTCCTAACAGGTTGAAGTTTTGAACAATGCAATCATGACGTGGCCGGAGACCGGCTTGATTATCACGGACACACCTTTCATGGCCACTGGTCAGTCGGGAGACAATAATACCGCCGACTAATCAGCAAATTCTCTGCCGGAGGAAATCGGTTGTCGACGGGAGACCGCTAAGCGAGCACAACGCATACGATCCGATGTAAAAAAAGGCACTGCATTGAGAATCACTAGGATCCGACTATTATCCGAGACTGACGTTTCCGACACTCGAAACAAGGCAACTTTCCTGGTCATATTTCTCTTTGCGGCTAATATGGTTCTAATGCGCACTGAAATAACCTCAGACCACTTTGGATATGTTCGCACAGTGGTTATGTAATTCGTCCCTTCAACGGAAATGACAAACCCTTTACTGACTGCCATGGCTGTGGTCTGGTCTGTTAACGCATTTTCTGGTCCGTGGATAGCCAGTGTGTTTCACTTCCAGTGGTCGTCGTCTTACGGTTGATTTCACGGCGGAATTGTTATCACATGCAACTGCAAAATTTCTGGTATTACCTGCTTACCAAACACTGGATTGATTTGTCATCGGGCGAGAACGTTTATCTTTCGTTGATAAATTCCTGAGATTTTCCCTTTTCCAGATTCAAATCTCAACCTTTTCCATACCCAATTATCGAATTCTGCACTAAGCAGCCCTACATACTCTGCTTATGGTTCGTTGTGTCGATGCCACTTCGGCAGCGTACTGAACACCAGGATCAACACGATACTTATCGGTTGATCGATAGGACTGATCAACCGAGGATTTACGAAAAACACCAGTACGTGCAAAATTTGTAGACTCTTAATACGAAATTACTCGCTCAACTTACGTGACAGTACTGTAACCCGAAGCCCCAATCGATTTGCAGTGTTTAGTAAGACATTTCTTCATTCCAAAAAGAGTAACTGCCTCAGATCAGTAAGCAGAATGAATTTTCTTCCTCCCAGTATCCTGTGGAACGATGTTTGTGTGAATATCAAACGGGATAACGAATTTTGTTTTCGTTCGTAGTACGATACAGGTTGGATAAAAATCACTGTAAACTTAGGATTTTCTAGCAGAACCCCAATTCAGTGAGTTCGAGTAGATGAAATCATCTATTCAACAATAATTTACAAGAAACTACTGTAAAAACTAGTTCCAGATGTGAGAAAATTGGTAAATGAAAACACGGGAACGTTGTAATTTGTTATAAGAACTAAGAACTAGGTCAAAAATTCTATTGTTCAGTGTAACTGCGGCAAGTGGTGTATACATGTTTCGTCCTGTTACAGATAAGGAAAAATACCGGTTTGAGTCTTCAGATGGTAATGGATGCAGAACACATATTGGCTAAACAACAAAATTATGTGCGTGATATTTTTATCTCCAGCCTCAAGTTTGCGTTTGTTTCACATTGGTTTCCCAGAGTGATTTTTCCATAGAATTCATGGCTTGATATGGATCACAAAATATTTGGCGATAGAAATGTTCTTCTCAGGGGTATGTTTCGCATACCGATGGATGAACAAAATTCCCCAGAAGATCATGACCGGTTTCGCGGCTATTGCCGCTCGTTAAGTATGCGTACCCAGCACTCAATTTTCCAACCTGCCCAATACTTGTGCACTCTTTTGTTCGTTTCCCAATTAGGAGCGTGAATGTATGCTAAGTCGATTTATGAATCACACAGAAATCCCGAATTTCGTCTCAGGGGATTAGGTAAGTTGTGGTTTCGAATGCAGGTAACCATAGCAATGGATTCGAACTGCAGGTCTTCTAACTGGTCTGAAATTGTTGACATCTTTCGGAAAACTATACTCGATAGTTATTTCGAAAACAGTTCCGGGAAAGTAATTATTGTTCAAATCGTGTAGCTGCATCATACAACATTTATTATCTATGAAGTGAAAAATCATTAATTATTAATTAATTATTCTACTCTATTCCTTTCTAAACTATTAAAATAATAATGGCGAAGTTCAACAAAACGTTCACAGCCTGCCCGGTAGCGTAATGGCTAAGGCGTTCGACTCAGAATCGTTCGTCCTTGTTCGGGTTCGCGTCCCAGTTCGGGCGCTGTGGATATGCACTGCTGATGATTCCTAACAAGCTGGATGAAACAGCTGTACAGTGTTCCTATGGTTTCTTAATGATGAGTTGAGCGATGATATCACGTGGTGAATTATTTCATGAAACTAATAATGGTTTTCAAGGTGAAAAGTATCCCGTTTCCCATAGTACATCAGGATGTTTGACAATTTAGTTGTTATTCATACTGAGGCATTGAATACATTCAGCACCCGCTTGGATTCCAAATGCAATTGTATACGTAGATTTCAAGAGGCAAACGCAGAGTTTTTTCCCTAATCGACTCGGTATTTGGGAAGATCAGTAAATTAAAAGAAAAATCAGTCGGGACAACCGTACTGCTAATTTTCGAATAGGTCATTTTATGAGAATAACCAAACAAACTCGCTTGCCAACAGAAAGATTTTGTTCATAATTCTCGTTCCTAATTTCAACAAAGCCAAATGACTGATTTTTCCGATAAAAGATTTCTGTTTTTTTCTGGTTGGTATTAAACCCTGATTTTCTGTTTGTTAGTAAAACACAAATGTATCATCATAAAACCTAACATCACCTTACATTTGAAACGGAAACATATGAAACAGTGTTCTTGTGGTTTAGAGTCTATCGAGGTTTGAATATTTTCATATACACCAAAGGCGTCTTGCACAATTTTAATTTTGCCAGGCCAGTAAAGGGACGAATAAAATTTTACTTTCTACAAGACCGAAAATCGATACCACTGATTTCGAAAACTAGATTTGATAAATTGTCGTATCTGACCGATTCACAAATCCCGGAGTCTTATATGGCACAGCTTCCCTCTTAACAATTTGTGCCAAAAATTCCATATTAATTTGACGCGAATGAAACGAGTCCGGAGGAAGATGGAATTTTACAATTCACATTGGGAAAAAATGCCGTGGATTGTTGTCTGTTCCAGATTGTTTGACCAGATTGTAAATTATCCTGAATATTCGAATCATTGTCTTGTGCTCATAGCTGTTCATTTGTTGGTTGAATAGTTTCAGGTTCATCTTTCCAAATCCAGTTGGACATGATGCCCCTTCGATGACCACCTGGAACGCGGCTACCAGGCATCTTTTCAAGCCTGGATATAAGTCGGGTACAAATAGTATTGCTATGAAACGAGAGAAATCAGGGTTTATGAATTGATTATTTGTAAGGTAGAACAGTCCGTGACCAGAGCTAAGGCAATTTGGGCAGGAGACTATTTGACTCTTAACAGGTTTTGATATTTGAAGTTATTCGTACCTAGCAGCAGACAGAAAAAAGCCACAGCAAAAATATAACTGATATGTCCTACAGTTTTTGTGATGTCAAGGGTCGTTTGGTGTCTTTGAAGGGAAAAATCGTCTTGCTTTTCATGTTCTTTCCCATTCAATTTGGTCAGCAAAATCTGAATCCTATAACCCTCATTCCGAGTGGCACCATCAGATCAAAAAATGTCTTTTTAGCTGATTCTGCGTGAATCCAAAGTGAAATTTTTGTCGGTCAGCTAGAAGTATTCGCTCACACGGTGAATACGTGTCTCAGTTCTTTCTGTTTTTTGATTGACTGTATTTATCGAACAGAAGGACGGTAGATTGGATTTGCAAACCGATTCTCTTGATTTTTGCTAACAGTCATAAAAATTCCAACCATATTGGCTATTTCCCACCGTTGTCAAATTGTGGACCCAAAACTTAGATCTAATTAACCTCCCATTAAGGAGGAAGCCTCAGCCTATACTGATATTACGCAATCCGGCTTACAATTCAAAGACGAAATGTGCAGTTGTATAAAACCTCTGGTATGAACCCTTATGTTACAGGTGACAGAGAGCCTGATTCATCAAGCACGGTTTAAAATACGGGGATCTACATGAACTAATGATCATTACCTTCTTTCTGTTTTCTCTCTGGGAGGAGACATTTCAACCACTTCGGGATGCTTCGGTATGATATGTTTTGACAGTACCAAAAACTTATCACGTACGAACTAAGTGCCCAGACTTAGGCAATAATAATCTAAGTGACGATTCTCGGTGGTGGTCAGCCGATCAACGCGGTTCCACTTGGACGAAAAGATCGCGAGTTTCTTTCCTTTACTTTTCGATTAGCGATTGTTCCATTGGTGGCGATCTTCTCACGGGATTGTTCAACATTCTTTGAACATGAAATAAACGAGACCAGCACTTCACCTTTCCTGAAATTCACCTCAGTACAGCACTGGTCTGGGACCCTTGGAAGCAACGGCCTGGTCCTCTATGTCTGTTTTCGATGAACCATGAATGACAAAGTCAAGGCTCATGGATTTCCAAATTGCAATACCTGGAACGGTGCTTCGACGCACCCAGGGTAATCTGTTTCGAGCTCCCCGAGTTCAGGAGCATTCAGTTTTCAGCGCGATTCAGGTTCATCTTTATGTCCGAGTCCGCCAGGTCGTCTATGATCCATGTGTTTCTTCTAGATTTCTGAAGTAAAGAAGAAACAATAGTTACCCTTATTCGAACACCTGAGGCTTAAGATTCAATATGATAACGTTGACTGAATGATTCTTCTCAATTTAAGCATCGAAGATATCGTTAATTGGGTGGGCAACCATCCAGATATTCATCTCTGATGCCAATTTCACTGTCATCAGCTTTTTCGAAAGGGGACGGTTTTGATTTATTGAGTCAAAGCAGCTTGGAAGTGACGGCATCACATTTCAGTTCTTTTTCCTCCTGTCCGAGACAACTTCGTCAACGAACAATGAGGTGACTAGAGGATCTCACTGACGATTTGCAAACACATGTTTGGTTTGAATAATCCTTGGATAATTGCTACCAGCTTCAAGATCAATGGTGTTCAGTTGGCCAATTTGCTGTTAATATGATCTTGCCTGGTCCCGCCTGTATTTACATTATCTCTGCAATTTTCCGGTCAGTCGATAACCTTGCTTACCGGAATGATTCGTTGGAAAGCTGAACCAAGGATTCCGCAAGGACGGTCGCTAAATAGTAGGATGTAGAGGGGTTTATCTGATTGGACTTTGCCGTCAGCTAGACCATTAGCGTTCTAGAATGCTTTTTCACATCCTCTGTCGAAATCCCAAAATGAAGTGACTAGATTTCGACCATACGGCCGTCGACATCAGAGTCCTCTTACACATCTAAAGTTTGCATATCCTCAAAATACCGTTGGAGAAATTTTGTCCTGGGAAAACACCAGTTGGCGAACAAGCTCATTTTCAGTGATTCGCACCGATGCCACTAAATCACTATATATTTGAAACAATTTTCCTTAGGAAGGATTGGACTAGTCAGATAAAAATGTGGGTGGGGAAGGGATTTGTGGTGTTACATGCATAACCTGAATACATTGTTTTGTTGTCTAGGTTTTGTATTGGGACGGGGGGTGGGCCAAAGGAGTTGAAGCGCAACCACAAATTGTTTTTGAGAACAAAGTGGAGGATTGTGAAGACTGCGACAGCTTCCGCAGTGCTCAAGAGATGACACTTTGCCAACCTAGATTGTTGACCTCTGACCTTAAGCAGGGTCCGGAAAGCTTGCGTCGCAGTGTGGTTAGTTTGTGCTGGCTGTGATACGACTGCGCTATTAAGTGACTTAACTGTTCCAGTGCCCACCGATGCAGGGTGGCGCTCACGGATGCGTTCAGACAAGCGTCTGGTCGTGCGACCGATGTACATTGTCCCATAGGAACATGTGAATGAATAGATACAAAACGAGGCTGCAGAATCAGGGACTTAGTCTTTCAACCATAATGGCACTACGGGGCAGGGTTTGAACAGGATACGAAGCTTGGCTGCGTAGAATGTCTTATTGATAGCGCTAGTCAGTCTTCGTCGTGCTATCTCTGATAGCGTGTCACCTTTGAATGGCAGAGGTATGTATACTGGCTTTCTCTCCACCTGCGCCTTCCTAGGAACTTCCTGTTCTGCCTCCAACATCTTGTCGATTAATCTAATTGGGAAGCCATTTTCAGTGAATACTCTTCTGACCGTCTGCAGTTCAGCTTCAAGAGTATCTTCTGTGCATATTATTTTTGTCCTGGCAAGCAGACATCTAATTAAGTTTCTCTTCACATTAAGAGGTACAAAGCTGTGGAAGTTGACATAATGCCCAATTCGCCTGGCTTTCCTACCTACTGATCGCCTAATTTAGCCGTCCTCTCGACGACGTACTTGTACATCTAGGAATGCTATTTCATTTTTTAACTCCATCTCTGTTGTGGATTTCACATTTACGAGTTGAACTTATTCAACATTCGGTTAGTTCTTGTCAAGGGGTTGAGTACACAGATGTCATTCATACAATGGTTGTTTAAGTAGAGCGCTTGTATTGACGACTCGAGTGGCCCACGTTCCAGCTTTGCCAAGAAAATGTCGGCTAGTAACGGACCCAGTGGGGACCCCATTGCTACTCCATCTTTTTGGCGGTAAATTTGATTATTGAACTAGACGTTGTAGGTACAAAAGAATAGTAGTTTTTCAAGTGCACTATCGGAAGACTTGTCGCTAAGCCACTGTTCTCGATGTATTCACAGAGGTATTCGAGTTCTTCTGTAACCGAAACCTTGGTAAATAGGGCGGTGATGTCTAAAGAAAGCGTTCTTCATCCCTTCATATTTAATTCTTTCAGGGAGCCGATAAGTTCAAATGTGTTTGTGAGGCCATATCTTGCTACCTTCTGCCTAACAGATCCCAGCAACCGAGCCAACTATTTCGCTACAGCCTGATATGGTGGATCGCGCATGTCGAGAATATGTCTCAAAGGAATTCCATTTTTATGTATTTCTTGTAGGCCGTACGTTCTCGGAATAGTGGTTCTCCTAGGCCAAATCTGTTCGAATGTGGTCGAATCTATGATATCCTTTAGTCCCAGCCGTCTCAAGATGCTAGACAACGATTTTTCAATCTGACATAGTTTGCTATCTGGCGTTCTTTTTTCATTCATTAAGAGCCTATGGCTAGTCTCTTAGAAGAGCTGGTTTATGCATAATAAAAACAAGCTTAACGATAGTTCCCTTCTCGCCTTGCAAAGCGAAGCATACATGGATGATGACAATTGCTTTGGATTAGTAACGCTTTAGGTCTTTTATATAATCGGAGTTCATGTAAGCAATTAGTTTCAATAAAGCTGTCTTTCTGTTCCTCTCCATCTTGAGCCCTTGGCATTCTTCTTTCTCAGAACGGAGACTTCTCAACATCTTGAACAATGCAAGGATCTCAAACAATCTGTTAACTTATGTATGTTTCACCTAAATGCATCACAGACTTCATCAGAGCTGGCAGAGGCTGATTCTAAACTTGTCATTTGTGCTTTCACAATTTATCCTGTGGTAAGGTCGTTTTCACTGCACTAGGCTATTTCGGGTGGGTTACAAAGGGAGTAATGGGAATAGCACTGACAATCACACTTTCTGAGTGCGATCAAGCAATAAGGCATCTGGTAAATCATTATTCCTTGGATAAACTTCTGACCTATCGAATGCCGAGTAGGCTGATACATCCTTGAACGTGATTCAGCAATGCAATCCCCAAACTGTCCTGGCGACTGCAAAGCAATTTCCGGTGGAAATAATGTCGGTAATGATTTGTCATCAAACGGCTGATTCGAGGTGGTTTTCCCGTGTCTTTCGTTTAGAAGTCGAGATCTGACTGTTATACAATTTTGCGGTCTAGTAAGAGATGCTCCCCGACGCTTTATCTTTTACCATGTACTGTTAAATCTACTTTTTTCTCGAGATTTCTGTGTTCATTGTCTGTACATCGGCTGTTGTTCATTTCGGTCAGTCGTGAGGATTGGATGTGGTTTGTTGGATCTGCCGAACTAATGTGCGGTTTGGGACCTCCACCTTGGTCACTTCGCTAAGCCAAACATGGAAGAACAAAGTGTATTCGTTTTTCTCCCTTGAGGATTTCTTGTCCACCCACGGGTTTTATTCAAAAACGCGTACCTGTTACCTAAGTCAGTAAATAATTGGAACGGTCCACAACATTTCGATCGTACAATATGCAACATATATCACACAAAACATCGACCTAATTGAACATACCGAATTCGTTGGCCACTACTTGCCTGGTCACTCTGATTGTAAAAATGGCCATTTTTATCTGGTATATGGAATAAGCTAGGCAAAACCAACCAGAACATACTTCGAAATGGGTAGTGATTAAGGTATTGGATGTATACAGCTGCAAGGAGATAAGGTAAGCGAAGATGCTGGTACACTTTATTGAAAAGCACTACACACTTTGAGTTCGTTCTTTTGCCTATGCAAGTTGAGTACTGAGCTCCTGCGGTTGATTACAGTACTCGGCATTTAATTTGTCCAATATGCCACATATCCAGTTAGGTTTTGCTCAACTTTTCTTCATTCTCGACTATGTCTAATCAAACCTGTTTTCTGCATCTGATTTCCGGAAGTTGTTGCTAAGACTGGATGCAGATGAAGTATACAAACTGGGTCAGTGCCAAAGGTTTCTTCGTCTGAGCCGCCCGGGATTGAACATTTCGCCTGTTGCCCGTTCATATTAGTTCACATACGAGAATACTCGCGCTCTCAAATACTAACCCATCAGTATCAGCAAAATAGACACCAACTGGATTGTTTCTTTGTCAACAAATTAAGCTTACAGTCAATGGCGTAATCCAGTGTGCTTTCGATATTGCAGAAACAAACTCCCACATATATACACACACTGATGTTTAACTGAGAACACTTTGAGCGGTAAAGTAAGCACATTTTCATAACTTCTGAAATGATTCAGTGAACTGGAGTCCCTTGGGAGGCAATGAGATGAGAAAAAATTGTTACTTATGAAGACAGATTGGGAGATTTCGTATTGACATGGTATGTAAGCCATCTTAAATCCATAGACACGCTTCGTAACTCAGTTGGTAGGTTTCAGGATTTTCTTCCTTTGTATTTACTGATGAGTCATAGTACCGCCGGAGGATGCAATCAATTCCATAGAGATCCCAAAACAATTAAATCAGAACCATTCGGAAAGAACTAGAGCTCCAATGCATCAACTGAGTCAATCTAAAGAATTGAACCTAAGAAAGTTCACTGTCTTACATAACCCAACTATTTAGACGTAAAGAGTTTTGATGAACGTTCAAAAGAAGAAATGACACTGTGAAGTAGCCCAGCTTGTCATTGGTACAGACATGTGGGTGTAAGCTTGTCAAGTCCGCTCATTTGTGAGTTACCTGCCACATGAAGCATCATCGTTTGCCACGACATTCACCCACACCAAACCAACCCCGCTGTCTTTATCGCATAGCTGGATAAACGAATCCGTAACCCGTAAATACCGGGAGTATTAGTTAATTGAACATCCATACGCTAGCTTTTTAACCAAATCGGCTGAAGAAACCGGATTATGCTTGTTGGTCATTTTTAGGTGTCCCACTGATGGGATTATGATGAATGATAATTGTTTTGCATTCCTGGAAGACGAAGTTGTCTGGCACGATTCGTCGGTATTGAATGACCCTCTTCAAATTTTCTGTACATTTGTTCCTGACGTCTGATCTTCGTCCAGAATGAACGTGGCTACCCAATGCCTACCAATGAAATTGCAACACTGAAAGAGAGGGCTTCATACCTCATGACACTGCTACAGGGAATCTCAAGTGAAGGTATGAAAGGAACAGGAACGAAATATATCTCTTTTCGGTAGAATTAGTACTTTTGATTCGTTAACAATATTTAATAACTGAAAGAAAATGCGACCTCCACCAAAAGTCGAAACCTAACGTAATGACATTTTAGTGGTTTTTCTAAACACTCGTGACATAAACTCATAAAAATCATTTCTTAACCATTGGACCACAGTTTCAGCCTTTCCCCATGGGAATTCCTGAGACAGTCACTCAACACTCGGTAAGCTGGTTTCTGAGAGTTAATGTAGTTGCAGCACTAGGTGCCCACCGCATCGATCTAGTTTTTGTGACTCAACCACAATAAGGCGCATTTGACCATCTCGTTTTAGGACTGGCTTTCATCTGTTCGATTTAGTCCTGTGAAGGCTTATCACGTGAAACTGCGATCAATTGGAGTAGGCATTATTCAGTTATTTGTCAATTGTCTGAAACCTGGTCAAGCTTCATCGCCATGTGTGTTCACTACTATCTGGAAACTTGGGGCACCTCTCGTTTACTGGCCTCACTACCTAGTTCAACACCCGCTCGTCCTAGGTTACTTCCGTTCTACAATAACTGTTCAGGGATCAAAAATCGGAACCCTCCGTGAGTACCTATCACCCAGTAGTCTGATCATAAAGACGACCTGATAGAATCTTTAGGGGCAGTTTTGTGCACTACTTAACCCAAAGTACTCTCATTTAGTTTGATATTGTTCATCAAGGCAATGTTAGGGCAGAAGGAAGACATATGTCGCGAGATCCAAGCATTTCGGTTCCTTCCCTCAAATGGGACGATAACATGCTTCAGTTTCAGGAAGGACATTACGGCCAGTTAATGGTTACCAGGCTAGTGGTGGAACGACTGGAAACAGCAAACTTCTCTTTAACCACTTGACCACCGCTGATCAGCTCTAGATTTTGATTACATATCATTCGTTCAAATATTTTGCTATGGTATTTTAGACCGTCAAATGTGGTTATTCCCTGGTCCCCATGAGGGGGTGACAGAATTATACTACACGGGAAATGCATTTAGGTCACGTTGCGGCGTGCAACAATTCAATCTCTACCAATTTCAAACAAATGGTGGCTTATAAATTCTAACACACAAATCTGTTTGCCGAGCTAATTTGGGCCAAATAAAAGATTTTCGTGAACAAATCTGGAGAGACACTAACTGAATGTATTAGGAAACACTCGTTGTCTATTTATTTTTGAGTTAAAAGATAAATCTACTTCAAATCTGAAATTGTGTGCACTCCTTTTAGGTTGGCAGTTGCAATTTCAATTCTAGCTTAGTCTTGGGAATCAAATTCCATCTCGTGTCCTAAAATTTTACAACTTCTTCATTTTCCTCTGTTCTATCATTCCTGTATCTGTCTGATTATCCTAACAGAACTCTATTCTTTCTTACCGGACGATTCCCAGATCGAATCCGCTAAGATCTATTTGTTGTGCATGATACCACCTCTTTTCTACGTGAGCATTCTTTTGTCAGCTCCGATGGTTGAATCCATACTATGCAACCTAACTGAATCGGTCATAACAGTTTACTACTCCGATAGAAACACTTTTTCAACACCTTCATATGTTTCTCCAATTCCAAATGATAATACTAATAATATTAATAATAATAATATTAATTCAGCACATGCAAAGGGTTATGTCTGCAGCAGCTGAATGGTGCATTACAAAGTTCAAGAATTTGGAGGACTAGATCATCACCCTCGGATCTGCATACCTTACCGTATCTGATTGGTTAACCGTGCTCTTTGTTTTGTCTTCGAACGAACTGTGATAAGGACTATCGATGTGAAATTAAAAGCTTCATGTTGTTGGTAATTGTTGGAATTCTGTGCTGCAAAACTTGGGGCCTACCTTCGAAAATCATCAGAATCAGAACTTCATGTCGTGCAAAGTTGATTCATATTGTTTTTAATCTTTAAAATTTTTTCCTTCCTTCGAAAATCGATGTCATAAGGTCACTGTACTAACACACGGCCACCAAGTACCTGCCCTTCTCGTGGTGAAACCTAACCGACGCCACAATCTTCCAAGGCCGACCAAGCTTTAATCGCGTTTCCATCGGCTCTGTGGACTGCAGCTGGTCAAACATTGTCCTACCATCTATTTAACGTTTTCTTTCGTACCCGATCACTTGTCAGTCGTTCTAAAGGGGCTGACACATCCATTAATGCCTTCAGATGAATAGTGCAACAAAAGCAAGGCTTCTGCTTTTTTGAGTCCTTAAAAGCTCATCTGAAAAAATCAGTCAGTCCTATATCGTTAGCTCAGGTAGAAGCTCATAATATGATGCAATCTCTGCTGGTGAATTTTATTTAATCCGCGGCTAATTTTCAGAGATCACCTCCTTCAAAGATAGAAGATAATGGCCTCCCGGGTTTGCAGTAATTCGGATTCTTCTAGTGTCGAATCAATATTCATTGGCTTGTCTTGATATTTGTTCTGGAAAACTGATAGCCTGGCGCACGGCAACACATCGGCTAGGGACATTTGCTTGCCTTATCGGAAGTGCAACTCATAATTGTCAGTTTGCATACGACTATAATCTTCTCGGTCCTCGATGCAACGGCTTATCGACGAAAATGGTCAGCGGTGTGTAAACCGGTCAAACGTACAACGGTTGAACTTTTCATGAGCGTCCACGATCACCAAAAGCTCCTTCTCGAGTTGCGTACATTTTTTCCCCAGGACAATCAGCGTTTTGCTGTCATAATCAATTGGGCCATCACCTCTCCTGGCCCATAGTGACTAAAATCACGGTATAAACATTAACGGTAGCACTGGGTCGTACTATGCGAGTAAAGTGGCTATCACAATAAGCTGTTTCGCGTGACCGAAGTCTGAGTGTCGCTTTTCTGACCAAGTCCACGTTTGTTTCAGGTGGTAATCGACGGATGGGTCTCATCAGTTACGCTACCTCTTGCAAGCATCTTTTGAGGTAGTTAATCATCCGATGCCTGCATATTTGCAACAATATATGTCTTCCCGGATCTGGTTTAATACCCAAATCGGCTAGAGTATAACCGTGGAATTAGACTACTACCATACAGAATGACAACTAGTCTCGTATTAGTTCAATTACACCTGGAATACATCGTTGCAGGAAAGGATCAGAACTTTCATTGTGTTCCCCAATATGTTTGCCGAAAATCAGAATGTCACAGGTTGCGAAGAGTGCACCAGGAAGCATCTCCAGAAAAATCATGCAGAATAAGTTTAAGCCAAACGATAGCCGCTTCCAATGTTAACGAGCCTACGGTGTGACAAGCGTCACCAGTTAACTCAAGGCTTCGGCCAGGTCAAGGTGCCACATTCTGAGACGAAGCCAGTTTTCATCAGATTCCGCGCATCATAAACTCCAGGTAAAATAACAACAAAAACTGGTATTGTAAGCCGATATCACGGGAATTCTTTGTTTGATAGTTGGGGGCCTGTGCAAACGTGTAACTCCCCAGGTGTTTTCGTCAATGTCGATTTGTCGATCTGGCCAGAAGTTGTTTTTTTTTATACGAATCTTCGACTTTTGTTCAAATATTTTCCCAACAGCATACGTAGCACGCATTTTCGGCAGTATCTTGGACTCGACAGCTCCGTTGATGTCTGGTTTAGTTACTCTTGGAAGATCTCTTAATTTCACATAAAAAGGTTCCGAGTAATACTCGACTTTTAAAGACGGAGAACAAACGAATTCCAATTGGAAAAAATCAAATCCAAGTTTTCCACAAACTCGCAGCCGAGAATTGGAAGATGATGATGTCTGACCACCACGAAATTGAAAACTGAATATTGGTGATTTTCAGTATTGCTTCGCCTTGTGTATGAATCTTGACGTCATTTCGCATGGCCAGTTTTGTTCGGTAGAGGGTTCATAAACATGATATTTTCCGGTGTTTAGCTGCAATTAAATTCCCTTCCAGCCTACCAACATTTTAGTGTAACAATCCTTGTTTTTCGTTGGTATTCGCACTCTGTTTACTCACTGTGGGTTTGGTAAGTTTAGGCTTGTGATTATATATGTTCTGTAGGAACATGATGATTTGAAATAATTGCATTTTTAAGCAAATACCACATTTTTCCCTAAACAAAACAGTTTTTGTCCCCGTGACGTGAAATCGGCCACAAAATGGCCGGGGGTAGCCAAGCGGACACATTCAGGGCGTTTGGACGTGAAGGTCGCGGGTTCGCATCCTCCAATCGACGGTCAACTTCCCCGCTTGGCAGCGTTCTGCTGGCCGCGGGCCTCTTCTTGAAAAATGATATACATTGTTATTTCATTAATAACGGAAGTAAAAGATAAAAGATCTCTCTTCTACTCTAGGCGTCTCCCAAATATTTCCTATAAATCACACCGTTCTAACGCATCGAAGATTTTTATGCATTTTTGTTTTGGCTCACTTTCTCGTCTCGGGAAATATCGATGCATTGTTGTGGTATCCAGTTTGGAATTTTCAGTTGCGTTTTACCGCCTGGGAGTCGTATAAGTCTAATACACTTCGTTTACTGACGAGAGACGTCGGTTCGCCAAAAAAATAGCATTGAGGTTATTTAATGTTTTTGTAGAATCTATTTCGATCGGATGTTCTTGAAGAATATAAATCGCAACATCGCATTTTCAAACGGACCCAGTTTACCCAGCAGAATTCGCACCCAAGCGTCCTCATCCAGAGAAGCGTCACCAATTTACAGAATGTTGTTATCCCAGGGATAGCTTAAGTCAAATGTGATATCGTCTTCGCACTGATTATGGAATTCATCCATCCCTGGAAAAGTGTTTCGACGGTATGATTTGCTTCGGTACGTGGAAATACGCAATCGACGAATTTGAACTGGTTAAAATATAATTGTGGATTAGTTTATAGAACGATCATGAAGTGTACCGATGGTTTGCATTGTTTAAGTGCAGCTAACAGTAGGCTAACATTATGAGATTCACAGAAGAGCCAATCTGCTTCATCCACTGTCGTCTCCTGTAACCACTTTGCCGCATGTTTCAGGGAGATTGTAATATAATCCTCAGAACAGACTCATTTCGCAAAGATTCGTGATCATAAATTAAACCAGGATGAACTTGATTTCGTGATGAATTTCGCTATCTTCGGTGTGGATCGCCGAAATCTGTATGTAATCTGTTGTCACATGAATAGATTTCCATCTTAGTAAGTTAGACCCACGCATAATTAAAGTGAAATGTCGTTTTTTCTTCTACATTGTCTCACTTAATGAGTAAGGTTCAGTGGCTTGCAAAGTTCAGCAAAGTGTTGGGGTGTTATGCCATGCAGTGATCATTGACATTTGTTACATCGGCACAAACAAGTCCCATTCGTCCGGTGACCAGTACTCGTTCTCCGAACATTCACATCCACGTTCAAATGCAAACAAAAAAATACTCGCTGTTCGTGATTCTTAACAAGAATAACACTGCTATATAATGCTCACATTAATTTCAGTGGTGAATTTGGCATCTAATGTTCCATACTAATTAACTAATAGCATGCAGCTTTTAAAAGGCAGTAATATAACTTCTTGAAGGACTGTATGATTGAGCGTATACCTTTTGGACACTCGACTATGGTTACCGACACGTTTACTACTTTCACCCCCTTTCCATGTTGACGATGCATTTCAGTCTTCTAACAATTACATAAAATGCATCAGATCATATTTTGTCACGTGGTTCACATCGGAATTTTTTTCAGCTGAATTACAGTCAAACGAATGTGTATCAAGAATTGTCAAATCAATGATTCCATGTTCCCTATATACTTTAAGCTTTTTGCAATATGTCGATCTTGTCTGATTGTCTTTTAAAAACTGACTATTCCCGGCCTATTTTTTCCTCTTGTTTCATGCTACTCATTCTGCTTTGTGTGTCCGCAATGTGCATACTGTCACCTAATTGCATTGAACTCATGTTTCCCTTTAGCTAATTGTAAACAATAACACGTTTGTAGAATTGTGTAATCACGTTAGCCTTTTGTTGAATTTGGGTAGTATGAATCAACTGGGTCGGCACATTCAGCCAGATCTGAGTCCATGTGTGGGTTTGAGTAACGCCGAGGTTCCTGACTCATACGAATTGTCTTAGTCCAGTTTAGATCAGTACGATCAATTTAAAATGAGAACAAATGTGCCGTGCTTGCAAATTTCTTTTTCAGCCTCCTTCCCATTTCCCATTTTCTGTTCCTTCTTCATTTTGTCGTTGTGCGTCCATCACAAATGTAATTATCGATGTGTTTGTTCCTCATGGTCTAGTTTGGAAAGCTCAAAATGTTCAAGGATTTGTAAAATGAATTATACGGTAAAAATTCGAGAAAATACGTACAAAACGAGTTGTTTGAACAGAACAAAACAGATCACACGAGGAGCGTTATTCGTCTCAGAACAGGCTACCACAGTGTGAGAGTTTGAGCCTGGACATAATCTCGTTCTCGCTCTCCTCGTCGACCGCGTGAGACGCTGCAAAATGATCGCTGTCCGATAAGAGTCTGGTGTGCTCTCATTTTCAGAATGTCACTGTCGAATTTGTCCGATCGTGATTCGATCAGCGACAGCCTACACGTACACAAACATACAAGCAAATAATGTTGGGAGGATGGGACTTGGACGCGAATCTGCCAGCCCGTCTACCAAACGAAAGTAGCACGAGCAATGGTTGTGTCTGCTCGCGCGCCTGTATATGGCAAGAAATCGGGCAAGGGGAGTAGAGAGGACAGGATAAATTGTCAAGGGGAGAAATCTTTTCCAAAGCAGACTTGCCTGACTGCCTGTTTTGTATGCATGTCACTAGGCCGCATGGGTTCATCATTACAATCGTAGTCGTCATCAGCATCATTTCACATCATGCACATTATTGTCGTCTCAAATTTCTCCGGATTTAGTATTTTGTTTTCGGAGTTCACATTGCATGCGTGTGGACAAGAGGGAAGGGTGAATGGTAGCGGTTTCCGATTAGTCCACGAAAAAAGCACACACGTGTCTGAACACGAAAGCGAGCAATAAATTCAAGGGCACCGTTAAACTGTTGTCTGTTTTCTATGCTCGTGAGTATATTCATACAAAAATGATTGTACGTATGCATGTAGGTGTGTATTTATATTGCCTTATCGGTTGGACGCGCACACGTAAATTTACATACATTGATATGTATGTTTTGGAACCAAAACTTTTGGATTTGTACAACCCAATTCGGTCGCATAGTGTACACGCGTCCTCGAGTTCAGATGCATGACAAAATAGTGAGCTGTGAACATTTTGTCCAACAGGCTGTTTGACTAGGTGAAAATTGTTCTTATAATCATGAAAAAGGGGATGTACCCAAGTGTGACCGAGGGGGGGAGGGTGGGTGTGTGAAAGCCTAAACAGGAGGGGTGGTCGCACGATCAACGAAAATTTAAGGATGAGGCTATGAATGGGTCAAAATCGGTTGTATGCTGCCTCATACTGTTACACTGGTTGGCTTACTGACTAACATTCTCTAATTCACAAACTGCTGTGCTCGATGCGTGAATATGACAATTTCGAATATACACCACACAAAGTACATTGTCAATAGACGTTGCTATAAATTATACAAACACACTAACAACACGGAATACCAACTACCCCGGTGTTTTGCCTAGTTGTTTCCCTCCTAGCCTTGGTCGCACAACCGATTAAACAAACAAACAAACACACACACACACACATACTCGCGACTATAACCAAATAAATATGTCACGGGACTTTAGAATTCATGACAGTATCATCGAAATCGCGAAACAGTAACAAATGTATAGGTTTATAAGACAGGCAAGCGACTGATCTTTCATGAGGAAAACAGGAGACAGATGGATCAAGCCGCCTGTGGGACGAGGTATGTGTCGAAAAGATAAACGGAGTTACAGGGTTATGAGATTTTCCCCGAGGTGTCGGGGTAGTGGGGAAAGTTGGGAATGAAGTTTTAACCTGGACCTTGGAGAAGTACGAATGTTACAACGACGACAACAAATGCAGTTTATTTGGTGCGTTTTTTGACAAAAATAGTCTGTCCTAGTGTGGTTAGACTAGCACCTATCATTGTCATTGCCATAATACTCGTTATAATGATATCAATGTGCATGAAAGCTGTGGTTTGTTGGAAAGTGCAATAAAAGAAGACTTCGTCTGTGGATACAATGATCGGGATGCAAGGGTGACCGTGTAGTAAATTTTTCTCACATTTTCTATTCACACGCTTGCACAAACACACGAGTAAACGAGTAAATAAATTTTCGAATAAGAACAGGCAGTTGCACACACTGGGATGGTTTTGCTTGGCTGACAGCTTCGAAATTGTCGCATTTGTATTCGTCTGTATGAGTGGTGTGTGTGTGTGTGCGGGCGCACCGGTTTTCACGTGTGGCCGCGTGTGCACATAGCAAGCATATGCATACAGGATTAATCGGAAGGAACATGCAGACGGTGCAAGAGATACATTTGTCATGGTTGTTTTCTGGCCTATCCTTTTTGTTCGTACTGTTTCTCCATTTGTCAGATCGCGTGGTTGTTTGTATATTTCCGTCAAAATTCAAGGCCACATATTTGTGAATTTGCTCAAAAATGTTTGTAAATCTTTTCCCTGCGTGTATCGTTTGGGATCTGGAGTCTGTTGAGTTGAAGTGGAAAACGGAGGTAGGAATGAGCTGCCACGAGTAGATCAAGTCATGGTGAGCTATGCGTCCGTGGGTGTAGAGATGTGTTCTGCCAAAAATAACGTTCGAGGAGGAATTTTTAAAGAATTTCATGGTTTAATTTGTCATCAACATAGCCGTAAGAAATCCGTAGGTTTCAAACGTTCATATCTTAATTTCTGGCTCCCAACTGGATGTAATACAGCATAAAATTGTTGTAAATTGTGTTCAAGCTATCCGGTTCCACTAACACTTCCGATTGTGACTACTAGTTACGATGGTAGTAGGCAATATTTTTGTTTACTCCTCCCTGCTTAGTGAAAGCACAAATAATTGGTCTTGGCAAATAAGCCATTCTCATTGGTCGATATAACCGCGATAGTAATACAACATTCTAACCACGCCTTAAAATCCAGCTTCATGCCGCTGTTCTAGTTTGGTTGGTTTAACAATTGAGCAGAGATATATTGCGAACTAGCACTGGTCAGGCGGTCAGTACTGTGAACTTTGGATAGAAAATTTTCACTTTCTTGTCCGCCCGCGGTGGGTGGAAAATAGGTAGTCGTCAATTTTTTTTTTGGCCGCCATACCTTTCAGAGATTTTACTGCCTAATAAGTCAAAAATGAAAGGAAATAGTCATTGCAATCACATCTACTAGGGCACATCCTCATGGAGTTTGAACTAATACTCCAACCACCTTAATCAAGTGAGCAAACGAGGCCAGAATCGATTCGGTAGTTGTCCGCGAAATCTAGCCGATTGATCGAACTTAGTCTCAGCAGTGTTCCCTGCTGCAAAACTCTCATCATTTATTTATTCTACCAGTCAAATCTATAAGTTTCTTTTAGTCTGTTCAGTTTTAGACAGTATTAAATTGAGTTTTCGATTAGTGATCACATTTGACATTCAGCTGTTCATTCCGTAAGCTGCCGTTTGGACAGAACTTGTTGATTAACGATACATAACTTGAGGAAATCATGTGATAAGCCAATTGGAACAAAATATGTTCTCGAATAAAACAGTTGTTGTGAATATACCTTGGGATTCAACTGATTCACATTGAGATTAATTCACTCCCTACTGGGTTTAGGCATTGTAATTAGTCTTTTCACACTTGGAGCATTTACTACTTTACAGTGCTGATAACTTACTTATGCATATCCCACTCTCCTGTATATAACCGCGTTACGATCCACAATGTGACTGATTAGGTGCTTTCCAGTTGAGCTGGGTGATCGAGCAAGTTGTCTTCAATGTTCCTGAATGCAAGATTCATGGTTATTTTTCTCAATCGATGCTTCGGAATATTTTAGAATTGCTACTGCTTAAGTTGCCTACAAAACCCCATCGAATATAAGCACCAGCTTCCACGTTGTATTACAGATACATGAAGTTGGCAATTCCGAGACACAGTGCTCGGCTTCGATTTTCCATCCAGTCGGACAAACCTCATTGGTTGATCGTAATAAGACTACCGAAATCTCAGCGAACAAGACGGAACCATCCATTTTTCGACGTTAAATACCTTTGATTATTGGCAATTGACCAGTTCATGTTCTACGTCCAACAACAGGTGGCGTATCCTGCAAGCAGTTTGTACCGAACAAACCGAAAAGAAATTTTCGAGACTAATTTCTTCCAACCTGATTTTTGCAAAAGATATTAAGTCCAATATTTCGTTTACTAGAGGCTTATTGTAGTCGCTTTTGTCGTTCATATTCGTGTGGACGAATGTTTTACGTTGACCTGTTTACTTCCAATCTTTTACCCTGTGCTATCACGACCTTAGATGGAATTTAATCACGTGCTTCTATCAATTTTAAACAAATTATCAGTTCCCACAAATCCACTATGCCAGACTTAAATGAAGATGCCGGTTCTCTATTGCGTTGTTTGTGAATTAAAAATGCAATACTCATTCCACCCAGATAGCATATAAGCAAAGACAACCGGAATAAATGTGTACTTTTTTGTATGGAATCTGAAGGAAGAGCAAGCCTCCGTGAAGATTAGGCATTGATATGGTTTGTCAATTTAAGGATTGTGCGTATTACCCCATTTTCGAAAAGCATTTTTATAGCTACGGAACATACGGACATTGGTAAACATTGAATAAAACTTTATGTTAAGCTATCTATCTAAAAAGAGCGTCCATTGATTGGGTGCACTCTGATAAAGCGGTCAACATCGCGCAAAACACATTGTCACCGTCCCGATTGATTTGACTGCTGAAAGCAGTCCATCAGCGTACAATTGCATTTGATATTATTTCCGCAAACCGACAAAATATCATCGAACTCTGTGCCAATGTCAGGCCTTAGACGCAACCGTTGTGATGATTATCAAATGTCAGTTTTTGTTTCCGTGGTAGGGTGTAGTGAATCTAAGTGCAAGTCACGTGATGCAGCCTGGTACGGCTTCATGATGACCAACCTAGACAAGCAGCCAATGATAACCATGACGACAAGTGATCATGGAATCCAAACATTCCGAGAAGGTTACTGGACGAAAAGTATCCCACCAGTCAGGATATTTTAAACCTTGTAAATAAGCTCACTGGCTGTAAATACTACTCGAACGAGTTTCCTTTCTGTTGTGGTCTTCTTTCTGACTTCGGTCACATAGTCTGGGTCGAAACCACTTTTCAGTACTTACTGGTAATTCGCATTCGGTCGTTACCGTGACCTATCGAGTTTCGCATACTAATTCCGAGTCCATATACTACTACGGGTCTACAGTTTGTCTACGGAATTTCAATGAAATCATCTCACCAGAAGAGATATTAAATATTTGTGAATTCCATGCAAGTTTTTTCGTTACAATGAACGAGAACTTAATTTCGGGCTACCACTCGTATGAGCGATTATGACCATTACAAACGGTCTTTTACCTTTTGGTAATGTAGACGGCAAGCCTATTGCGTCCATCTAACAATTTCAAGTAATTCTCGGTCTAGTGCAACTAACATCGCAAACTTCCACTAATCCTGACTGTCCGATTCATGAAAAATTTCCTGTTTCTCGGTGGGACAATCATGGATATTTTTCACAAAAATGGAATTTCCCTATCACAGCAAGCCCCTAAACACTTGATGGATGAGGGCAAATTTGAACTATGTTGAAAAGTGGTACAAACTTCCAGTTATGTGATTTTTAGCTTTTCCACTGCGTCAGTATCCGCAGACATGAGTTTGTGGATGATTTTTCAACCGGTCCCTGATAGCATGGACTATTTCTCTGTGTCATCGGAAAGCGTGAGTTCTTTTCAACAGGAGAGCAGCTTATCAGCTCTTAACTGCTATTAGATGGTAGCAGACAGATTCTCGGATGCGCGTGTTGCCGAAGAGATTCATACTTATTTGGGAAAATCACATCATTGTGGAGCAAGATTAGCGGTAGCCAATCACTTCGAGGTAATAGATCGTAGGGGCAATTTAATTGGTGCGATCACCCCGTGGACTACACCACTTTGTTCCCAGTTATGTCAAAACTATTCACAGGTGCCACCAGACTTAATTAATGAGACATTATTTTGAATGACTTAAAAAGCGACACGCTTAAATACCTGAAAACATTTTACAGTAAACTGACTATTTATTTGTTAATTCCTAATTTGTGGGCGAGTATACACTTTCCAGGCATTGCGAAACAGAAGCATATTGCGACAGCGTTAAAAATAAGTTTTGGAAATTACCGTAAGGAATGAAATCACACCTTTATTTCACAAAACACTCAATTTTCATTAGATAAAGTATTTTCTGCCACCCGGAAGGTTCATAAGCTATCTATCTTCTGAGTGAACCGTGCATATCACAGATCATCCACTATATGTTTACTGTTAAATATGTTTATTGATTAGGATTTATTCTGAATGTGATCTCCTCTTGTCCGCTTTGTGTCCCATGAAGTACACTTGGGTGATACGTTCTATTATTTTATTAGAAAATTCAAGATGTTTTGTGCACCGGAGGTTCGGACACCTAAATTCTTCCTTACTTGATGTGAGTTGTCCGCAAAATGAGAATTTCCGTGAGAACACGTCATCAACAAAGTACACATGGGCAACTAGTTTATTAATACTAACCGAAGACAGCCTTACAGAATGCCTACAACCGCTCAGTCATCATAAGGGTTTTCATTTGTTCGGTCATTTCACCAAGTGCCACTTTTACATTAGCCACTAACTTATGATATTCTATCTTCTACTTCCAACAGCCAATCATTTTTTAAATTGCCTCACCCAAATCAACCAATCACATTTATCACAGTCTGAATAATCAATACTGACGAAACATGTGACCATCTGTTCCTTTTTTAATGCTATATGGTTTGTTGATTTTCTGCCTTATTTTGAATAGTTTCCTTGTTTGCTTTTAGGTAATTTCACACTTTGGGAATTATGTGACCAAGGAATCATTGACCAGTAACAATCCAAGGGTTTGTGCACTGAAACCAGAAGACCGAACCTTAGATAATTTCCCAGTGTTCCATATATGCGTACCTCAGTAGATCACTGCCTGAGTGCCTTTTCGTCTAAGGCTATTCAATGCCGCCCGAGTAAAAGTTAGCTCCTTGAAAATTACCACTGAGCACATTGAGAAAACACAAGTTGGCGAACAAGCTCGTTTTCAGTGATTCGTACTCATGCCATTACATCACTATATATATCTTGACGAAATATTTTCACTATAGGAAGCATTGGATTAGTCATTTACAAATATGGGTGGGGAAGGGATTTGTGGTGTTAATTGTTTTGTTGTCTAGGGTTTGTATTGGGACGGGGGGTGGGCCAAGGGAGTTGAAGCGCAACCACAAATTGTTTTTGAGAACAAAGTGGAGGACTGTGAAGACGGATTGCGACAGCTTCCGCAGTGCTCAAGAGGCGACACTTTGCCAACCTGGATTGTTGACCTCTGACCTTATACAGAGTCCGGAAAGCTTGCGTCACATTCACGGTGTGGTTAGTCTGTGCTAGATGTGAAACCACTGCGCTATTAAGTGACTTAATTGTTCCAGTGCCTAACCATGCCGGGTGGTGCTCACGGATGCGTTCAGACAAGCGCCTGGTCGTGCGGCCGATGTACATTGTCCCACAGGAACATGTGAATGAATAGATACAAAACGAGGCTGCAGAATCAGGGACTTTGTCTTTCAACCATGATGACACTACGGGGCGGGATTTGAACAGGATACGAAGCTTGGCTGCGTAGAATGTCTTATTGATAGCACTAGTCAGTCTTCGTCGTGCTATTTCTGCTAGCGTGTCACCTTTGAATGGCAGATATATGTATACCGGCTTTCTCTCCACCGTCGCCCTCCTAGGAACTTCCTGTTCTGTCTCCAACATCTTGTCGATTAATCTAATTGGGAAACCATTTTCAGTGAATACTCTTCTGAGCGTCTGCAGTTCAGCTTCAAGAGTATCTTCTGTGCATATTCTCTTTGTCCTGGCAATCAGATATCTAATTAAGTTCCTCTTCACATTAAGAGGTACAAAGCTATGGAAGTTGATGTATTGCCCATTCCATGTGGCTTTCCTGTGTACTGATCGCCGGAATGAGCCGTCTTCTCGACGACTTAGTCGTACATCTAAGAAAGCTATTTCACTGTTTAGCTCCATCTCTGTTGTGAATTTCAAATTTGCGTGAGCCGAGTTGAACACATTCAACAGTTGTTTAGTTTTAGTCGAGGGGTTGAGTACACAGAAGATGTCATCCACATAACGCTTGTATAGGAAGAGCGATTGTATTGACGACTCGAGTGGTCCACGTTCCAGCTTTGCCAAGAAAATGTCAGCTAGTAGCGGACCGAGTGGGGATCCCATCGCTACGCCGTCCTTTTGACGGTAAATTTGATTATTGAATTTAAATTGGACGTTGTAGGTACAAAAGAACAATAGTTGTTTCAAGTCTGCTATCGGAAGACTCGTCGCTAAGCCATTGTTCTCGATGTAGTCACAGAGGTATTCGATTGTCTCCGTGATCGGAACGTTGGTAAAAAGGGCGGTGACGTCTAAAGAAAGCATCCTTCGTCCCTTCATATTTAGATCTTTTACGGAATCGATAAGCTCAAATGTGTCTTTGAGACTATGTTTTGCTACCTTCTGTCTAACGGGTTCCAGTAACCTAGCTAACCATTTTGCCACAGCATGGTACGGCGAATTGCACATGTCGAGAATAGGCCTCATAGGTACTCCATTTTTGTGTAATTTGGGTAGGCCGTACAATCTCGGAATAGTAGTTCCCGTAGGCCGAATTTGTTCGAATGTCGTCGAATCTATGATATCTCTTTGTCTTAGTCGTCTCAAGATACTAGACAACGATTTTTCTATCTGATGCGTCTTATCATTCTCCCTCGCCATTTTTGCAAATTTAGATTTGTCATTCAGAATGGCTTCCATTTTTGTTACATAATCAGACCTGTTCAGGAGAACTATGCCTGCACCCTTATCTGGTCTTGATAACATGATGTCGGCATTTTTCTGCAGTTCTCTTAACCGTCTCTTATGTTCTGGCTTTAATAACCCACTCGTTGTATGTCTAGCGCCATGATATTGGTAGCAAGTGTTCACCAAAGTTGATTTAAATGCTTGCATTTCCATTTGTGATGACGGAGATAAACTCGACACTTGAGAGAAAAGATTCTCGAATCCAACTTCTAAGTCCATTTGTGCACTCTGGCTGTTTGGGCAACAAAATTTGGGCCCCAGGGATAAAACTTCCAACAACGTCTTATCTAACTTGAAGTTTGACAAATTGTGAACAAATCGATCAGGGTTCTGCGGAAACTCACTGGATGGTTTTGATCCTTCCAATCGTTTCATCAACACTTGGCGCTTCTGGTTCACCTGTTTATGTACAATGGATTGAACGTATTCCTCGAAAGATTGTTTTTCTTCCTCACTCAATTGGTCGAGCACATTAGTTGATGTCACAAATGATCGTTCTAATTCCGCGGTGTGATTGCACATGGTATCACGTTCATTAAGAGCTTGTCTTTGAAGTGAAGTTTTGGTAATGTATATCCGGTTTCTTCTTAACAGAGTATGATATTGCTTTGGAAAAGTTAGCTCCCATGCTAACCTGAATTAATGCTTTGATGTTAGAACTATCGCATTTATCCTTCGCTGTACTGATAAGGATCTGTGTCCCTTTTTATTCTACCTCTCGTGATCACCTTTTCGTTTGTTTGAACCTTGGGGCGATTTGAATTAGATGAATTATATTACTTTTGGTTCCCCTCAAATACATCCATTTGTCCTCATTCGCTTGGTAATTCGGATACGCTCTCCGTGAACCGTCCCATCATTCGGACCAACGTTCAAATACGCTATTCTTGCATAATGTACCAGAAGAGGCTATATTTATAGAACACGTGAAAAGGTTAGTCTCGGAAGTGACTGCGATGATGAGATTCCGCGGAGAATAACAAATCGGAGTTTACTTCTTTGGCCATTATCTGTATTAGAGTCCTGTTCAAAATATAAAAATTAGAAAGGGATTTGTCAGGCACTAGGCGAAGACAAATCCGGGAACTTGATAACAGTGGATTTGTCCATAGTAAAAGAAACGGCAGGGAAAAGTTAGCTTCCTTGCTCATTTCGAACAAAACAGGCACTTGAACCTTTGGAAGAATTGCCGGTTACCTATTACTTATCTTTATGCAGTTTCCCTCCCTTGGACACCCCTTCGAGGCGCAGACATTTCCGAGGATGTTTAGATGAGTCAAAACGTGCCTAAATTCAATCGTAGAATTAGTTGTAACACGAGAAATGACGTGGAGAAATGATCTAACTCCTCTCTGGTGTGGGTTGCACTTATCCGGCAGCGGAATGTTTGAAACGCTATAGGCTGCCAGTTAGTCGATGCGCATTGAGTGTATTCAACACTAGACGACACTCAAAAAACAGAGATCAGAACAGCTCCCAACAAATCCCCGGAACGTTTGTGGCAGAGGTAAGCAATGACACTACGCCATTCCGCACAATATTTGGCAATTATGACGGAAACATTCGGAACTGGTATCGGACAGGCTAATTTAGACCGCGTTCACACTGATCCAAAACATTCCTCACCTTGCTTGAGCACTATGGTTCGGGTGCATTAAAAAACGGGCACGAATTATTTGTTTGCTGGATCATAATCTGAAACCGGGATCGAAAAAAGGAACATTCTTCTACCCAGCTCTGAATATTTTTGACAAAATGTGGACAATTTCGACATGAGTTTGAAATAATTCAGGAAATGTATCCGGGAAACAATTTTCTCTACACCTATAATGGAAACGTACTGTAAGGTAGTAGTAGTAGTAGTAGTAGTAGTAGTAGTTTGTTCCTCAGTTCATCGCAGTTTAATAATCAGTCCTGTTTTATTGAAAATAGCTCTGACTCTTGAGCTTCACTTGTTAAAGTGTACTGCATGTGGACACCATATTTTTCTTTCTGTGAAACGAGACTGTTGGTGTGTGAAAAGATCCGGTTGAAATAACAAGAGTTCATGAGGAATAGTCAATTGTGTGTCCATCATATTTCACAGCAAACTAAATATGATTCTAACTCATGACCACAATAATTTGCCAATATAGTTATGACTTCATGCATACTGATTGCAACAACATCTATTTACGGCTATTTGTTTCGCTGAACAACTTCATCAGCCGTGACCGGCAGAAACTCAACGACCTCCGACGGCACATGGACCCTCGTGTTTCGGTGGATTTATCCATTTTTATTACACACTTGACTCAAGAGTGTAATGGAAGAAACAGTCATCACCCTGAACGTTGGAGTGTCATAGAACTAGATAAGGTCCCATCAGATCAGGTATGGTAACGAGCCGAGCCACCTGAAACCGCCATCCACAACTAAGGAGGCCGGCTGATCTGGGATTCGAAATTTTCACTGCATTTTAAGGTGACAGATGCATTGTCCGTTTAACCACGGCCGGCCCTGACCAAAAAATATGTCAGTCAGTCAAAGCATGCTCATCTGGACGAGGTAATCCGGTTGTACTATTTTGGAGTTTTGCAAAATCAAGATCTTTCTTACACAAGTCCTTGATTTACTTGCCAATTGGGTGAAACATATTTCATTCTCTGATTTTGATGGATTTATTTTGTGTGATATTTCTTCAAACTTACAGCCCGAGTTACTTACTATGATAGGAACAACACTGGAGTCAGTAGGAAACACTGATATCATCCAAGCCAAAACAATCTCACCGCGGAAACTCATGGTGTGGGTTACTGGAATGTATTGTTAAATGTCGAAAGGAGTTACTTGCAATGAGTGCATTGCTTGCCAACCATTGTCATCAGTTGAATTTCAGCCTCTCCATTTCTTTCGTCAATTTCTGTAGTTGAAATATTGTTAAATGATTTGCACTTAAATCGTTTTTGCAGAGAAGAATTGTAATCCATGAATTGTTTATCTCTTGTCCACCAGAACTAAACTGTGTTCTCTGTGATTGGTTTCCAAGTGACTGCCTTGTAGCAATTGCATGTGATAACGTTATCAGTGAACTTTGGGATGATCTCCGAGGCATATGTCCTTGTTTGTATAAACCTAAACGATCAGGTGAATGCCCGCATAAATACTGGTTGCAGCTATGGCTCCGTTTGATCGCTGTGAACACATCGATTCAGACACATCTCAGATCTTACCGATGAGTTTAAATAATTCTGACTGTTAAATTTGGTGCTTACATCGGACACACTGCATCGCCTGTTAAAGTTACATTAACTGTGAGTGAGCCACAATCTTTTCACTGCTCACCACTTGTAAGGTTTAGTAGCATTCACGGTCACAGCAATCCTAGAAGGGTTGCCCTGATCAATTAGAACAGTGCAGCAACAAGGGAACCAACATGAGTTGAAACTTACAGGGTAAACGCCATACTTACAGCTGACCTTGATTTTCGTTATGACCTAAAGTTTGCACAACCACGTCGTTTACATCTTTATTTAGCCCATTATTCGACATACCAACTCAAGCAAATAAAGACCAGTGCACATGGAAGAGGCCGTAGTTTCTCCTATTCATAAACAAAAGGAAATAGAGTGCAACACGATGTTTATTAACTCGTAAACTTAGACCATTTTGAGAGGGCAGCCACAACCGAAACAGTTAACGGACGATTATATAAGGGGTCGATTTTCACTTTCAGACGCCACCTCATTACACACATCATCACAGCCCGTCAATTCACACCAGTCTTCGTTGAATGAATCATCAATGACATGCGCCCCCTCACATCGACAGAAAGCAAAAATACGTATGCTGCTCTATCAAATTAATTTCCCTCATGTACTTCTTACTAGTTCTCAAATCAACGGACGTTTAGAGAGAAAAATACGTGAACAGTGAAAGTTACATTGAACAAGCATTTCATTCCCATAGTGATCCTCACTTTCAGAGGATTGGTACAGTAACTGAACTTTAGTCTCCGTGTTTCTGAATCCTATTCTCCACACTTTTCGAAATGGTTTGATATGAAAATTTCTAACTCTAACCTTTGCGTGTATCATTAAGCTCGATTAGACATTTGTTGTGGCATTCTTGTGAAAACTAACGTGAATTTCTATTACCAAAAGAAATGTATGCATCCATGTGTTATCCGACATCCAGCCATGGCAGTACAAAAATCGGTATTGTTGAACAGAGAAGCAATTAAAGGTAACACCCTAGCACACTGGTCGTATGAACTCTACTTGTTGCGGCTTCTCATGGGCCACGTATGACACGACTGTGTAGAGGCGGAAGTTGAAGTTCGGCAAAACGGAACCTCGGGCATTCAAGCACACATGCACATAAGCACAAATACGCACACACACACACACACACACACACACATACAAGTGTCTCACTTGTTCTGTGTTAAACTGCTCATTCTACTTGTTCACTTGCTTGGGCAAGCAACAGAATTATCCTCTAGGGGGGAAGGGAGGCGTGGAATGAGGTTAACTGAACACGTGTGGAACAAGGAGTCTGAACAAGATGTTGAAACAGTATATAAGCACAGAAGCAAACAACCGTGTGAGATAGGAAGTGAGCGAACAAATGAATAAATAGAAAGTTTTGTTCAGACCATGCCACCTGTGAGGCTCCGGCAATATCATCTCCTCGTGCGAGTGTTGTTTTCAATGCACCAGAAAACTTGTTCCAATTTTCGGCTTGATTTCACTGACATCTAACTCCGGATTTGTAATTGAGCCGAAGTTCTCCAGCATCCATTACCAACACGAGCGACCATCCGAATAATTTGAAAGGGTGCGGTTGGATCGCCGCAAAACAGTTCCGGCTCCGTGCACCTGGACGTGAACACAGGGGCCACGCTTACTGAGCCCGAATAATCATTATGTTCTCCCATTCATACACACATACACTCACGAAAAAAAGTCAAAAGGTATACAGAACATTACCCATTCACCGCACTAAATTTTCGATTCACTCTGTTTGGATTCACATGAGCGCGCGTGCATGGTATGAAGTTTCGTAAAACGGACGTGGCTGCAAAAAATCACCTTGTATTTTCGTTAATTCTCTTTCACCTAATGGTTTCCTTTATTGACGCATGGATTCATGGATGGGTGGATGGATAGGTAGATACAGAGAGAGATGAGTGAATAGGATGGGTGGGTGTGTGTGCCGTGATACGGCTACTAACTTGAGGTAGTTAGAAATCTACCCGCATCGGGAAATACCTTTCAGTTCTCCTGGTGTATTTGCACAATCATACACGAATCTACGCGTGCGTACACGCACGCACACATGAAAAGACAGATACAGTAAGGCAGGCCGTCATGCGGCCCAACGATGCTGACGGCGACGATGTCGATGCGGATGTCGACGACGCTGGTGTTGCTCCTGTCGTCGTCGTCGTCGTTGTTGTTGTGCTGTCGTCATCTGTTTATGGCCTCTTGTAGAAGGTGTGCTTGTGTGTGTGTGTGTGTCTGAACGGAAAATCACACTATTTGCTATTCTATTGCATTCTCATTTCGGTGACCGCAAAGCGCTCATATTTCCGGATGCATGGGAAGTCATGTGTGGAATAATTTCCTCACCATGACAACATGAGTACTCATTGTCGCAATCGCCGTCATCGTCGTTGTCTGCATTGGTGTCGCTTTTCGTTTAAGCTCACTTAAGTGATCGTTAAGTGATCGGTGTGCAGACTGTGATTGTCTTTTTCGTTATACCCGTGACGGTTGTGATCATGGAGGTAATGGTTGTTCTTTTTTCCTGGTTCTACCAGTCGGCAGAGATTTGTGCTACGCAGGTGCGTGAAATATTCCAGGTTGAACAGGGTACCTGACTGAAACGGTTATCGCGTGACAGAAACCGTTGATGTGCATGACCAAACATTAGTTCACACAGTGTCAGAAGATATGCCAGTACGTGAACGCCACTTGTTTACCCAAAATTCCTTTTGCACATTTTTTTTTGTTTTCTAACGTCTACTGTCTGTCCACCGGTAGGAGCACAAAAAAGTTAACTTTGCTTTGATTTCCAACCAGAACGAGTGCAACTTGCCTGCACGCACGTTCATGTGCAAGGAACTGTGAAACTGAACCCAAAAGCACTAATAACGAAATCGGCAATTGTTGAATCACGACCAAACTTAACGAAACAAGATTGCAACACTTTTCTATCGACTGAAATTTTACGTGCATCAAACTTTTCATCCTATGATTCGTTTGGCTTTTTCAAGGATCTAACGAGTCACTGGAAAGAGCACACTGGTACACACTGATATGTGAATATTAGGAATTGTGCACTAACTAGATATTTCTGCAAAACACATTCACTCCGGTTATACGAACCAACGATAATAAATTTTACATTGTATCAAAATTCAAGAAAATCGCTTTCTCTTGTTGATTTTTTGGGATAACTGTTATTTTTGCTTTTGTTGTCATTGTTATTGTTGCTATCGACAATAACGATATTCACAGTAATTCCAATCATGATGACGGTGATGATGATAACGAATTAGATAATGATGATTCGGATAATGATTCGGATGATTATGATGGTAACGAAATAGATTATGATGATTCGGATGATGATGATGATGACGATAGCGATAACGAATTAGATGGTGATGATTGGGATGGTGATGATGATGATGATGATGATGATGATGATGATGATGATGATGATTCGGATGATGATGATGATGATGATGGTGATGATGATGATAATGATGATTCGGATGATGATGATGATGATGATAACGAATTAGATGACGATGATTCGGATGAAGATGGTGATGAATCGGATGATTGAGATGACTCTGATGATGCTGTTGCTGCTGCTGCTGATGATGATGATGATACGATTGACTCGGATGACTGGGTTCACAAACTGAATGTTATCAATAGTAATGCTGCCGCGGTAGTTTGCGAAGTCAATGCCGGGAGAAGAATGTGAATAGTGATGTTAGCTCCGCGGGAAGTGGTGATATAAGAAATTCCTCCGAAATGAACGCACGATCGCTTTCCACAGATTCCATTGGTATGAAACTCGTTTTCAGACTGGGAACTGATTAGTACTGTCACTGTTCCTCTTCTCTCATCTAACAAACTATGAAATGGCGCAGTCCATATCAAGACAAGTCCTCGCAAGTATTGTCAATTTTTCCTTCGTCCATCAGACAACCGAACGGACTCACTACTGCTCACGGAATTATACACACACGCACGCGCGCACACACGCACACAAATACACATGCAAGTGCGCACTGTAGTCATTCTCATTCCACCTCCTCTTCAGTCCGTCAGCGTCCAACAACAACGACAACGACGACGACGGCAGCATCAACTTTATCACCATCTTTCTGTGTACATCATCATTTTGTAATAGCAGCCTTTGTTCTCCTGTTCGAAAAAGACAGGTTTGCAATCTATCTTCATTTTATCACGGCTATAATTTATAGTGGCACGCATGCTACGTGTTGGATACGATACCGTGTTCAACCCGTGTCTCGTTGCCGCCGGTACTCATGGATGTACGCAGACAAGGGGACACAGTCGCAGGCGTATTTGTACTCCGATCCCAGTACACCGTTCCATTATCCAGCCCGTCCACCCCGGGGTTCTGAATTCTTGTCCAGAACCATGGATGTTATCGGGCTTGGTCATGGAACATTTGGTCCAGTTTGAACGCATGAATGAACATGCATTTGCGGACAGTTAAATCTAACTAATTCATTAGTTTGATTGTAGCCATCACTACGGCAAACAGTTCGTTCGCCAAATCTACTCAGGATTTGTATTGGTTTGCCGTTTTACGAGCAAAAATTAGTAAAATCTTCTGAACTAGCATTAAGTTTTCCGGCTAGGTATTTGTGCCCGGACAGAAACTGTACTTGTTTTTGTTTTTTGTTGTTGTGGGACTATACATACGTACATGAATGCATTGTACGGATACTAACCAAACATCACGGCTTTGCTTAAACAAAGTGCCGACTGATCACCGAAATCGGGTGCAGGTATAAATAACTCCAATACTGAACGCCTCGTTATTTGTTCAGTGTTTGTGGTTAGCGGTAAGTACATTTTAGTGGAACTTTATTTTAGTGTTCAACAGACCCAAATTTACGGATAGTCAACAGTGAGCTATGCCAGGGAAATCGGTGTGCTTAGAGCTGGCTTGTTGTGGAAAAAATGACTGACGTGATGCAGCAGACTGGATTGAAAACCTTCCGGTTAGGTACACGTACACATGCCTAAGGCTGAGTTGAGTTTGAAAACCAGGCGGTAACTTTTTGTGCAGGCACGGAGATCGGACTGTGAATTCAGTACAGTGGAAAATTGTTGATGAATTGTGTCTTACAACTTTCCGACATTCAAATGGTATTAAGCATACAGAGTGATCAAATGCATTGTTTGGCTATTACAACTCAAAAGATACTCAAAACAGGATGGGGTCGGCGAATTAGGGCTGGACGTATCAGATCGTGACCGTCGGTTCTTGTTGTTAAAGCGAGAAACGCCAAGCGTTCCTCTTCATGATTTGACTTCGGTAACCAAGCAACGATAGATCTGCCAATCCCAGTTCCTAATCTGGTAATCTAAAGACCACCAGGTCGGTTTTCGATGGCATTGTTACAGACTTTTCAGTGTGGTAAATTCCCGGCTCTCAGGCACAGGTTACATTAGTGCTTAGACAAATTTTCCTGTTCGATTCTATTTAAAAGTCTCCGACGAGGCTAATCCCCTGACTAAAACCAAGTTGGTTGCTCCGCACAATTGAAATAGTGATTGGACAGTGCTGGTCGTTCAGTTACGTAATCCGCTTTCGCGCTCCCAACCCCCGGTGGATCAGCGGTAAAGCATTCGCCTAGTAATCGAAAGGTCATCGGTTCGATTACGGTTCGTGACGTCGACTGCTCGGCACATCGTGCTGCTCGATACATGTGGCTCTTTCTCAAATTCTTATATTCAACATTATTAATATTTTTGTTAATGCTCGTGATTATTGACTGCCGCCTGTGTTTACTGACCAATAGACGCTCTTCTGTAATTTTCTTATTAACTTTTCGAATCAATCTTATGAAGCTGCTCAAGAATGAGGTATGCTTGGTTTTTGTGAAAGGCGAAAGCAGCCTTTACAACCAGAATAACATTATCTCTTATGTATTTGGGCATAAGAGCCGCCCCTTAAGCGAAGTGCACCTGTCTTTCAGTCGCACTCTCTTTATCAATTCTTGGTGGCCGACCTAAGTTCAAAAAACCGGAATTCAATGGCCGTCACTAAAAATGTTCGTCTTCTACACTAAAAAATGACTGAGAAAAATATCTCGACACAGGTGTAGTTACGCAGACTTCTCCTAAGCTCCTTCCCAAATTGTATACAAGCACAAGAGATGTATCACTGGTGCAGATGATTCACTCGTTCAGTCAATGAGAAAATCTTTTAATGATAAATCTAAATAGGCTTGATTACTGTGGAGAATCTACGTGCAAGATACGTGATGCAATCCAACACAGCTATGCGCTACCCGGTGTAGGAGATCAGCCAATAAGAATCGTGGCGGTCGGCGACCGTGAAATCCTAGCATTCACCGAATACCACTGGAGAAAATCTACACCATCATTTTAGACTCCTATCTTGTCTACAGGTCCATGATTAGTAAATGAACCACAAACTTGCTCTCCAGCTGCTGTGGGCTTCCAATTGTCTACATCTAGGTGATTTGATTAGGAGCCAATCAAGTACCCATTGGTGATCCGCGTTATTACGAGTGGCTGAATTCCGTATTCCTAATTCCAATACAATCACACCCGTTACACGTCTGCTTTTGGTGTACATTTCTGGTGGCATCTGCCACACAAAATTGTATGTTCACAGAAAATTGCTACCATGGTTTATACTGTTTCATCAAGGAATGAAGTGCTTCGTAATAGACAAGGTTATCATCAGACCACCAGTCCACAAATGCGGTATGCTTACTCCAGGGTCTCACCCTTTTGACTTTGTCGTTTTCAATCCACACCGGCGACCTTGTTGTTATCACATTTTTTTCCGTTCTTAAAGTATGCAGACTATGTCGTTTTGTGTCACCCCATTCATAGTTCTCCGTGGTCTCACAAGACATGGGGATAGATTTGTAACTAACGAATTTTTTCGACAAATCTGGTTTCAAGCTGAATCTGTCGAAATCTTTGGACTGTAGCTTTATCCTTTGTCGACCATGATTCCCCGTAGACACTTTGGCAAATCGTTATTTAATGGCTCTCTTCATAGAATTCTGATTCATTTCAAGCGAAAATTTCATCGATTTTTACATCCACAGTTCGTCGTCGGTAAATCGCAATGACAGTTTTTCACATTAGCAAACTCAGGCAATTTCAGACTCTGCCACCTTTCGTCAACAAATATGTTTACTTGTTCAGCCTTCTAATCATCGTTCCTTGGCGTTTTTCTGTAACATCCCCTAACTTACAAAATTCAAAATTCAAATATTTGCTTGGTGGTCATGTGATATTCATTGAAATTTCTTTTATTCTTAGGACAGGATGGAATTGTACGCTTCCCGGTGGTCACATTGAACTCTGTCAGTACTAATCGCAAACTCGGTTTAAGGTTTGGTTAATGACCTCATGTGTTAACGTGGTGGTTACTAATATTATTCGAGTACCCACATCGTCGAGCGGATTATTAACTAAATGGCACTCCGTAATTAAGGTCAATTTGTTGGTATCAAGGAAATGATAACAACAGTACAAGGTGACAAGGGATTTACCACACCAAATTTTCATTTGAATCCGTGAGGGTGCGTATGGATGGTGAGTCAATTAATGCATCACAACGATGAGTTGTGGCCGGTTTTTGTCGGCTAGTCATGAACAACTGTAAGAAAAAGTGTTCATGGTCCTAAGTATTAGGTTTTCATTGTGAGTAGTATCGTACGTAGGTGCGAGAAGAAACTTGTCCTACATATACTATACTAGTCAAAATAAATACAAAACCTAAAGCCATGTTCGTTTTTTCTGGAGCTTGCCGAATCCATGTACATTTGTGACTCAATAAGCTTCACAAAGATTTTTCAAAGATTGGAACTGATGTGGTTGATCAGTGCATCTGAGTAGTGCCAAGCAAGAACAGCTGAAGAAACTTCCAAAGATATGATTAGGATGTTCACGAAAAACTCTTGTTCATGGCGGTAAATGGTGCGGATCGGACCATTTGAACGGATTTCCAATGCATACCAAGAAGTTCTATGGTTTGAAGTTCCAGTGTGATAACATTCTAGGTGGCGCTGTTCGATATTACTAGCCAGTCACTGGTATGTGACCATTTTAAAGCTTTTCGACACATAACTGTAGTGGAAAGCGCATGCTGCTTAACCGCGGAAGAAAGTACCGATAAGCAAGATCCTGAATCATGGAGTGGCATGGAACCACGTAGGGTCTCGTTAGGCTAGGTATGACAAGGAGCATGGGGACAACAAATTGTCATCTGCCAGTAAAGTGATCGATAGCTTTCGGGAGTCGAAACGCCGATCTTTCTGTAGAGACAGATACTTAGTCCAAATGACCATGGGTATTGCAAGACCAATAGTTCCTTTGCTTTTTGGATTCAGGGAGAGAAAGTATGACACGAAAGTAGGTGTAAAATGCTCGCATTATTTATGGCCGATGACAGAGTAAGGGCAATTTTTCAATGACTTTGTTTTCCCCGTAGTTTTGTCTCTTTGTGTTCCATAAGTAAAGTTTTCCAATGTCTATCTACATTTGTGTTTTCTACTCTTTGTTTTACAATCGAAGTGTGAAATTGTACATTTTTTTCTAAAACTAGACAGAATACATGAGAAACTAATCCTACGCGTTTGGGGGTAAAAGATTCTTCGAAAAAGCAGCACACAAAAGGTTTGTTTCTTGTGAAAATAAAAGGCAGACTGATGCGAACTGAAAACCAAATTGTTTGTCATCAGTTCAACTGAATCGAATTTATTATCGAAAAACAGGTTACTTGAACTTGCGGTGGTTTGTAGGCTGCAGAAATGTTAAATTGACTCTGCAATTTGTAATGAAATCATGAGTCATTTTTTAGTTCAGACAGGTATCAAGGTGGGAAAATCAAAGGGAATCGCTATTTAGAATGCAGCAAAAATCTGTCCCAATGAGTGTACCAAAGAAATTTTGCTGTCGGCATATTGCCCATACAAGAACCGTTTACATATCGCATTGGTTTCTGGCAAACAAATGGCAACTGGAACCTGTTAATACAGTCAGTTTATCCACTTGTCTGCACTGATTGATTGACTATTATAAATTTCCGAATAATTTATCACGTAGTGTAAACATCAAACATACAATCGAAAAATCATACAAGCACTATGCATTTGCTTCATTCTTATTGGGAACCTTAAGCATTGTGCACCCATCGTACCCGAACTGGAGCGCGAACCTGGGACGAACGATTGTCAGCCGACCACCGAAGTTACCACACTAGGCGAGCTGACTCTCAACAGTTTGTCGGACATCATTAGCTGGTTTATTTTTGGTTAGACTCACCGGTTAGTCCTAATGGCTCGCTGGTGTCTGTCATATCATCTCGCATGACACAGTTTGCTCATTTCGCAATCCGAACGGGATTGTATAATTAGATTTGTATCCCAGTATTTTGTCGCGATCCCAATTCATTGTTTGTCGGGGGTTTATTAATAACGGCCACGCGGTCAAAATTATGTCGTTTCAGTCTGACAGTCACACGCTCGAAACTTTTCGCATTGGCTCAAACTCTCACTTGGCGGCACTCTAATTGTTGGAACCTCAATTGTGTAAATGACGTGCATTGACTTTTCTTTAATAGAGGATATAAAAGGCAAAATATTCAGGAAATTTAATCTTATTCATCAAGACACAAGCGGAACTCAAGTCTTATTTCATGAATACAACATAGTCAGACGATGGGGTCAAAAACTAAGATATCGATTTCACTACTGAAAATAATATCTGTCTTTTGAATTGCTCCTAATACACATAGGTAAGAAGTAAAATAATTAGACGATTAGACATACTCTCGTTTTCTTTTTCCCAACTCGTCTGCCTACTGTATTTATAGTTCACTTGTTAGACGGCTGTTTCCAACGGCTCGTGCGATCTTTGTAACACTCACAGGATGGATTACAAATTGCACTGAACGTAGAAATAAACGACCTCACGGCATGCTTATTTGATGTCTACCAGTGATACATAAGTGAGTTTAGTTTTACTAAGGACAATACCATGCACCGTGGTTCGCGAACTCTTAGATTGATTGAAATCTCCTCGATTTCGGATTCTTACCTTCCCAACGACGTTCTATTGACGTGTCTAACAGTGAGACAATGAGTGATAGAGAACGTGGTTGATCTGGGATTTAATTCTGCTTCGTGTTTCGTAATAATGGTGAACCATTTTTCCACACTGTTCCGGGAACTATTCAGTAGTTTTTCAGGTGATGCACTATGTACTCGACCGTTTCTACAGAAATTTATGATCATTCAGAACAAAATATTTTCTCTATACAAATATATATATTTGTATACGACCAAATTATTATCCCTTAACCGCCTGATGGTTTCCATCATTGGTATCAGTCTGTTGCTTATCGTCACTGTCGTCGTCACTGTCGCAACGAGACCCTGTCTCAACGAGACTACACCCGGGGTCAGTGAGGCTTGTCTTGCTGTTTAACGCTGAACGATGATGATGATGGTGTTGGTTATCGAACTTTGCATATACTCGCATGTGAAACACTAGCCGTAATGTTAAACAGGATTGTTTTATTCTTACTAGACCCATACTCCATTGGCGCTTTGTTTGAACTGTTTTGAAACTGTTCAACCGCCCGCACGTTACTATCACAAGGTCATCAAAATCCGGAGCTTGACAATGGAAATTTGATGAAAATCACCAGTGATGTCAGCTAGGAAATCAATCTATATCAGACTAAACTGATAATAAAGTGTTCAACTTGCAGATGAATGGGAGCTGGGTCATGTAAGTAGATCCGTTGGACTCGAAGATGTGAAGATCCATCCAATGATTCCTTTTCTTTTCAGTTCCGTCAATCTGATTCTCAGTTGCTCTATCCAATCTCAGTTTGTTGCTGACGTTCTAATTATCGAAAGCGTTTTCACGTCAGTTTATTTCATCATTTTAAACTGACCCAATTCTTTTGCACTTTTGTCTGATTTATACCTTGCCCCTCGTATTTCGAATTCGGTTGCTCGTCAGATCGATGATCAATCTGGTGGGAACTTGCATTTTTTCGATCATTGCTAGAATATGTAAGCTTTCATCTCAATTCTTAGTGGTCTACAGCAATGCCCAGTCTTTCATCATACCTCAAATAGTTTGAAACAGGCACCATGTGCATAGTGCAGCCGAAAACCATTTTCGATAATGAAAATACCGAGTATCTTCCCTCATGATCCCTCATCCCGGAGGTCCGGTCATCCAGTCGGAATGCTCATTGGTTAGGACTTCTAATCAGAGGTTCTTATATTGTAATCAGACACTTAACTGCCTTGTCAATCCAGGTATTTTTTTCTTGACAAATGTAGTCACAATTCCCCATTATTTTCCTTTGCTATTCTTCTTTTTTGATTTTCTACTGGTAATTTGCCTGAACATCTATCTATTAAACCAAATGACCGCAGTGTACAATGGGAGAACAATTGACAATAAAACTTTTCAAATTGTCCGTACAATGCACATTCATTTGGCACCCACGTTTGCGTGTGGTTGTTCCCGTGAGAGTTTGTGTTCTCGACTGCATAGACAAGTTTCCAGTGTGTTCAGGTCACTAGTTTACTGTGCATTACCTGTATCCTGAAATATCCGGAAACACTATCTGATGATGATGATGATGATGATGATGCTGCTGCTGATGATGATGAGAACGACTGAAAATTTCCTGGCCTTCGGTTCTCTATTTCCCGTACACATTAGGCCTAGCCCATTTGGGTGGGTTCAAATGACGGGGGAAACCAAATGGAATTTACATGTTTTCCAACGGAAGCCGACAATCCAGTTTGGTCAATTCAAAGTTTTGGGATTTCCGTTCTGTTTGTATGCGTGGTTTGTCCACACACACACACACACACACACACACACACACACAAATTTGTGAACATGCACACGCACATGCATACGCAAATGTACACGTGCACATGCACAAACACAATTCCAAAGAGATCTGTGTATGAATACATTCAAGTTCATGTGATTGTTTCACTACGTACTGTCGTGTGTCTTCATTTGCCACATCCCGGTCATTCAGATGATCTTAATTATTTTCCTCTACCCCAAATCCTTGTCTGTTCTGTGAATTGCAAAGGAACAGGAAATGTAAATTTCGAAATCATTGCTGAAAATGCTCCTGTATCTAGGCCCATATAAATAAACGTATATACCTGCGCATCTGAATATATATATATATGTATACGTGTGTGTGTGTGTGTGCGTATGTTTGTGTATATGCCTGTCCACGCGTTCATGTACCCACGGTCTGTTGAATGACATGTGTTAGATCGCATTGCTGAATTCATTCATTCATACGGTCATGCACTAAATCACAGGTGAATTTTGCCCAGTTAACCTTGCAAGTTAACCAGAAAGGTAGACGGATTACGGGCTCAAACGGTCCGAAAAAACCAGATGGGAAATTGTACCAACTCAATTCAGGAATGGGAAAGAATGTGATTGAAATCCTGTCATAAGTCTTGGGCGTTCACTGCATCTACTGTACCAGTCATTCTGTGGTAGTCCGATGGTAGTAGTCCGATAGTAGCAAAATTAGTAGTTGCGGTATTATTATTATTAGTAATATGAATAGTATTAGTGGTATTGGTAGTAGTTATGATAGTAGTAGCAGTATTAGTGGTAGTAGTAGTAGTACTAGTAGTAGTAGTAGTAGGATTGGTATTAGTACCAGTACCGCCAGCAGCAGAAGCAGCAATGATAGTAGTAATAACAGTAACTGTAAATGTAATTACAATCGTACTGTTAATAACGGGAACTCGGAAGATATGAAAGACGAGAAGGTGGATGGAATCGTTTGAATGAATGTACTTGTCCCGATTAGATGATTTGTATTTTCTCCACTGTCGCCGATTACGACAAAAGGTCAGCTTGCCTCACCTCATATTTCTAAAATGTCATGCTGCCACTGTTTTACTGACGAAAAAATTGGCAAGCGCATAAATTGGTTCTTTATTCCCACGGACAGTTTTGGACAAAACACAAATCGGGTAAGCTTGACAGATACATAGTTAAATGAATTGTTGCGGCCATCCTTTCGCGTTCTTTTCCCTCTTCCCATTTCCGATTGATTCATGTTTCGCATTCTTGCAGTCGTACCGTAGCATTGTATTCTCCCATGTATTAGAAATAACTGTGCAAAGTGTCAGTATAATATGGTGTTACATACTTCCTCAATCGAATTGTATAGGATGAATCCACATTCAGCAAAATGTTTATTATCACTGCCACTACTACTGCTGCTGCTTCAATTACAACCACTCTACGATTTGTTTGAAACAGGATTTCACAACATAATCCCAGGCCCGTTTGGAGATGTACCGGTTTTATGCCATGTTTAACCATGATAGTACTTAAGTGAGTACTTAAGTAGTATACGCTGACGGTCGCTTTAATTAGCATAGAAATTATGATTAGCTAATCTCGCATCATCAAGATCCTAGGGAAAAACTGTGCGTTAACTGACTCTTTTTTGACACACCATGCCCCAATACTGTTACTGTTTCCACCACTCCAACAAGACGAAATCATTGACAAAACTTAAAGTTTGACGGACAGGAGAAACAAGACAGTAACTGCAGCAGAAATAGGTGTTCGGAGTAGCAATGCACATAACTAAAACGTCCAATACATAACTGGTTTGTATTATATGCTTTCCGCTACAACACTTTTTACAAACGCAGAAACTAATACATAATCTGTTTGACAATCGTTCAGTTCCTATCGGTGAACAACAGACACTCCAGTATTTATGGTTTTCTGTGGCAAAGGATCCGATCAATCCGATAACTACGTGATCGTTACTGGTAGCTGCTCTTCATGTTATTCTCGACGTAGGCCGTGTTCAGTGCCGTAAATGTGGACGAATACACTCTTAGATGTTCGAACGAACATCGATTTGTACTAATAGATAGCCTGTCTTTTGGTCCTGGCTATCCTGAGAACGTACCGCGAACAACAATAACAAACCCAATGTGCACAAATTAATATGGACTCGTGTAAAACGAAGTGAATATTTTGAAGCAGGCAATTCAAGCGCAAATTTGAGTAGAACATCAGCCAGAAAACAGCAGTTTAACCAGTGAAATAGCCGTTAATTCCAGCACAGAATTCAGGACTGATGCTGAAGCAAGAGTCATCACCGAACGTTTGAGGTTATAGTCCCCTTTGACTGTGCTCCAAGTGGTTCCAACGACAAATCCAGTCTGCTCAGTTGTAAACCGCACCCCGTGTAGCAGGCAAAATTACAGAGCACAAAACCGGCCGAAATACGAAAGCGTCTGGTGCAAACATATTCCAGATGATCGTCTATTTTCCGTACACGGTCTAAGTGCTTGCAAGTCAAGGAAGAAGTGACGAATTATTTTGTTACATGTACTTGCTTAATCAGCCTCGAAGGTGAATGGCTCCAGCCGAACGGTGCATTATTAGATCATTTCAACTGTTTTTTATCCAGCCTCAGTTCGATGGGGAAATATTGGAGCGTACATCATTTCAAATGGAACGTATTTCTGACCTCATTAATCAGACTGCAGAATAAAGAACATAAGATCGAGCTCAGAACCGATTGTACAAGGAGTAGTATAGAGTAGCAAAAGTTGATTACTAATTACAAACCAAAGTTTCTTGATTGTGTTTCAGCCACCAGTTCAAACTTCTCACACCAAGGTGGAAATAGGATGATTGGATTTGGGTGAATTAATTTCCGTACATTCACAGAATTTGCACTGGGTGAGGTAGAGAAAAACGCTCAAATCAATATAGTGCTCCCATCACAAAACAGCTACATGCCGAGGATAGCAGAACATACCTCAAAATCAGAGTTAGTTGAAAGTTTTCTGTCAGTCCCATCCACCATGGCTAAACCATGTGTTAAGGCGAATTATTGTGCTGCATTAGGATCGAATCCTGTGATTTCGTTAACATATAGTTTCTGTGAGATACCTGTTAGGACCATTGGATACTCAACGAGAGAAAGTTAATAACATTAACATTAGAAAAATACTGACAGTGGTTTGTCGGACAGAAACCGAAATAAACTTTGGCTGTTTGTCCTCAGTCGAGCTACTTAACTTAGATTTATTCGTTTGAGGAGATCAGAGTACTCGGGGGACATTGGAAGAATCTCAGAAGTTAAAGCTCGCGTCACTAAGCGTCAAAATGGCTAATCAAGAAGACTGGCCCACCGAGGAGAAACTATTGCAACGGGAACGTAAACTCTTGTCTCAGTTGTCTGACGTATGAAGAGGTTGGATCAGCTTCATTTGACTCTTCTGGATGTTTAGCAACGAACAATCACCTTCACGTCAATAACCACTATTCACGTTTGACTTCAATATCCATGACAAAGTATACATGAAACATTTCAGAAGACTGCAACCAGTATAAACCTGAAGGATGATTACAGAATAAACGGGATTTCCTATCTGCAAAATACTACCTGGAATGGAGTGGTGGACATGAGCCGTTAAATCATCTTTACCGAAAATGCACTCGTGACAAACTTGATAAATTCACCCCTGACGATCAACCGCTGCTGTCAGGTTACCACACGGGCACTACCAGAACACAGCCAATGAAACCGAGCGACCCATATTCAGTTGTCCATCTGAAGGGTCATTTTGACTAGATCAGTGCTAGCCAATTTGCAAAAGCAAACAAATGAAACTCAGAAAAATGAAGCTTCGAAATACTAGAATCGCCTAGCTAGGCAGTGGAATGAACTGTAGTGACCTTTAGTCCTCATGTTCTCCGCATGTGCTACGTCCTGTGGGTGGTCCAAATTTTCCCTCCTATAATGGTCTAGCCAGGGATTAGTCAGTGAATCGGTTGGCTAAAGTCACCGGCGCACAGTCGTACTGAGAACGGTGTGTGTAGACTTCATAGCGAGACACACGGATCAATTTGCTTCCAGTTCACCACTTGATCACTTACTTGACCCGCATCGCTTGCAATAGCAGATCGTCAAGTGTATTCAATTAGAGAACTTTTGCCCAACTGGAAAAGGAGAAAATCAATACCATCGTAGTGCGTTGCTCTCCAATTTAGCAAGTAGTGTCTGTGTAATCTAGATAGGAAATTTACCGGTTAGCTTTTCACACCGATACTAGACTACGATTGGTTAGACCCCTTTGGTGTGGTGGATCCAAAATGCACAAGATCATAAAAATTATGAACGAAAAAGAAAAAAAATACTCTGATTCTTTCATGAGTTAAAATGACAAACTGTGCATTGCTGCCGAAAGTAACACTTTCCAATGAGTGATTCCTAACTTGTACTGATGAAATTATCGACTCTAACCTGCACATTTTAACAGATTTTTGTTTACACAACGGATTATCTCGTTTTGAGTGATAGGAAATTCGAGATCACTGTTGCTCTAAATGCCTTAAATTTGAGACTATTTTCATAGTAAGTTAGCAGAAATACCGAGAACATGGTTCAATTTTCAATTAGGCTTTTTCCACTTGAATAGAAGCATTTTTTAAAGTTCACATCAGTGTTTGAAACATTCTGTCTATTGCCCATTTTTCATGTTTCGAAAATCGACCTGCGATGAGTGATTGAAATGGGTTAACCAGACTACTAAGACACCCGTCAAATGTGTTCTTTCTTGGTGTTAAATGTTAAATTATTGTATTTTTAAGGTAGCTGAAAAGGAACTCTGAACTTCCCAACAGAACAGAACACTTCTCCTTATTTTCATATTTGCAATGGGGCAAAATAGACCTGGGGCCTTTGCTCAAATATCTTTTTGTACTGATTTACACACAAGCATCAGTCGTTAGCCAATGGAAAAAAACTTATCTAATAGCTAATACTATTTTAAGGTCCACTTCGTACAACCACTAACATTGCACCAAAGTGTCCTGTTTTCGGTTGCTACCTCACAACACCATATATTTAAAAGGGAAAAAGAACGAGAAATAGTTAACATTCAACTGCAAAACACCAATGTGAGAAACTTTACAGAGAACGAAATTTTTCGAATGCAAGAACACCACCGACTGCGACCATATCATTTATTGCTTTCAACCATCGATTTCGAGCGATCTCTTGGACCCAAATCGATAGTCTAGCTGCGCAAGCCAGTTAACTGCGTAAGGTGTGTAATGTGACATGAGCATCCATTGTCATTATCCGCGTTGTTGGTTTGAGCTATGTCATTGCACTATCAGCGCGCTATGCAATCGACCAGGCTACGGATTACAGTTAAGTTCATTACCGTTACTTTGTATAATTTACACAGTATAATACACAATTGTTTTCGGGAAACTTTGCACTTTCCAAGGGAATTCTACGGTTTGTCAGAACCGTCACATTATTGATCGTTAAGGATAGGGGAAAATGTCGCGTACCAGTAAATTGTCACACGTATGTGTTATATATTGGTCAAGACGAATATCAATACATTTATAGGGGGTGAAATTGTTCCCTTTGAGAATAAAAGTGATTGCCGAGTACACATTGCTAACAACATGATTTGCATACGAGTAGGTAGCAAAATGTAGGACATTTTGTCGATAGCCAAACTGAAAAGTGATCAACATGACTAAAGGTTCCCTTAATTTCTCAAACTGCTGGCTGTCGGGTAACGGCTAATCACTGTTCCCAAGTTTTCTGTCCAGTCAGTCGATCATGATTCTAGACCGGTATCGTCCGCTTCTACTAACTCAAGCGAGGACAACCAAACTGAATCAGTGAAAAATCTCATTCTAGTAAACGAAAACAGTCCATATTCATGGACTATTTCACTTGCTTATCTGAGTAAATGCGTCTGCCATTACTTCGTCCGTTGCCCGGTCACGCTCTGACTGTCCCATCTCGTTTGACGCATTTCAGCTGATAGGCGAACGGTGATTAGCTGTGAACAAAGTAGGCTCAAGCCACGGACAAGCGGTGGGAGTGTCGAGGGCGTGACCGGATTCCAGTGGACAGCCGGCTATGCGCAGCGAAACTTAGAGGTTCGTGCAAAGTACACAGCCGTCACTCTGATGGACGCAATTGCTAGTTGTCTCAGCAAACTGGGCAAAAGATTGCAGCTCAGATGTGATCAAGATCACCTTCTATCAAAAGCTACACGATCTGTTAAACAAAGGAAGGTCGGCTGACATCGTGATTTTAACAGCAAATAAGAATGCTCGAGAAGATGGGTCGTCCCCGAATGAAGCCCATTTAGGAGGTCGATTGGTCTCAATTCCTGTTGTTCTGAAAACGAGGAACAGTTGTTGGCTCTGTGCTCAGACCATCGATTATTTCTCGCCGGTGCGAGCTTCAGAAGTTCCAGTCGCCAGTACGCGACCTGGCCAGCACCCTCTTCGAGTCAGCCGTGGATCCATTAGTTACAAACTGCAGGGTTCTCTACATGATCGCCTGCCGTAGTGGAGCACCACGAATTAGTATGCACTAATTTATTCATGTGTTTTGGTCGGCGCTCAAAGAACACGCTGCATCGCAGGTTAGAATGCGATAAGCCATCTTATCCGACTTGCCTATCAATCTTTCAGAGCACGCTGGCTGGAAAACTAGGATTGCCCCTACCTCAAAACATCAATGAGCACTGGTCGCTTATAGATAACACCTCACATAGATAATACCTTACATTCTGCTGACTTGGTGAGTTGTAGCCTGATAAGTTGCCCTGTCAAACCATGGATTTCTGCCGAATCTTTGCACCCTATTGGTATCCGCTCGTTCATCTCGACTGATGGATAGTACAATGAAGCACAAGTGGTAATTAGACTTGAACTCCGCGAAAGCTTGCATAGGGATCACATGGCCTGGTGATC
>LUCM01004008.1:152754-199540 GCA_008360955.1 Fasciolopsis buskii
CGCTACCGGAATGCATCCACGTCTGTGCATTGACTGTGATTCTTGTAGTAAGGTCCACTATCGCACAAACATTGATATCCAATGAGGCGGCTTAATCAGACCCAGAAGCAATGACGATTGAACTGTCATCCTCTCCCATTGAGAGCATACAGTATCAAGGTAGTGTGGGATTCATTCAGGCCGTTTTGCCTAAAGCCTTTTCAGTTGCTTCCTAATAATTCTTTTGGGTAGTCCTGGCTGCGTTAAAGCCCTTTCGGGGATCCTTCCGTTTGGGTCAGTTCGAAGCCGCGTCTCAGCACACAGCCAATAGACGTTTGGTGTTGGAATACCGTTCGATAATTCATGAACATTAGCAAATAATTTTAAATGGAAGTACAACTGAAAATCCCCAAACGTACGAGAAGAAACGGTCAGTGTAGGCCACATCAAGATGATGTCACAGAGTGCTGTACAGTGCCTTTAACAGAATAGATCAGATTTATTCAGGGTTGACTGGTGCGTGCAGTCTCACATGAATCGGTTTGTAAGCAAAATATGTGCAGTCGCTCGTGTGTGTGTGTGTGTGTGTGTGTGTGTGCGGTTGCGTGTGGATCACTGGTCCTAGAGCAGACTGCGATCAGCCTGGTGCAAACTCGAGTGTGCGCCAGTGCGTAAGTGCATGCTTATGGGGGTGTCTGATGCCGCGGTTGCGAGTTAGTAGCCATCACGGAACGGTTCAAAGGGTTGCGCGTTCAGTGATAATCCGGGTCAGTGTTGAATGAGTAAACTGTGAATGCTAAATATTAAGGCATTCAACGAATTGGTGTGCACCACAAGACTGTATATATATAAATATTTATATATAAAGTTAACAAATGATCGGTTTGGGGATTGTGCAATTGCGAAGAGGTATCGGGCCATTTGACATTCCGCCTTATTGCTTTAGTTTCAGGGCTCCGCTACATTACGTGAAACGTACATATAGAATGGGTCCAATGAGTTCTTAACGGTGTACAAACATGAGATATTAAACATGGGCTAAGTCGTCTGTGTGTAGGCTACTAGTTACAAGCGCTCTTATTTGGCCATGGCTTCAAACGGGTCGAGACCCTTAAAGGCTTAAACGCCTTTCCAGTAAGCATTTATGCCGATCGAAAACAGCCTTCATTATATTTAGGGCGAATACGGTTCACTAATAATTTTCTGATGCCTAAGTATTAGGAAGACCTTCGGCCGTGTTCCATTTTAAACGGAACATTTTTAATGATGTAAACCAATTGAATCTTCTATGAAAAAGGACAGTGCAAGTTTAACAATGCTTCGTCCTTGTTTCAATGTTCTTATTAATTACCACGAACAAACTAAAGGGATATTAACTGGCTTATTGTCTCAACAGTGAAATGGGAAACCAATGAGTTAAATTTACTTTTTGCAAATGTGCACGTTGCTCGTTTCTCGAAAGCTAAATTTATTCAATGGTAACTACAATATTAAAACATTAAAATCTCAATGCAGATGGACTAATGGCGCTAACCAATCAGTTTCTGTCTTTTCTTCAAACGACCGGTGAATTAACGAAGGTGAAACCTGCAATTCGGAAACTATTGTCAATAGACATCACTGTGCATAACTTAAACGTGAAACAAAATGAGTCACAGGTAAAAACAAAACTGGCGAAAAAAGAGTTTTACTTTTAACAAATACGGCTCGGCCTGCGGCCTGCACCTTTTCGGCAAATTATGCGCTAGCTCGACTTTTGGACTTCGTACTCATACTGTGCCTATGTAAACTGTTTTCGCGCAGCTTCAAGTGACGTGCAACGAAAACTTTCACAGTGTCGGAGGCAACTCATGCGCGAATCTTTTGGTTTATGTATTGATTCTTTCATTTTGAATTTTACATTCATTCTGATTTTGAAATTCATCACATCCCTACGGTTTGCGAGATTTTGTATCAATTTAGAAGGTGCGACAACCCGTTTGATTGTTAACAAGGGCAGCGATTTTCAGAACGTCGTCGCCTTAGACCGATCTGCCAAAGGGCGTAATCTGCAGGCCGCCTCACCAACTCAGCTTTTTCCATTTTTTCGAGTTGTTTTTTTTTTCGGTTTTGAGCTTCAATTGTTCTTGCTACGTTTAAAGCGATTGTTTCAGCAAGTCTTATCATTGCATTGAGGGGTTACACGTCGTATAGCACCATTGTTCTCGGCATTAACCTTACCTGGGCACATCTCGTTCATTTCCCTGACTGTATCCGAATGATCAAAACCACTCTCGTTTGGAAAAGCGAGGGTGCAAAAGAAAGATCTCCTAAGACTGCTATCGACAATCAGGATTGCATACTAGATCAAGTAATGCTTCCCCAACAAGTTGATGCGCCGCATCCTCTAGTACTTCTTCAGTGAATCGCTTAACTGTCGAAAACAGCGTATGCGAAACATAAAAGGGAAACGGTAACATGTCATCTCGTCTAATTCTACCTTCCTTATCACTCACTTCGGTTGTCTTCGAATTCAAGTTATATTCGTATGACCTTCGGGATCGAGTATTTATACAGCTGGTGTCTCCAATCGCTATCAATGAACGGAATTTCAGACGAGCATACAAACACACCTCTCGAGTTCCGCGAAATTATGCAACATGTGATACCAACGCTCAAATCCCCGTGAAGTAACCATGGGTGCACCATACGGCTGTTTCATCCTTGTTGGAAATCATGAGTAGTGTATATCCAACGTACCCTTAATGGGACGCGAACCCGGGGGCAACGATTGTGAATTAAACGCCTTAGCACTTCCGTTATCGACAGGTTCTTAATGACTTGCTTAACTTCATTAGGAGACCACTGATTTAAGCCAGTGGCTTGTGACCATGCAACCTAGAAACGGATGGGTCAAACATCGTGTAATGAAGTTTACTAAACTGATATCACATTATGAATAACCTCTTGAAACCATATAACCTCACACTGTTAACCCAGAACACATTTCTCAAATTTAATGGAGCGCCTCTCTCATATCTACTGATCGGCGGTCAACTGACGATCCACAGAATAGATCCACCGATGAATTCGATAAAAGCCCTGATTGTGCCTCAAACAACGCCCCGCACATTTGTATTGTGACCAGTTCACACATGTCATGATCATGTCAAAATAAACAAAATATTCTTTATGCTACAAAAAAACAAACTGGTTGCAACATAACGATTCCACTTAGCTCAAAGACGGAAAACCCAGAAGAGAATAATGGACCTGGCAGTATTTTGTCCGTGCAACAAGGAAAACACTTTTTCATAAAAAACAATTATCCAACCTCACGTTTGCATGGACTTAATACGATGTGAAATTTTCCCGTCAAAAACTACAATGTTCAGAGTTTGAAAAAGATTTATAAATATAAAGATCAAAAGTAAGAAAATGATTATACCATCAACCACAACTGCCGCCCCACCCCTCCGATCGGCCATCGAAACCAGCTAATCAGAATTGAAGGTGACGAAACTGGCAGATATGCATGCACCTAGTGAAATCGATTTAAATAAATTTACTTTGTCATTATTATTACCCAAGAAAGACCAATGGAATTTTAGGCAGTTCACGAACCATTTTCAAGCATAGACAATTTTATGCAGTGCATGGGTCATCACTACGCATCCTTGTCGCACTACCGCTCGAGTCACGTGACTTTGACAAAGCGCATAAGCATAATCAAATGAGTGTGTATGTGAAAGTATGAACGAATGTGACTGAATTGCCGTCAAACAGCATTGCACATCTAAGGAGAAAACGGAAAATTGATGAACAAATGCATAAAAATTAATAGATGGAAAATAAATGAACAAATTCTTCGAAAGTGGTATTTGGTCATGCGAAATGAAGTCTTCAGTTGTTCATATGAAAAAAACAAAAGACAAACAGGTAATTTCATTTCGGTAGAATTTTGTATCTGCTTTTAATGCCAAGAATTTACTGTTTCTGTCGAATTTTTTATACCAAAACCTGGCGCAGAAAATAGCGTGGTTCGATGGAACTGGTCAGTATAACAAGCTAACCGTCTTACTCTGTCTGGATTCAGTACATGACGATTGGAAATTGCAACATGTCCACAACTGCACGAACGGGTGTCTCAAGAGGTATTTGGTATTTTGAAACTACAGTATACTGGGAAATGTTCGGTAAGAACCCATGAATGCATCTACGATCAAGCAGTCGAATAGCTGAGAAGCCCTTTGTAATTTTCTTTGTACGGTTGTTAACTAATAGGTAAGATCTACGTCAGCAACATAACACCCATCTATGTCTTGTCGTTAGAGTAAGTAGATGATGATAGTACATTATCAGTTGTGAATAACAGGCGAAAAACTCGCTCACTGAAAGCCTCAAAGCAACATTTAGAAGACGAAATATAAAGGACAGCCAGAATCACTTTATCAAACAGGACCCAAATTTTACCGATGCACTGTGCAGACACAAGCGTAAAACTTTCAGACAAACCAAGTACAAGAAAAGATACACACATGCCACAGATCAATAAACAGCCGAGGGTAAATGTAGTTATATTTTTCTACGGACGGCGAACAAGTGGATCGTATTGCTTGGAAGACGATGAAATCTAATCAGTTATGAACAATTAAATATTATCATAGAACGGGGTATGACATTCTCATTGCAAGCACCCCGGCAGTGGTTAAATGAATTAGTCATTTGTCATCCCAAAATGTTACGAGGTTCGAATCCCTGGTGGTAGACGACAACCGGTTGCCGTCCGGCTCACTGCCACATCTGACCTACGGAGATATTACGTAGGCCAGTGCAACTTGCAGTTTGAAGGTCATGGTTGCCTGTCACTTCTCCCAGGTGGTGGGCCTTAGTGACTGTGGGGCCCGTTCCTTCCACTGCATTCATGCTTGAACCATGCCACAAAAAAAGACAATCCGACCAAATGTCTTCAACAAACAATCATCGCGAGGTACAAACTGCAACATTCTGCGCACATGTCCACTACCTATCCAACTAGTAATTAACTTTACCGAGAACTGTACAAGGGAGAACTGGTATTAACATTGAACACTTTTTGACAAATCAGGTACCATCCGCATTATGCAACAATTTAAGTAAGACTATAAAGTTTATCATGATACTGTACCTACCGTCGTCATTGGCACCACCAACAACAATAGCAGAGTGGTGGTAATTGCAACCACAGAAGCAGCAGAGTCATCATCCTTATAGCCAACAACACCAAAATCAAAAACAATAGCAGCAGCAACAACAACAATGTGGATAATAGTCACGACAAAATGCCATTGCATATCTTGTCGATAGACGACAATGATTTGTATACAATAATCACATAGACTAGCAATATTTAGACTATCTAGGCATTCCCAACCCACCTCGATGCACGTTTTGTAAGTGACTGGTGCACGGATTGGATCCGAGATGGTGACCATTCTATTCTATTGCAGGATGCATTTGTTCCACAGGGTAGGTGAAAGGATGAATGGACAAAGGTTGAGGTGTGGATATAAACAAATAAACAAACAAACAAACAAACAAAACTACAGACACTAAGACGAACAAACAGATCTACAATACCATCTCCATTGCCGACGCCATCTTCTTGCTTGTCATGGTCATCATCCTCGTCTTTGCAGATATCACCGTCACACTGAGTTGACAAGTACAAGTGGGGTAGATTAGACATATGAAATAAACAGTACCATGTACGAATCAGAATGTCATGAGATGATTTCTTCTGTGGGAGAATTGTATCATGTGCACATGTGACAGTAGACAAATAACTTTGCATGTGTGCATGCAAATTGGAAAGAACAAAACATATAACAGGTGGGGAAAAATAGACTACCACATTTCGTGTTCCATTTTCTCCTCCTTTATCTGACTCTTGTTCTCTTAGAAACGTCGGTATGTTTTCGTGAAATTCCAATTCATCTTGCCCGCTATGTACCATCCGGAGGTGACACAAAAATTGAACGAATGTGAGATAATCAATCTTCTTTCATGTACTCGTGTGTACATATTCACGTCATACGACAATCCCTTAGTTTCTTGCTATGATTTCAAATAAATCTTGTTACTACGAAACATTTTATGTTAGGTTGATTATTATTCATTTGCAAAGGAGGTAGATATTGGGTAAGAGTAAGACCAACGTAAAACATCACCCGGTACAGACAATTTGCAACTTATTTATTGTCTATATTTTCTATCCTGTCTACTGTTTACGGGAAAAATAGATCGTGACCAATTGTACACTATCGAATGGGAATGAGATGGGACTAATCGCATTCGCCTATTTACGGGAAAAAATCTTTAACCGATTAATCTCAATTAGGAATTGTTCTCCAATTCGTTAGGTGATAGGTAGACTGAACAATCCGATTGTAATGCTAAGGTGTAGTCTAACCAGGGTGGACACACGGAAAGTTTAAATGGATGAAAAACACTACGGTGAACAATAACACGTGCGATTACTTGACTGAAATGGATGATCAAATCACAACATTCTCGATTAAAAGCGTCCTGCTAACGACGACGGATTGTGAAATGTGGTCCGGTATAATGAACGTCTGCAGTGAAAATCCGAAAGGCTAGCCACCGAATTACTACTACTAGCCAATGTACACGTGGATTATTTGGAATTTTTGATTCATTGAGAAGGTAATATCCAGAGCATGCAACACAAAAGTGTGATTATGCCATTTCCTTTAGTAACTCGGACATCAAACGTTATCCATATTAAATCAAAATAATTCAGAATCACCTTCCAACTGGTCCACCGAGATTTCATTCACAGAAGTCTGAGATGTGGTCTATTGTACTTGCGCACACGTACTGTACTGTGCACGGATATTCTGTGGACTGTACTGCAGTTAGCTAGCAGATGAATGCTTGTCGTTCATGTGCAAATGAGATATGCTTATATGCCATTGTGATTTTCCTTAGCATAATTCTGAATAATTTTGACACAAGTGCGAAATAATGTGGCATATGTTTGTGATTGTTCAAAAAACGCGTCATGGTGAATGAGTCTGGTCGGTGCACTTATCCCTCCAACTGACACAATAATTCAGACACCTCGATTGGGCATACACCTAAAGTGTCACAAAATTCATATCATTATCTTTGAGTTCACTAAGCTGTTCATCAGCTACTGATTTCGAATCGACTTCAAAAATCCGCGAAGCCAGTTAGTCAGCGGTGGTCAGACTGTTAGGACCATGGCGTTTGTGCGTGAAAGTCACAAGTTCGAAGTTTCTCACTTGGAAGCACGTGTTGTCACCCGCTCTCTGCCTGAAAAGCGCAAGGGACGAGGTAAAACGGCACACATGAAACTGAACGGTTGCCCAGTACGGGGTAGTCGGAAATTCGTCTCACTACGTGACCTCAATCGGCGCGTGGATATATATATATATGTTTTATTCAGAATAGGAAATCAACTTACGTAACACGTATTCGAAGGCCGGTTCTGCGAGTCGAAGATAAGCCGAGGACCTTCCGCTCACGGAACATGCAACTTATCACCGTACTATTGTGGACACGAATTTCGAGTAAGCGGTATATAGGTGAACACGCCTTATTAGGCAACCAACATGCCCATGGTACTAGTTAATCTCCACGGTATCAACGTTGATATATTTTTTGCAGCGTGATTGGTATGCATACCGATGAGAAGAAGAAATTTCTCCGTCTCGGTGCATATTGCTGCATGAGGTATTCTCTTGTTCATTCATGCCTATACCTGTCCACTCCCTTTTGTGCTTGAATGTACCGTCAAGACTGAATGATTAGAAGTATGCACGGATAAAATTCCCATTTAAGGATCATGCAATGACGGGTTCAAAAAACACTTAATGGTACAATAACAAGCTCCTTGCCTCATTATGCTACTTTGGAACGCACGAAAATCAAAATGTACTCATTTTAATTCAGAATATCATAACATTGAATAGTTATTCATTTCGTTCTGTTTCATTGTCTGTCAAATCAACTGAATGGGAAATTTAGATGGCAATATGAAATAAAAATTGAACATCGACGCTAACAATACGATTAATTCTAACCTAGTTATCAGATGTATAAATGGAATAATGATTATATAACACTGGATGACAGTGTTCATGCTAGCTGAATGCCCCGAACATTTTCTACTCGATATCTTAAGTATTATCTGTTTGATAGCAACTCACGTCATTGCGTTCGGGACTGGGAAAATGCTAGTGGTTCTTAATTTCTTGTTGCTTGAATTCAGTGCAAAAGCTTGAGCTGTCTATGGTGAAGTTATTTACCAAGTATTATATGCGCTTTGTGTTCTGTCGTTCAACTGGTTTGAAAGAATTCAACCAGAATATGTGTTGATTCAACCGACGGTGTTCAAACGTCAGCAATTCGATACATGGTAATGTATGCGTTGTCGGATCCATTCTATGGAGCACCTCATGTAAGAGTCGACAAACCGGGTATCTTTCGCGTGCCCAGCTGGTTGTACCATATCAGAATTAGTATAGGGTAGGAATGCGATATGGACAACGATATTCCCAAATAGTGAAGGCGAGAGAAACCAGTAGGGCGTGAGAACGAAGTCACTAACGTACTGTTATCTTCCCAAGGATGTTGACTGAGAAAAAGAATATCTGTGGATAAGTCATGTCATTCCCAGTTATTTAAGCTTCTGTTTACAAGTAACACTTGTGCTATGTCCCCAGATAGATTAAATTGCATAGAAAACACTGAAAAATAAGATTCCAACAATAGACGTCGCACAGCAATCCAATATCGTAGACACGAATGAACACTGTAGCGCAAGAACACAGATTGAACTGGATGTCGGTGCACGGCGCACAGTCGAAAGGAATAAGTAGCCTCTAGATGCACAATGACAACATTTGTGGCCTAGAATGAAAACAAAACATTGATGCTAAAGGCATTTGAAGCTCCAATACATGTAGTCACACAGCTATGTGGAATAGATAGGAAGCCCGCCAAATGAACAAATTCACTAAACAGACCTCGGGATTCGAACAACTGGCCAACCACCCAAGCTGACAACGGGAAGACCAATATAAAACATAACTGTTTGCTTACGTGAGACCCATCGATACAAACCACAAATCAAGTGTGATTTCCCCTTTTTATAGTACTAAGGAATGATGCTAGACTAAAATTTAAAAAAACAATTAGAAAATTAGGTTTTGCATAATTTTGTGGGGCATTTAAAAATTGGCGAAAACACAATACAAATATAGGATATTAATGATACTAATAAATTTTTAAAATACAAGTCTCATGTGTAAACAGTATCCAAAGTGAAATCTATGATATGTACAACTTCAGGTGATCACATCATTAAGCAGTTGCTATACATGTCCGGATTTACTTGGACGGATAGTTTCCAACTGAAGTTTTCATGGTCATGCATACCAGTATTCTACATTCAAATAGGGGTGAACACCTAACTAATGATTCCTAGAAAATGAAATAAAACCAAACTTCGGTCGACTTTCGGCAAAACATTCCGTTAGGATATGCTAAATCCACTATCATTACATTTTTCATCTCAAAATGGAATTTTCACGGGACCCTCCGAATTTAGGTTGTTCTCGCCGGTTCCCACATGCACTCTGATTGGTATGTCAGCGTAATGATTTTTCAACATATCGATCCATGGCATGACACACCGGTCAGGTTGATAGCAGCGAACACTCAATTGGACAACCATTCCAAATCATTTCGCAACATATCCGAATTGAATTGGGAAGTGTTAAAAGAAATTCAGGAACAAAGAGTTTTGGAAGCAAAAGTGAACGGAAAACGAGGCTTGTTACTAGGTGACCTCTTCCACTAAGCCAATAATATACTTCATGAAAGCATTTGTGATAGCATGTGGTTTGGTTTATCTGATGTTCAGAACCCAATTCACGTTGGCAAACTCCGATAGGACTTTGTGAATAATGCGCAGATCAGGAATCTGATCAACCTCAAGCCTCAGAGGAGCATCGTGATCAGGCCTTTCCCGCGGCCGGAGAAAAAAATCGAAAATGATCTGATTTTCGTGACATGCTGAGACGTGAGACCCGGCTCGACATACATATCAGAGGACACGTGCGGGCCCTTCTAATGACTGTGTGACATTTCTACTCCGAATGTCGTCGCTTCATCAGTTTAAAGGATTCGATTTCCCATATGAGCATTGTTCGTCCGTACTCACGATCGGACTTGCTCCTACTCAAACACTCGAAATTTCTCCTCGGTTGGATTTAACTGCGCAGGTAGATCACGAATTTCATACTAAACCAAAAAGACTCAGTAGTACGGGTTGGCATGCTGCTCTAAAAATGCACCCAGCCAGCCGAAATGTCTGTTCCGTCCTCACTGAGTATCAACATACGCCCTCGATTCATAAACTACCGAATCGGATTCATGTTCATATTCGTGTGATTTACATTCAGGAGTCGTGGCTGAACTCACATATTGTGGATACCATAATATACACTCAAGAATTTGATGCACACCAAGTGGAGCTAAGAAAACCCGGAGACAGTGTTGTCAAGCAAGCCTGAGGCAATTCACTCCTATTCATTTTCTGGGGTTGACTGTTTAGGTATTCAGTTTCATCCTAAATTTTCTCGGCATAGAAGCACTATTATAAAAAACCTGCACGCAACCCCTTTTGCACAAAAACTGATATTTTATTTTTTAATTTTGTTTTGCCATTTCTGGTCCCGTTGCTGGATGGTAACCTACATATCATCGCAGGTGATTTTAATTACGCACCAACACTTCCCTTTACTCTGTTCGATGCAACCGATCTATCAGTTTCGACAATCAGAATTATGACCAATCATTCCGAGTTAGTTCATCTTAAATCACGTGATCATTGTCTGTGACTACTGAAGCCCAAAGTTTATTCCCGGACAACATTTCAATCATTCAATCTGTCTAACCAAATCAGAAATAAGATTACGTAATTTTTCTCGAGAAAACCATTTTCTTCTTTTTCAAAGATCTACATTTCATCCAAATCTATGGGTTTCTTTTAAATCTCCAAATAGCAGTGTCATTCTTTTTGGTGGACAAACTCAACCTGATTTTTGATATTTGTTGTTCCCCGGGGAAATACTTTTTTAACGGCCGCATTGCTTTATTCGCATTGAAGGCCTTAACGAGGGGAAATGAATGCTTCCGTGAATTACAGGCTTCCCAGAATGTCTGACGCATTTCATTCTCAGTATGGAAAAAAGTAAAACGAGTTAACCGATCGTATGTAAGTCAAATCTTGACTAGCTGCAAAAGTAGGCATCTCTGGTAGGGAATTCGGCTTTTGGGTGGAATGAAAACGAAATTAATAAGCCGTACCGTAGATGTAGAAAGTGTTAATCGAGCATTTATTTGTCAACGCGACGAATCTACAATTTCAAGGTTCCCGAATGAATGCGCTGATATAACAATATTTTCTAAGGAAGAATTGTTCAAACTTCTTCGTTCGACCAAAATAATAACAGCTCAAAGTCCTAATGTTGTGACTTCACTTCTGCTGCACTTGCTTCGCTACTTGATACCTGTTCATACAGAATAGTCGCTATTGTGCCCATCCCCATATCCAGTAACTCAAGCAATCGAGCCAAACGTTCTCGCCCCATCGCTCTTACATCATGCGACCCTGAACTAACAAAACGGACTATCCTGGATCGTCTAAATTTGTTTATTAATGTGTTCAATGACTCCTTCAGTTTGCATACACACCGAACAGGTCTATTTTGGGTGTTGTGATGTCCCTGGTTCACAAAATTTACAAATCCCTGGATGCATCCATCAAATCTGTTTGATGCGTTGTCCTAGATTTTTTCTCTGCATTCGACTCTGTTCCAAGATTTTTGCTTCTTGAACAGTTTGACTGTCCCAAGAGCCTGTTTGCAAGGATACCGGACTACTTCACCAACAGAACGCAGTACACAAGGCTGGGAAGAAACATACTGGTTTCCCTGGCCAATTATTCAAATGTGTTGAGGACATTGCTCTGTGTTAGTCTGTATCTAGAACCGAAGATTTCCTGAATATTTCCAACAACTTGTCTCTCTCATTCATGATTCTTCTCGGCATTCTCGCTTAAAACTCAGTTTGTCAAAATTTGTCCAGTGTTTGTTTACTTCTTCTCAGTCTTCTTATCCGACTGACTCATCTCTCGTTGCCACAGGACCACTCATTGGAGTAGATTCCGTCAAGTACTCAGGAATGGATATTGATTAAAACGTTCACATTCCCAATTGTGTCAAAGATCATAGAAGACTACGATTATGCATAAAAAGACCGAAGTACTTCCAGGTTAAGCAAGTCAATATCTCCCTATTTGTTTACCATTGTTTCCCCCGCTCTACTCTATTGTTCCCTGTCACTTTTGCTGGTTCAGTGGAGAAGGATTTCAGAACCCTTCCTCGTGATTTGTCAATTATCAGTGGTGTATCTTACGTACCGAACTGTATGACACGCATGAAACTGCCTGTACCTAAAATTCTTCCCAATCTGTCCCATCCCTTACACATCGACCCGTGTAAATGCCATTCTCATATCAGAACAACTTCTACCTTTGGTTTCTTAATCTGTCGCATAAATATCTACAGGAACTCAACTGTTACCTACCTATTCCGAATTCTTACCAATAGACCACAGATCATGACTAATTCCGCGTATAATTTGTCATCAGTTTTAAGTGTTTACTCTTCTCTATCCTTTATTTCCAACTTTGTATTCTGATGAGGTGACGAACGCAGCCTTTTCTGATCGAAATGCGACCACCTGTGTACGCAAACATCCAAACAAAACAAACCAACACGATAGAAGTAAGAGGAAAATGGATTGTTCTTGCCAAATTACTGGAAAGAAATTGATTTAGGACAGACTGTAAACGCTACGGTTAAAGATGAAATGTTTATGACCATACAGTAACATCTACTTAGTCAAATATTTTTACGACAGTTTACCGAAAATGGTTTGTTTGTCTGAGTACCATAGAATTATGACAACAGTAATTTGGTACTATTTAATTTCACTCAAATTATTTGTGCAAAAATCGATGCGACATGACAAATTCGTTTGGAAATTGTTGAATCGTGATGATGCAAGCCATGCTTGGTTAATTTGTCTATTGATCTCCCGAATCTTGACTGTTTATTACGGACTTGTGTTCAGAATAGGCTAGTGAACAAATTAGTCAATGCAAAATTACTCTATCCATTGCTACTTGACGTCTTCTCACGTATACAATGTATTGTATGAACGTGTAGGAATTTAAGTAACCAAATGATTATCTTGTTGTGAGTATTAATTCAGTTATTCACTAATATCATTGTTATTGATACTATTATCAATATTACTACTTCCGCTACTACCACCACCACTACTACTACCGCGACTACTACTATTACCATTACAAAACCAATACATTCATCTTAAACTCCTTCTATTTTGCAAAAACTACATCATAAAGAATTTTTTTAATGTCGATGTCTAACTTTTGTTGCTGATACTGACTGGTCAGTTTTCTTAGTCGCAGACGATTCGTTTTATTAGTTGGAATCATCTGACAAAATTATAGAAACAACACAACTCAAACCTGTCTGATCATCAGGTTCTTTTTGGTGTGCAACGATAAAAGTTTTCTTTTTAAATGCACAATTGGTACGTTTTATTTCTTCCATTGGATGATTTGTTTTTTGTTTTGTTATTTTCGTGCCAATAAATGAAGTTTGCGTGTGTCTGTCTATAGTCCTACTGTTGTGCGATTACAGGCCTACCAAATCTGTTGGGTGCCTCATTGATATTGGGTGAGCCTGTTGCACGTGCATTTTATCACAGTACGTGCAATCGACAACATGGAAGATGAACTCGGTTTCAATTTTCTCCCCTTGATTTGTATGTCTACTCTTTTCGTTTATTTCAATTGACAAATCTCGTGACAGGAATGGTGGATATAATACGACCAATACGGAATTCCTGATTAAGTCAGCCGTTTTGAAAGTGTGTGAAATTGATGAAATTCGACAGAAGTTGAATACGATTTGTAAACTTGAGGTTGCCGTATTTTGTAATTGAATGCACGAGACAATAACGAATGTATTCAGAACAAGATATCACAACTATCAGGACAGACACCTGAAAACCAATAGAAAACGAGGTCAACCGTTGTGCATCTACTGTCGGCAACCAAATTCAAATTGGGTGACACAGACACAGAACAATCGTCAATCTTTGTCCACTAACGCGCATTTGCGCATGAAATGCATAGCTGAGGCGAATGCCCAATCAACCATCAATTTCTTCTCTGACGACAGCAAATATAGTACTATATAATAATGTATATAACACATTTCAACAGCTGCAAAGGGTTGTGGCGTTAATTACACCTGACCTGCCATAAAGTTTCTACATCCATTAGAATTGGATAAAACGTGGGGGGAAAATCACATATTTAAAATTGTTCGTTCATTATGAACAAGAGTTAGACCTTACATTCCATTCCTCGTTAGACTGAATTAATGGTCATTCGCTCTAGTGTGTTAAACTTTCGTTCTTTAGAAATTCAAGTTGGACCAGGAAAAACCTAACTACTTTTACTAGAAGTATTTATAAAATTTCATACAACACCAACATCAGCCAGTTTAAAATATCTCCAACAATGTCTATTGCTCACTAACTAAGAGAAAACCATACCGGTGCACTACAATACAACAGACAGTATATCACCTAGTGTTGATGTTCACTGAATCCCTGGGAAACAGCCCGAATAGTGTAAAGGATAAGGTCACCCACCTGCTCTTCTTCCTTCTGGTTTTGAGTCCTACTTCCGGCGGGACGGATAAACATTATTGATAATTCCTAACAGTTTTGAAACATCCAGACGGTGCTTTCATGTTTTATTTTTGGCAATGAGCTCAATCACTCGGGAAAAATCAAATCGAGTCTTTTCCCTCGAAATTACAATATCAATGACGCAAGCGAGAAAGTAGTTTGTGACTATTAACCAGACCAAAAATGGCTTCCAGAAGTTTCTTGTCCACAACAATTCAGCAAATCGTACACCACGTGGCTCCATTTCAAACTAGCAAAGAAATTATTGTGAATTTCATGTTGTAACAAATTTTTTACTGGATCGTTTTTAATGCACCTAAAATAATTCCCCAATCCCCAAAGAAATGAGGAAAAAATTATTCGCAACATCTACTGGAAAATTTTAACTTTTACTTCCCTTTTTTACCTCCCTCATTCGTGGTAGTTTGTGCACAAGATTTTACTTAGGAAAACAATTTAAGAATACCGCCAAAAACCGGTTGCAAGTAGAAACAATTTGGGTTTGGTACCCGTAGAATTGGACAGATCAATACCAACTTTCAATTTGACATCTGGAATTCGGGGTCAGATATGGAATTCACGAAAATCCTGCACGTGGACGTTTGAAATGGAATGAAATGACGAATGGTACGAGTGTAACAGTACGATTTGTCCACGACCAGTTACGTAAACCATCCTAGGATTTTGATTCGACCCGTAATTGAACGGCGGATTTCAAACACGGATTTAAAATATTTGTCACAAATCTCATCAATATAAGCAAAAAAAAAAGATTTTGTAGAAAGGAATGAATATTTTGAGGTTACTGTATAACAGCTTAAGGTTATGGTTTAGCGGACTGGAGAAAATCACAAGAGAACAGCAAACGAGAACGGGAACAGGGGACTCTCACTAAGTGATCAGAACAAAACTGACTGATTTGTTCGATCTATTGAGAAAAAATTGGCTGATTTCGAACATACACAGAGTCTATCGAAGAGTCCTTTCGATTTTGATGCCTAAGTACTCGAAATGACTGACTAAACTCAGTGACTCCATCGTGGGCAGTGCTGTGAAACGAAGGTGGGGAATGATTTAGGATAGATCCAAACTCGGATCATATGTCCAGGCGAATCATTTTTATCGGATGATGTCAACACTGCAGAGGTGCCTGTTTTGATTAACTACAAATGGCGATAGAAGCAAGACTACCATAAGCAAACTTAACAGACAAAAAGAAGGAATAATGGGGAAATTTGTAAAAAGAAAAGATGATATAACAATTGCTTGCGGTAGACCCCAAAGGTGAAGTGACTCACTTGACTGTCTGTTTTTTCTCCTGTTTTGCAATGTTAACATATTTGAAAGAGGTATTCATTGAGTCATTCAATAAGATACTCAGGTTAATAAAACGACTACTGTTTGTTAGGTAAAAGAACACAAGACACGGAGACCGAAAGGCTGATGACTGGTCAAGAGTAACATAGCGCACGAAATTCCATGTGATATCTAGAGGCATACAAATAAAACGAATTAATTAGGGAATTGTACCTACTGTGTACCGATTTGGCTTGTATGGATGGCTTGGACATTGTACAGCTGACAGCGTTATCAATTTCAATCCAATAGAAATAACGGCAATTGGCCTGAAACGTTTTTCTAGCGGAACTCAAGTTGCAGACTATGGGGATAGGAGTAATCCGCACTGGAATGTAGATCATCCCTTAGTTCTGATGAAAAGTTGGTAATGCATATGGCAGTGTACGGTGGTAATATTAAGCCATATTGAAGAATTGCGGAGCTAAGTTTAACCGGTTCAACGACAATTGAGACCCGGAAGATGAGCAATTGTTTATGCATTGTATCATAATCAAATCAAATAAAAATGTAAGCTTTCACAGTAAATGACAAATGTGATGACAGGTTACGGTTCTAATTGTAAAAGCATGTCCACTAATGTTTGTGCTTTTGTGTATGAGTGAGTTTGCATGTACGAGACCGATGACGATTAGAATTATCATACAAGATAACGCGGTTCGCAACCGTGGTCCATATCTCTAAGGCGCTCCAGTGACTTTCGGGGTGTCAAGTGAGTCAGAAATGAAGGTCACAATTGTACATATGAACCGACACGTTAACATCTTTGATAACCTACATCGAACCTTATGAATTAGTCTGAACACTTTAGTTAAATTCATTAAGTGGTTAAAATCAGCCGGGCGTGAGCACACAACATTCATTTTAGTTCCAATAGCTACAGTGAATGAAGGCATTTCAGGTATTTCTGACTTTATAGTAGTCTGATTCCATCCGCACAAAAACCTTGTTTCCGCTGTCACGGGCAACAGTTATGAGATTTATAGTAATACTCATTTTTTACGACGGATTTGTTCGAGCACGTAAGTCCGCATTCTGCCACGATGTAGAAATAAAGTGATTTCTGGAGCGCTCGTGGTTTGAAACATCCGTCTGAAAGAATACATTAGATAGTCGAGATCCAGATCCGAAGTTGTCTCAGATGATCTTCTAGGTGGAGGAGAGTAACTGCCGGGAAATCTCTTTGGAAAAAGTAACAACCATTGATCTAGTAAAACAAATGTCCAAGGTATGAGTAGATCTCAAGTCTGACATGTACCAGGTTACGATCGCTGGCACCAATAAGGGGAAAATATCTGGAAAAAATGTCAAGGGAAGGTTGGTGATTATGTGGACGAAGGAGGGTGATGCTCTAGCCGGAGTTGGGGGTTTACTGAGAATGATGATGCGAGGATGTGCGTTCAAACTCTATCAACAACAATGTGTAATTTGAAAACAGCTGGGATAGTAACCAACAAAAAATAACACAAACTAATTCGATTTCTGAAAACAAAATGAAGATGTGCGTACTTTGGTTGTGACAGTACAAAGAAAACGGGAAATTTAGGGTGACCAGATGTCGACAAGAAATCAGTTCCATTATTCAGAATACTGGAAGAAACGTCACTTTAAATGTCTCAACACTTGGAGCTTACGAATTTTTTCATACTAACTTCAAATTTCCCTCGGTACCATTTATCTTGTTTAGGGCAGACGGAATCATTTGTGTGTATGTTCATAACTGAATCACTGTTGATTCATAATTCTTTAGAACGAAGTAAAAACGTATTGCAAAATCCTTTCAGCTGGATTGATCGAGGTAAATCGTGGAATTTCCCGAACAAGAATCAAAAACTGTTTCTTAAGAGGATAGATATAATCGTATTAGTGAGAGCTGTCCGGTCAAAGGGAAACTTCCCAACCGTCACATATGCGTTCCCATTTCGTGGTCTTTGCGTTGCCCATTCGGTCAGGTCAGGACTAGGGGGCTTATCTACAAATCGTTCACTTGCAATATGAATCATCTAGTATATTTGTGAAAACTACACATTTTCTCGTAACAAGACGAATAAATTTCACGATGAGCAAAGGTGAGATGTTGTAGCGCAACCGTTCAAAGGGCGCGGGTAACTGATGTGAATCATGCATAAAAAGGTGGTGATTTTCCAAGGTTGTTCAAGTGTCCAGTAAGGCAAACCGAAATGAAAGTATTAGTTTGTTTCAAGTGTACACCGTACGGCACTCACATCTAACATTTTGTGACGCTATAACGGTGTAAGAAATTATTTACTGTCCGCGTTATCGTCAAACGCTAAGATCGCCGTATTTGTCGAGCTCGGGAACTGCAATCGTCTCAACTAAAAAAACACTTGGAATCGTCTATTCTAACATTATGAACATCAAATGTACAACTAACTTTTCACTTCGAATAGCTTTACGTTCCATACACAGTTGCCGTGTGGACTAGTTTTTCTAAATTAGTGACTAAATATGGTTGGCGAGCAAGACTAAGTCAAATGCGCACATTTTAGGTCATGAAAGTGGGCTGAAAATTTCCGGTATGTCAGATCTAACCGAATTAGTGGAAACATTTAATAATATGATCTTTGGCCATGGAGTTCTCGTCGCAGAACTGTGATAGCAGACTTCATCTCCTGTTCTGCACAGTCGAATTCAGGAGAAGCGGAAATTCGTTAGTGTATACAATGCACCGATTCTTTACATGATTTGTATACAACCATTTTACAGTTTTTAGCAAGTGATTGTATAAACGATCAATAGCAAAACTCAGTTTCACATTAGTTCTGCTATTCAGATCGGTTTTTCCTTTATAAATAAGATTACTGACATCGACTTTATTTTTACCTGAAGCATCTGAATAGTATGTTCAAGTGTACTGATGTCGAAAGGATTTTCAACCTGACTACTGATGAAATAGAAGTATCACTTACCAGATTTTCATAATTACTGTCACCCTGGCAACTCTGTCCGGACAACACAAATTGCAAAAAATTCATGGTTCTTGTTATGCCAGTGCATTAATTTCACTAGCAGCCATTGTTTTATTCGTAGTAATTAACCTCACAGTGCGGATTTGTGGCACGGCACCAGACTGAATGTTATCACTTTCTTGGAGGGAGCCACTACCCATTAAATGCAGTCAAACAGTGAAGTCCCCGCGGTGGACATATATATACCCAGCTTGTTCAGGTTTGTGTGATGTAATCACCATTTTGATTATTCCCGTTTAACTGACCAGCATTGCACTTTATTAATGGAAAGGTTAATGGATTCACCCATAAGCCGTACCTTCCTAAAATTTGTCTAATCAAACGCAGCATGTCAACATTAAGGTGATCACAAATTATCAAAAATAGGTGGAATTGTGTTCATCCATGTCCCAATCTTCGATTCTACTTGAAAATCAAATCAGAATTGTCCCTCCCCACTTACCACTAACGAACGCAAACGTAGTGAAAAAATCTTATTCACTAACCGATGACAATTAGTATCCAAATGACGAGTCAAGATACATCTGAACCCTTGCCGCTATTACTAACGTTAATTTTTCTTGGAGTCATCTTTTAATCGGTCAACACAGACCTTCAACTTTCATTTTTATGATCACTTCATCATATTACTAGAAAGTCGACGCTGATTGGCTGGTTTGTCGTTCTGTTGGTATTCTTTTTGATGAGAGTTCAAATTAGCTTATTGTGTATTATTTTAGTCAATCGAATCTTCGTTGTTTAATCACCGGCAGATCGCGTGCGATAGCTGACAATCAAGATCTTATCATGATCTATTTTAGGCTTTTGTATGCACAACGTGCCAAGCAACTACAATTCTGATCAACAACTGTTTTGTGACTGCGGGTAACCATTAAAATTTGATCCCGTTAAAGTTTCACCATGGCATGAATGTGTTTTCTTAAAATGACCAACGGATGCCGTCTGTCTATAGAAAAAAATAAGCAGCCACTATTCTGTTCGGTCATTTATGCGTTTCAGTTTGAAGAAGCCCATTGCGGTTTAGTTCAGTTCTTCTGAATTGTATAACCATCGGTCAGAAACTATCTGCCTAAAATGGAATAAGAGTATAAGGAATTGGAAAAGTTTCCCGAACGATTGGTCATGCATCCAACTAGCCAATGAAATTTATAGAAGGGCTATACAGCTATTTCATCCTCACTAAGTATCATTGGCAGTCGATATCCATAGTTCTTACTTGGGAGTCGTTAATCTTGTGCATTTGAAGGTCTGTGTTCTGTAAGATCCATTGACGAATAAGGATGTTTTATCATGTAGTCTTGATGTTCGCAGAACCGGTAAGAATCAGTCCGGCTAGTGTAATAACCAAGGCTTTCAACTAACAATCGTTCATTCCGAATTCTTGTCCCAGTATTTCACGGGAAGCAACTTGAGATACACGAGCCAGTCGACTGGAAAAGATCTTCAAATTTTTGGTCACTATTAAAAAATCAACGAAAAAAATCAACATCACATGAGATTTGGGTGTTATCCGTCCCAGCAACTAGACTACTGGGCCCAATTCGGTGCTGACACTAACTAATTGCTCATTGTATACGAGAGTTGTTCAAATTTCTCAACCACCAAACAATCTGGGATTAGACAACGACCCATTTGGGATCCAACGTGATGCTCCTCTCCGTTGTTCTTCTCAACAGCTAAAAGAGATTTTATTAACTGTTTTAAAAAGTGCAATAGAAAATCTGTGTCTTGATGGCCATGCAGCATGAAGATTTGGAAAACAGTTGTATAAAAGGATTACTACTGGATTTAGACTCAATGAGAAAGAGAATGAAGAAATTAGTGACATTTAATTGTAACTGGGAGTCTATCTAATGAATAATCATTTTCACGGATCATGCATTTGACCGTGAAATCAGTTACAACCATTAACTGATCTACGAACATTAGAAATGCAAAAGCAGCAATAAGAATGTCCTTTTCTTGTGACAATCTAGTTACAGGAAACACTGACAGAAGAATTCAAATTGCCCGATTCGGCTAGACAGAATGCAAACCTAGAGAAACGGGACCGAATCTTAAGCATACAGTGAAAATCACCAATTACCATGAGAAGGATGTTGCCTTGGAGAAGGATAACAGAGAAAAAATCAATAAATTGGCTCATTTGATGATCGGTGGAGAAGGCAAGCCGTGGCCCCGCAAACATTCGGACGATGTAGAAGAGTTAACGCGAAAACTGAATAGCTACGGCAACTAAGACCCGAAATGACATGGGTGGTCGTAAATAACAAAACGATGATGGAAACATGAAATGGAATGAATTCACCATCCGATTGGATGACCGAAATAGCGTGGGTCTATTGACTGATCCAAGTGGAAATTTAGCTCAGGTTAAAGTGCACACACACACACACACACACGTGCACACGTACGCAAAGGCAATTAGTGTATGATTAGACAAGATAAGCAGAAGAACGAAAAAAGCTGGGGATCACGTGATGGCGGTCGTGAAAGCGTAAGAAATAAGATTATTTAATTTTGGTAACTGAGGTAGGAAGTTGAACATTTCAAGCCCTGAGTTAATTCAATATCCACCAGTGCACGTGGGCGACTACCCTCAAAGCGGCCGGGAAATAAGAACCTTGTCTGAAAACCTAATGTTTCGGTGAATTTGTGCTCCTCTTCGAACTCGATGCTTGCTTCAATTGGGGTGATTCTTTCTCCCATAATTAATCCATCTATGTATGCATCCATAATGCATTATTTTTTTCAAAATATCATAATTACAGCGTTATCCGGCAAATGACCAAGTTTTTAATTTTTCCCTGATTAGTCAACTCTCATTCTGCAGACTTAAACTGAGAACTGCATAACATCTACATTACTGAATGACCGTTATTTATTGAAAAAAGTAAACAGGTCATTAGTACTACAATTATTATTATTGTCATCTCTGTCCGCTCCAATGGCAACGTCTAAGATTCGGTTATTTTCCAGTCAAAAGATTCAGCTAGTCTAACTGATTACTAAGAGTCGACCGTAGTTAAGCGCTTTTTAATCGATCGATTCCACCCGGAGTATCATACTTGGCTCCTCAGTTGAATGATTGAAGTCAAAGGTAATGGGTTTATTGATCGTTTATTGATGAATGAAGCAGATTGAATTTTGGGATGGTGTTGAACAAGCTGGAGATGCCAGTGCATCGGCTGGGTGTCACATCTCTCGAGATCAAGAAACGCAAGTGACAAATAACCATGCACGCTTCAAACAATCGACTCATTGTTGCTTGTTGCATGGTCTAATTTCTTGATGTATGAGCTACGGCAAATCAAGGTTTTACATGATCTGTGCCGTGTGTTGTATCATGACGGACGAGGGTCACACAAGTGAGTTAGGCATCTGATGACTGGGTTGCCTGTGATGGTTTTATGAATTGAGGCTTGGAAATCAGGAAGCATTTGACAAGGCCGAAGATAGAAGATGACGTTTTGTGATGAAACTAGACATCTCATTGCTGATGGCTATACTGGTCGACGTGGTTCATAATGATCACGTGGAAACGGGGGCAAATCTGGCCGTAAGATTAAAGATGATTTATGTTATTTCATTGTTTTATTGTGTCGAAGATCTATTACAAGGTAATGGGGAAATGGATAATTAGTAACAATGTGCAGGTGCATTCCTGCTATGGGTATGCGTAATCAGTATCCTGATAACTGTGCCTAAGTAAGACAGCAATGAATCGCTCTATCGAGCAAACTTGTGAATGGACCATACGAAGTGGAAATAGCCAATCAGCGGTCAGCTGGCCAACTAGCCAGTACTAACCCTTTAGTATCGCGAATCGAGAGTTTTACCGAAGCAGGGCCGAAAGCTGATGGAGAATGCTCACCAAAACGAGGAATGGTTAGGAAAAGCCAATGAAATCAATGACACCCATCCACGTATACACGTGCACACACACACACACACACACACACACACAAACATATACACTTATATAAATACACCCTTTCATTATATCAATGAGAAATGCTTTCGATTAGCAAACATGTTGTGTCGAATGGCCTTCTTGTTCTCAATCATGTCATCGTGTAAGAGATGATAATGAATTCGTAAACTGAACCTACTGATTTCACGAAACGCGATAAAAGAACTACCGTTATTCGCTTTTATAACAGTTTACGTGAAATTTTTTTGCTTTATTAGATCATCATATTCGTAGTTCAACTAACAGCTAACAACCGACTGATTATTACTGTTTCCTTGCTTGTTTTTCTGTTTATTTGATCATCTGGATTGGAAAAGGCAAACATTCATAGTTAGTGCCAGAGCGTGTTTCTTATGATTGTCACGAAAATGCAACTGGACGATTAGGCAATTGCCAAATATTCTTCACACGAACAGTTACGTAATGCTGACGCTGTGTTCACAATTTTTATACACCCATCTAGTTCCAAGCTGGTGTTTTTTATCATAATAAACTGAGCATAACATTTCGTTGTCAGTAAGTCTCAATGAAAAGACAATAAATTTCGTCCGTGATCTTTGCAAAATCATTGGTCACCGTGATGCCAACAATCCCATCAGAATAAAACGCATTGTTTGGTGATGAGTTGCCCTATTCATACCTATCCATTTGTGCTTTTGATCACGCATAGAACACGTCCAGTTATGTGTTTTCGCAATTCTATTTGTACAACGAACACAAACCAGAAAACAATCAGGGGAAAAGTTAGACCAGAAATAAAAAAGTTACATGCCAATGAGTTACGGAGCCTCGGCGTGGCGGTGAGGACTGGAATTGGAATAGGAGAGAGATAGTGTTAGTTCTCTAATCTCATTTCTAACAGTTGTATTATTGGAAAATTTCGGAAAAATTAGCCGAAGTAACGAGAAAGGGTAAAACTAGGCGAGAACTACTTGGAGTGAAACGAACACCGTCTTGTTTCTCTAACCTCTCGTCCATAGCGCATTCACGTGTACCCTCAAACACTTGGACACGTGCACGCAAATAAATGTTCACCACGTATATGGTTTTCGTCTTTCTTTTATTGTCGGTTTATTTTTTTCCCCGTATGGTCTACTTTGTCTTTCGTTCTGTATGCGTTTGGCTTTACCCCCTCCCAGTGCGTTACCAATGGTCCAACCTCGGTCGGCAAACAAATAAATGAACTAGGATAGTATCATAAAATTACTAGTGCCTGTGAAAGCAGTGGTAGGAGTAGTAGTAGTGGTAGCAGTAGTAGTATTTGTAACACCAGTAATAGTAACTTTAGTAGCGGTAATAGTAGTCTTAAGGGTTATAGTTGATGGAATGGTGACACGGTTATTATCATTATTATTATTACAAATAAGAATAGAAGTGTACAGGGGAGCACTTATCTGCATAAAAAATGCTACGAAAAAGGGAACTGAGGGACCGATTGATGAAAACACTCGAACCAATCAACTACACACACAAAAAATCTCATCCATCCGTTTCCTTTGTTATCTGTGCTTGTTTGTATGGTCCTTCCTGTGTCTGTGTCATGCACTCTCCCGTTCTCAACCATTTCCCTACCCGCTCCGAATCGTTTGTATTGCACCCTACATATTGTTTGTCTGTCACTGAGTGTTAATAAATAATGTATTTTGTTGTCATTCAATCAGGTAGACCAAGCTGACTGCTGATGTAGTTTGTATTCAACCAAATACGGATAACCTGTACAGATGTAGAAACGTTGTCATGACAACCTATAAAATGTCCAACCTGTATGGACGTTTGCTGTTTAGCTTACCTGTGAGCAGGCATGAACACTTGCCTTGTGTCTGTTCGTGTTCTCCTGTTCAGAGTTGCACCCAGCGTAAAGAAATATGCTAACTTGAGCCATGACTGTGCAACACAGTCTGTCTTAGCCCAACTGAACACCGACTGTTATACGAACTCTCTGAATGGGTTGCTAAGTATGTGTGTATCAGGCCTATGCGAAATCACACCGTACTAAATGACGTTCGGCTGCTGATCGCACATTACAAACCTACGCGTTGCCTCTGTCACACGCATACATATACTCAATAACATTGGCATACACAGGTAGTATTTTCCACTTCGGGTCGTAAAAATGAATAATTCACTTTATGGCACATGGCATACTGGGATGTCCGCCCTTTCACCTTCTATCTGTTCCACCCTACTCCCCTCGCCCCTCCTCCATGCCGACCCGAATTAAACCAAGCGGGTAGGAGCATCTGATGTGGCTTGGTTAGGAAATGAGTTAGACTGGACTGTGCACCGTGTCAGCTAAACTGGGTTGAGGTGAACTGAACTCAATTGAACTGAGCTGAACTGAGCCGCATTCGTTTGTGAAAATTGTTCAAAACTGTGGCGAGTTCAATCCGGTCGGACGGAAACGCCCTTTGAGTCGAGAATGATAGGCACACGTAAACACATAAAAATGTGCATGTTGTGATTGCGAAAAACTGAATGTGAATTGATATTATCCGACAGATCTGTGGCTATACCACCACCACCCCAATAACAATAACACCAACAACTAACATCAACAAATAGCCGCAACAAGAACAATCGCATAAGTAGTGTTCTCACAACCGATGTGAGTAGATGGCCACACTTCATGCACTCCTAGGTATCAAACGGTTTCACATTCGGCTGGAAAGTTTATTGGTCAAGTTATTGGTTGCAAGATAGTCACCGCGGGAAAAAAGCGATCGGTGTTCTGTTTGGAGCTTATATTTAGGATCTAAATGATAAATAGGAAAGAAAGAATCCCAACGAACTAGTTCGTTTTGAGTTATTAGTAATGATGTCATAGTTGAACGGAATGCAGGTTTTAAACTGCACCCATTCACATATCAATAGACGCGCTTGCGTATATATGTATCTGCATTTGTGTAATCAATCACTTTGTCAGATATCCAAGTGCTAACTCACATAAGGGTTGATTTGAAGAGGACTAAAGATTTTAAGTGTCACAGCAAACTGTTTCTGAGTCCAAAGGGATTGTACAAATGAATGCATACCTAATCCTAACTCTGTACGTCGTGAGAAACTGATTTAACAAGTCCGCTGAGCAGTTCGTGTAAAAAAGTGAAAGCACCGAGCCGCTAATTAGGTTATCTGTCTCTATGATCAACCGATTCCGGTAATGTCCACAATGACGTTCGGACAGAAGTACCTAATACAACTGGTCCCACAGAACCAAGTGAATAAATCTGTATAGAATGATGCTGCAGAATCTTCAGTCGTAGCTTCTGAATGGAAGTACCTGTTCGATTTGGATGTGAATATAATTTTCAGTTATGCGGAGACCTGTGTTCTTTCAAATGCGTCTGGCAGTTTTCGCTTCTTTTGTGCGGTATTTCTGCTTGAAATCGTAATATAAGTAATTTGTTTTGATCCAATAAACGAGTTTTGGCATTTGCAACATGGTCCTTTTTTCTCACCGGAATTCATGGTAGCCGATGCTGAAAAATCACAGATTAAAAGTATTAAAGATTGACCGGTAGACGTGGAAGCAGACATTTTTTGCGTTACATATTAAGTGTCATGTCCATTCCGGGGCTCTTGTGCTCAGAAAATCCGGGCATCGATGAAAATGATCTTATCAAACTGTTACTATTGGCAATCTAAAACGAGAACTGGACGAGAAAATATCGGAATTGAGACAATGAACAATACATCGTTTTTCCGTTCACTTCGTAACTACGCCAAGATTAAACAAAGCATTGGACATAAAGGCTAACGATCTCTGATTAGCCCGAGGAAACAAGCTTTTGAGAAAATACCACAATTTTAATTTAAGATCAGTTTTGATCAGAAAGAATTCAAGTTTTTATGTTAAATCGTTTTGTTACAAAGGCAAATTGCTCATTTCCCTTTTTTCTTCAATAGTTATTCCTTTATTTTATTTTACCGTTTGTTTCCTTCATAAATGAAATAACAATGAACATTCTTTTCAGGAGCATCAGTCGCGATCAACAAATGGCTCCCAAGTGAGGAAATTGACTGGTGGTGAACGGAGTCAGACCTAAGAAATTCATGCTGAAATGCTAAAATGCCGACCAATTAGCCACCACCGATCAAGAAAGCGAAGTTCGATCACTTTGAAGGACGCCTACCAACGGAAAGTTTGGAACCCTTGAGGTCAGACGTGTCACTCATACCTTTCGCGTTGGGCGCCCCTATCGTAAGTTGCGCGCATTTCATGTAAGGATTAGTTGTTCTGGACTTGTCTTTCCTAAACTATGATTGTTTCGTTTTTGATATAAAGGAAATTAATTCCTCAGAGAGAATTTTTTTTAATCACAACTGAAAATAGCCGTTACCACGGTTATCGCATCTAGTATAGGCACAACGATTATTCGCAATCACTGTGCACGCTAATCATGCACGAAACTCGGATTTTCAATAGGAATAGAAAATGAGTTGAACATGCAACACTTGAAGACATTCGAGAACTCTTTAAAATTTCTATTCTTAACTGACAAACCAGACAGTCCGGTATTTGGTCAATCAGTCATTCAATCAGACAGACAATACTACCGCTTCTTCGGCCTCGTTGACCTGAGCAAATATTGCCTGACTTGACTGAAAATTCAAAAGGACGTATGAGATGTTTGTGGAAAAAGTACCAACTTATTCCTTCTTCTTCGTCTTCTTCTTCTGATAATGATGATGAAATCTTTGAAATTGAATTCACCAAATGTTCACGTAACCCGGGGAGTAATTAAGTCACTATAATGTATTGTGGTCTCGTCCGTGGACACGCATCAAAGCATGGACGATATTTGGGACCATACAGACGTACGTACGCGAGCGTCCCATTGCCCACACGCCGTGTTTGAGCCTGAATGGTTTCGGGCTGGAGCAATGACGCCCCGTGGGCAGTTCGCACATGTATTCACACACCAAAACACAAAATGCAAAACACGCTAGCGGACACAAATACAAACGCACATACGAACCAATTCACGTAGGGGCACTTTTGAAAGCAGTCAAGTATGAGACGGGTCATACATTCTAATTCGCCTGTCCTGTCATGTCCGCACTGTGTTGGGTATATTCGAGTTCCACCTAATTGTGGCAACCACCAGCATTTGAATTGAGCCGCCACCCATGAAACTACCATTCGCTGAATTGCCCCACCCACCTACTGAGCCTCATATAAATCTACCTAACAGCTCCCACCACTCACTAATTTGTTCGTTCATTCATTCGTTCATTTTGAATCAAGTGACTAATAGCCAGGTGGACAATTGCTACTACCAGTCTCCCATACACGATCGTGGAGAGATCTAATTTCTAATCGGGCGTTATACCGTTCATTTATCCCACCTAGTACCCCGCAGTTGCGAGAACGGGAACGAGTGACTGTAGCTGACGTGAAACTTCTGGGCTAGAAACGCCTAAGCGAAACGGGTTCTTTATGTGAACGTGTCTATGAATGCTTGCATTTGTGTGCATGTGAGTGGGGAGAAGGGTTGCCAAGTGGACATGTTCATTACTCATGCTCGAACAAACCAAGGTGGTTTCTCTCTCTCTTGTGGTGAGTTCGTTCAACCGTACCGAAAACGATTTGTTCCGGTTGGAATTGGAATTCCGTCCGGCTGAGTTCTACTAGTTCCAGAAATGCTTCATTTCTCGGGCTCTCATTTCCTCGTACGATATGTACCTGGGAGATGTGGGCCGATGCGTTTGTGTGTGCGTGTGTCCATTTTTCTTGTACGATAAGACCCCTTCGTGGTTAATACACCCGGATAACTTAAGCTAGAATTGAATCAGTTTGACAACTTACTTCAGATACCTTTTCTATCGTGCACAGGCTAACTCGGGAGTGTTGTAATTCACTGTCCTTCTGCGGACAAACGTGTGAAAACACCAAATCTCAACCATGACGAAAATTAGACCACGAGAAAAGAATCGAGCACACACACACCAGGACTGGGATCACAATTAGGTCTAGCAGTATCCGCACAATAAGAACAACAAACACGAGGACAATCATGATCATGTGAATGATTCGGATCGTGATTTGAATGTAAGCGATCATGCACGTCCGAGGTGTTGACATTCGGCCTAGTGTAGGCATACACAATTCACTTGATCAGTTTAGAAAACGAATAATTAAAAGAAATAAAGAAGTAATACAGTTAAACTGGTCATGATTAGTTTCCATTTTGGTCGGTCGTCAGCTTGTTCGAATACATAACGAAAGTTCGTAATATGGATAGGTAAAACCAAAAAGATCTAAGAAACGTGAAGTAGTATTAACATCACCGAAGAAATACAGCTCTAGACTAATTTGAACTGAGTAAATATAAGACAAGACCAAATTAAGGAATAGGATCAATTGTGTTGTCTAGATACGTATCAAGCATAATAGCCACAACCGCAGACATCAATAGCCATAGCAACAATGATAACCGCGTCCTCAGCATGAACAAAATCATTAGCTTGAAATTATGAATTCATTTGATTTTCTAATATTATTCTGACCATTTTTATTATTATCATTATTATTTAGTCGGCATTGAGCACTATGAGTGACTTTATGGGGTTAAAATTTACTTGTTCTGTGGCTTAATTCACCACGAGAACGATGGCTACTGCTAATGAAGTAATATGAACAATAATATTATTACTGTCATTATAATTTCAGTGATTGTGGGGCCATCGAATTTGGCTATGTCATGTAGAAATAATTCCATACTTAATCTTATCTTTTCCGTTTAATTTTGACATGCCTATTACTGTCTTGGTTACCTTTGTGTGAATCACATCACCACAGCAAAATTTGAGATATTGATTCTGTTCAAGTTGCCGTCTTCCAAAATTTCCTCGAATTCCTTACACTTCCATTTCATACAAACATACACATACGCAAAATGGAGACCATGTTTTGACTATTAGAACTGTAGTCTACCATTCCTCGCTCGTTTATAGCAAGTGTTCTTTATTGGGATGATTAGCACAACGGGAAACAAGCTTTTTCGACAGGTTTTGTTGCCGTTCTTTCTTGTCGTTTCCTTGTGTGATTACTGGGAATTTGATTATCAATCAGATGGACAGATTTTGTAAGCTTTTCACCTGCCTTAGCACGATAAATCTGTACGCTTTGTTTTGCAGCGTTACAAGTGGATTTTGACCCTGGGGTCTTCAAATAAGCATTTAAATATTAATTCGCCCATAGGTCCCGATTTGTCCATTTTTATTTCATACAATGAATGATAACCCTAAGATTAATATACAAAGGGTATGAAACTAATCTCCATATCCAACAATCCTCTTTCCAGAATGAAACAGTTTTGTGTGACATGCGTGGTGCATGGGTGCAGTGGAAGAGAGGGGCCTAATAACTACTAAAGCCCAGTACCACAACCTTGAAACTTGGAGTGGCATTGACCTAGGTCAGGTCACGATAGGTTGGGTGTGGCGTTGGGACGGTCGGCTGGTTTATACGGTTTGTCGTTCTAATAATCCAGCATTTATCCTAAATAGGACAGCAAACATCTATGCGTTAGATTTAATGATTAAACGAGACTTCTTTATATTTTTCCTACTGACACCGACTAAAATTTAGTTTCTAATATTAAAGATTACAAGTGTGCTGTCATTGTTTATCTTGTGAGGTGTCCCTCTTATTGAGAAAACAATTTAGCCCAGGGTTGCAAGATGTGGTTTTTTGGCTGTTTTTGTGATTTGATAACATCATCGTTGAACATTCATCTCTGGGGGTGAGTAAGCTATCCATGTGATGTGACCAGACTAGAAGAAAACATATCATGCTCAACATGTCCTACTAGAGATGGGCACTGTATCAGCGAGTTGGGATATGCTGATCTGCCAATCTGCAATTGAATACCCCACCATCTAAACGAAGCTCACCTCTGATATAAAATGTTCATCATTTTATTTATGTACCTGTTTGTAAGTCGTGCGGTTTAACCCAGTACTGATCATGGCATCCACGGGGACCAGTATTGAATTCATTCGGGTTGACAGCTTAGGACCCAAGTCCACAAACCATGTATTCCATCAAAAGATTCATTTATTAGACTGCAATGCGGCGATTGTCAAGGGATTACTGTCACAGAAGTGAACAGTGTTCAATAGGGGGCAAGTGCACTGTACTGAGACCTAATTTACTCAACTGACAAAGTGTTACTCACGGTTAAAAAAACCCATTGTCAGTGAGCTATTTGGAGCAGAGCCGAAAGATTTGTTTTTGACCTCTCTAGCTAATATGTGATCACGTGCCTCTCCCGACATCACCTTCATCCACCTCCGAATCGATCTGCTCTGTGATTCATCAATTGTTGGTCTGGACCGTAAGGGGTAGGTTGGGGGTGAACGGGGAGTCAAAACTTGTCAGTCAGTTCTGCTGCAGACGAACTGGCGAGCGCCTAGATTTTTAAGCTATTATAATGTTTTGCCATTCGATCTAATCCAAACCGATTAAACCGTCATGTCTGGGTGATGAACTGTATTCAGTTTTTTGTCGATGCTCTTCTTACACAATCCTGGTCCATGTTTTCGAACAACTTAATCATCCGGTACCAGTACAGTGTTCTCAACCGTGCTGCATATGAGATAGGCATGCTTATCACTTCTTTTGTCTTGTAACGTCGAGATCCAACTTTCTACTGATTGATTGGAAGATCATATTCAATCTCCCTCTAATTCAAAATATGAAGTAGATCTTTTACATTTTGTTTCACCATTTTTGCTTACTAAAGGGAGGAGTCATCTGGAAATCGTTCATTCATGCCTGTGGCCCGCAAAATCCATTGGCGGAAGTGGAAGCAATATCGTGTAGTAATGATGTTCGTCAAGCTGTTGGAATCCGTCCTAGCCAAGACATTCGACTAGCAGTACTTTGCCTCGGGATTGCATACCAGTTAGGACGTGGTGAACGTACACCCTAGATGGTTGTTAGCAAGGAATGAACAGTCGCACAATGATTTCATGACTTTCGAAAGCTAGTAGGACGTTTGCCTTGTGTGATGAATAAATTTGAAATACACATCAAATCTATTATCAATGGGGAAAGAGATGTATCACAGACCACCGAGGGATATGGTTGAACTCCTTGTTCGGATCAAACGGCAACATCCCCATCATCATCAACCACCAGTAACATTTGCATTTCGAACGGTCTCACTCCCGCCCGCGATGCGCTTCCGTTCTCCCATGAACATGCACACAAACAGTTTGGTAGTAAGGACAAGCTAGTGGGATTTAAGCTGTTGTTTTGATGCGAACAGGCAAAAACGCGAATGAAAATAATGAGGTTGGATTAAATATGCTTGCCTTAGAGACTCTTTTCCGGGGGACGATTAAAATGAGACCAATTGAGGATGGCAATGCTAAGGGAAAACAACAATCGTTCTGCTTAATTCGGTCATTGCCCTCCGGGGGTGTCCTGTGAAAATGTTCAGATATCAAGTTCCACAGACCACATGCATGCATGCTCGCATGAATGCTTGCATGAATGTGCAGATGGTTGCATGCATGCATGTTCTTGTAGGGTTTTAGTCTTCACATGAGTGTGTGACGCGCATTAGACATGCAAATCAGATGAGCTGGTAATTGAATGGACTCAATTCCCCAAACGCATCCGCATCAGCATCATCATCATCACCAGGAGTTCTAGCACCAGATGGCGTGACTGACATCCGGTTGAGGCAAATGAACATGCAATGAAACAAACAGACCAAATGACATCGTTCGTCTTGAACGGCAATCCACCCCTGACAGATAGGAATATGCTAATTTCTTTCACTTTTTCATTGTCTATCATTAAAGACGGGCACGTGTACAGCATGTAAGTCGTACCTAATCAAGAACAGTTCGTCTACTGTCCATGGTAGACATCGACCTTCTGAATATGAAGATCATTGACCATTTGCAACGTTTTTCTAAGAGCTCACACGGTCTCGTTGTTCATGTTCAGATAAATTGCATCCATGCCACAGTCAATGATCAATATGTTTTTTCAGCTTGATTATACTAACTCATTTATTCTCTTTCGACGGTCAAACTTGGAGGGATAGACGGTTACTAGAAAGCTGGTGAGGCTGGTGAGCAGTCACTAGGCGAGTTGCGGTTGGATCCACCGGAAATCAGCAGGATAGTACGTTGGATCCATTTTAGACAGATCACTGATTCGAATGAAATAGGAACTATCAGATCCGATTGGAAATAAGACGAGTAGTGCAAACGTTAGACCAAACACTACTCGACCAGCTTAGATACCATTGACTTTACTTCAAAAAAAAAAATAGTAAACACGGGCAAAATTCCCAGTTTTTTGTCATAACCGGTTTTTTCCGTTCAACTACTTTTTGACTAATGTTTATCTTTTTCTGCTTTTAATAAAAAGGGACTTGCATCAGCACTTTGGTAATGTGCAACTCTGATAGTTTTGGATTTATCCCATTCCTAATTACCAAATCATTGTCGTCCAGTCTATGCTCTGTTTTCCGCTGATCACAAGTTCTTCCTTATAAAGCAAACTGATGACTACTCAAGACGATGAAACGATTCTGCGAGAAATAGTCAAAGGTTGTAAAAGAATCACCAAGTCTTCACAAGCTCACAACGGAGATAACAGCGCACAGGTCAAAGGTTCAGGTGAATCAAACTGGACATCAACCCTCTAAAGACAAGGACGAAAGTAATAGGGATCAAGAAGGGAATGTCCGTTTTCGAATTCCAGGTCGTCAACCAGGCCAATTCAAGATTAAACTTATTGGAAGATTTGTAAATAAGGATGACTCTCCACAGGTCACCGATTTGATGAAATAACTCTACCAGTGATGAGAAGTTTCCAAATAAGGCACAAGGCTTGAAAAACAGGATATTACGGAAATCCGGATATTATCTGCCATTTATAAAGCTTTCTAACGCGGTCACATCCTTCTGAGATCCGTTAATTCACTACTCTTCCTGCCATATCTTCAAGTTTATTCTCCATTCCAAGCAATATAACTTAATATGATGAAGCACATGACATTCAGGTTTCTTGCACGACCGTCACTTTTTCAACAATTTTTTCACCTGGTTACGATTTCGTCTCATCCATTTTGCATGTGACGAACAGTAGCGTCACATGACAAGTTAACAAAAGGAATTGGAGGTGTGGTACAAATTGCACGTTGCGGTAGAATGTCGTGAATCATCAGTCGTTCGCACCTTCAGATCGGTGTACTATTCGTTCATAAGACGCCAGACTGACGAAGGATTACGTTTAGTAGTCAACCCCATGTCACACCCATAAGCTTACTATGATCAGCAGATATTAGACTACTAGTTCACCATTTGAGTAGGCCGATCACCAGTAACTTATAAGTCCACATGACTTTGTTGCCCGACCTAACCATTGATACGATCAAAATGGGTCACAACACTTGTGTGAGCCTTTGGCCAGAACAGTTGTATATTTTGACCGATGATCCGTTACCCTTACTGACTGAAAATGGGACTGTCACTTGTGGCGTACTCCAGAGCTGCAAAATGCTTTCAAGGTCACTTCAAGTGGATGGTAAAATAACATGCTTTTGCTTGCAATTCGAGTTTACTCGGCTAAGACTTCCAGTCGTTTGCAGTAGATTTCCATTAATTTCCCTAATAGTAGCCAATGAATCAACTAAAAAGTAAATGTTTTCATTAGTACTTATAATAACGATAATAATAGTGGTAGGTGTAATAATTAATCTACCGATCTTCGTATTGAAAAACTACTGGTTGTCTGGCATAAATTGTACGCTAAACCACCCGAGTATTTTGTACATGATTTAATTTGGAACGGTTCTGCTTGGATCAACGGTCGATTGTTGCTGTAGAACGTCCAACTCGTGCGTTGGACTGCTGACGTTGGATGGACAACAGGTTTATTTCATAGACCATACTACAGGGCATACTTTTTCATTCAGTGAACAAATTGTTGGACATTTGGAACAGACGTCTGTCGCGACCTCACGTACGTTTTAGGCTCTGTCTTAATTCTCTGGCAGAATTATTGATTGGTTTTTCTCCTAAAATTCGATCCGCATATTGCAACTGCATATACTTCCGTGATTTCATATGCTTTGCGACTGAGATCATTCAGATCGAATCTTATCCCATCACAAAAGTCCAACAAATGAGACGATCTGGATGGATAAAAAGCAATTTTGAATAAAGGTAGCACCAGATCAGTAAACATGACCTAATGATAATTGATTGGTCTAAATATCGACGACCGATAGAATGCTTGACCTGAACGGTTTGGATCATCAATTAGCACAAAACACACAAGAAAACTGCTTGGTTGTGAAGCCAAAAGGGATGAAGTTACATAGCTTCGACACGTCCCGAATGAACAAGACATTCATTGAGGACCGAAATGTAAGTAACGAAAAATAAATGTCATTTTTGACTACTCTATTTGAGGTGAACGTTTAATTAAGATTAGCTGAACCCACAGAATCGCTACCGGAGGGATATTCGAGAGGAAGTACTGTGTTTACGCGAGCGATTTGTCAATAAACAGTCTAAACAGTCACAGAATGCCAAGTACTGCTTTAAAGTAAGATATATTGTATATATATATGCATATGTATATGGAAGTAGTAAGTAGTATCTGGAAGAGTGGACAAAATTTGCCCGGAAGCACATGACCAGTTTTACGGTTATTATCACTCGTCAGGTATGCTTACCCGGTACTTTCTTGTCCAAACATCTTTATACTTATACACTCCGAAATGGTATATATACATATATGTAACAGATTGCTAGCTGTTAAGAAATCTTCTACCTGTTTTGACATTAAAAATTTCTCCACTAGCAGAGAAATGCGAAAGTACACAACTCAGTTTCAACTAGAACCTATCGATTGCTTAGTTCTGTTTGAATAAGGGCTGAAATTTGGCTTTATCGCCCGTCCCATCTCCGGACATGTTAGTTCCACACTAGGTAGTATAATTACTTCAGTTCTGAAATCTTTTTTTCCACGTCACCATGGCAGCCGTTTTGTCCCTAAGATAATGCCATAAACTGTGAGCTATGCGAAGAGTTTCATATAATCTTGCCATTTCGACAGTCTAGTGCCTACAACTCTCTTCGACAAGCCCATGTTGAGTAGAATGAAATGGATTGTTTTTGAATCTAGCCGACAGGCCGGGAACCATCGAACGCGCCGGATAATTACTCTACCCAGACGTTGTTTCAGCTGCACTTGCTTAGGTGCAGTAGTACAGATTTTTTGCATGAAATCCTGCCTGATCTAACTTTCATCATGCATAGCCAAGAATGCACGCAACTGCGGTCATTAGATTATTTTAGAAGATTGATAACCATTGAACATGCATGGTGATGTCATCAGTGCCGATGACCTGTCTTTTGTAGTAGATTTTCTCGCTTCCTTTCAAGAATGCAGACTCGACGTCCTTACCTATGTCAGCAATCGGTAGTGTATGATTCCTCCAAACCATGTCGGATCACTAAGCAACGTAAATTCGCGTTTCTCTAACGAAAGTATACACCACGATATCTTAATCAGTATTCTACTCTTATCATTGTTGATATACAGATTCCGCCTACTTGCTCGTTCTAGTAATAATTCCTTTAACAAGTTCACAGATATTCTTCTGGATTTTCTCGACTTATAACTTGCACATGTTGTTTAATAGAGTAGAGAGAAGAATACACCTGCTCGTAAGTCTTCAGTTGATTCTACCTCTGACCTACTATTCTCCTTTCACACCAATTTTGGTAAGTTAAGCCAAACTGAATAGACACAAATAATAGTTTATTAGCCAAAATCAAATCGTTTACCTTGATTTTCTTAAAAATAACTTTTAGCGATTGCCCAAATTGAAATTTGGAATAATCAGTACGATGTCATCCGGGCTGCGTTGATCTTTGATCAGAATAATAGATACGACTTGTCAGGATCCGCTACCCCTAAGATACAATCTACTTCAATTTCAACGGACCAGGCTTCGGGTTCCCTAACACTGTGGGGCTGAAGAAGAGAGCCGTCTTCACAGTCAGACATAAATTTCATTTTCTGAATAATTACACAACATATTCCGTACGATTTATTGTTCATCTGTGTTTTTATGTCAGTTGACCCAATCAGAAAACTTCCCCTTTATCGTCTGCGGTGGCACCAGTCGCAAGATTTTCACGTACTATCGAGATTACAAAATTTCTTATCTTTAGTGCATCCCAAAAATTCCATAGAGACCTGAAGGGGGGTAAATGTGGTCTTCCAGTCAGATATGTCCTTATTCCATGATAATTCATTGGATTACATCAAATTTTATTTTAATTCATGTCAACCAGGTAAAATCATTCTTATTCGTGCACTTTATTTCTCAACCTTTCACTTGAAGCCGCCGGTTGCAAAGAACAACAAACTTACATAGTGGAATGTTATTGTATGGTCACAGATTCTTCCAGATCAGTCAAAATAGATCTCATTAGGTTTCACTCTATACATTTCCGTATCAGCGGGAATTGAAGATTGTCGTGGAAATTGGTTCAAGAAAAGAGATTCAGAATGTCTTTCAAGTCTCGATGCTAACTGTCATGTGTAATCAACCACCAGTCTCTTCAATCTAGTGAATTGATATACAAGTTCATTTGGATAAAACACTCGATTCTGATAGGCAGTCGCTTGCTATGTCAGGTAGGCAGAATCTAAGGGTTGGATTGGAATCTGTACTTTTTAAAGTAGTTCTATTTGTCTTGAAGATACTCCATTCAGTACTTATATTCCCAAAGGGCGAAGATAACACAAGCCATTGCTAGACCACAGATGTACACCAACGCTATAGCTGTTCACGAGTAAATAGCACTAAACGCTGGTCTAAATATCTGACCTTGAAAAACTGGCTTGGTTCCAGTGACGTCAGCGATGTGTTTAGTTCACCGGTACACCAACCATGGGCAAAGTTTTCCCCGGAAGACTGGCATATGCATCTTAGGCTCTTTGATAGTTTAAAAAACTAGTCAGTTGTCTGGGCTGTACAGAACCAATGTCTTCACTGAAAGTGTTAACAAAGTTCAGCCACGGGGCGAAACTGATCGCGGACGAATATCACCTGAAATCAGCGATAACTATCGTATCCGTGGTGAACAAAAATGAAAGAGTTCAAATGATTTGGCAAGGTTAGGATAATCGAAAACTGAAGGAAACTGTAAAATCTTATTGATTTCAAACATTTACAAAATATATGAAATTTTTAGGGGACTGATGAATTTCATTGGTACGCGTTACTATGTGCACGTGACAAAAAATGACAACACAGTGACTTATCGATTTGTAGAAGCGCACGTGAGTCATGAGACACATTACTTATGATTTGGTTTGTACAAAATGGATGGCTAATAGTAATTTGATCGATCCATTTACACTCCAACAATTGAACTACAGACCAATGAAGAATAATATACGGAAACATTTGACTCTAGTGGGCAACATGTGTCTAAGTGATTTACGTGACCGATCAGTCTCACGCGAGTGACATGTCCAAATATCCAACAATTTGGCTTGACAAATTTGTACAAAACCAATTCGGCTTGGTTTGTTTGCGTTTGGATGGCATCGAGGTCGGCGAATTTCATGCTTGAATGTATTCACTATCTTTTTTCAAATTGCCAAAATAAATTTTGTGACTGTTAGATTTGATCAAGTAGTGTGTTAAAAATGTGGCAATTTGACCATTGCTAAATCTGATTTGTTTGGTCAAGATTTCAGTCTCTACTATCATTGCTAGTGTAGATGTGATGACATTTACAAAAAAAAATTGGGCATGGACATTGGGATTTTTGATACACTCTCCGGTTTCCTTTTTGGTCCTGATGAATTGGGATGCATATATTGAATATGATAAAACTACAAATGTTAGATTTTCGGGGTAATTCTTTGAAATATGCCCCTGGGAATTAGGCATTGAACTACCGAATATTGAAGTCATGATTGTCGTTGACTGTATTCAGGCGGTTGGAAGTCGATCTCAAGCTAATATAACTAGCGTGCACCATGAACACTTAATTTACGGACGATTTACTTTGAACCTATGCCAGAGGGAACGAATTGTCTAGAGGATTCCGAAACATAGTCGGAAGACTATCGCTTATCAATGAAGGATGGTTCTTTGACTATGGCATTTGGCCCTTTTAATTCGAACAATCTCGTGGCGCGATGTCCGAATGAAAACAATGCATAAAGCTAAAGATGGACAATTTCTTCGAATAGAGATAAAAATTAAAAAAAATGAAATGTTCTCATTTGTTCTGGCCAAAACCATGCAATTGTTATATCGATTAGAAATCAAAAAATGCAAAGAATCGACAAAGTTGAGTTGGTTAATATTTTCCCATTAGTGATGGAAATCTTTTCGATTCCTTCCATTCAAGTCACGAGCGAGTAGATGCCAGCTAGATACATGTCATCAACTATTGCAACATTTTTTAGTGAATATCAGTTTAGAAAGAACAGACTGTGTAATGAGACATCGTTAACAGGCATAGACAGCAAAGCTGAAGTCGACAGTATACAGTGGATATTGAGTTGATGAGAAAATGAGTTCTTTACACGCTTTTTTCCCCGTCGACCTCGTAGACAGGCAGTGGTTGAGGAAACTAGTAAACATGACAAAATTCGAAGTCCGATTACTCGAAGTATTTATCAACATGACAACAACTATTGTTTCTCGACTCTCACTGAGAGTCGAAATCTAAGGCTAGCTGGTATAAAATTGAAACAAGTCAACTTTTTCCTCTGCAAAATCGTGAATACCTATGTGATGAAGTTCTTATGTTTAGCCTGTGATTTCAAACGAGATTTTTGTTGGAATGTGAAGAAATGTTTACTTCCGATCCCCTGAACCAAAACGGACTCTGGGACATGATGAGGGTAAGATTGCTGCTAACCAGAATGGTCGAACGAGGGGAGCAAATAATCGGGTCTAGTGAAACGATCCAATAAATCGTCACAGTCCTACTGGAAATGAATCAAGGAGTGGTCCAAGAGATCGGGATGATAATGAGATTTATGCCACGGTTTAGGCTAAATGATAGCTGTTGTCCGAAAAACAATGTGTTCAAGGTACTCCCGATCACACGAAATGAAGAGTACACCACGGGAGTGGAATGGTAGATTTTTTAACCTTTTATCTCGTAATTTCTTTATCAATGAAATCACAACGCACATTATTTTTAGGAAGGTGTCCGCGGATAACAGAGGGCTGCCGAGTAGGGGAATTAACCGGCGATGGGAGAATTTGAACCCACGATATTCATGCCCACCGACAGCACAATATGTGGGACTTTAGAAACTGCTAGGTCCAGTCACACGATATTCGACGTCAGTCGTTTAGCCCAACTGGAAGATAATGAATCGATAATCAGGCACTTCATTATAATCCGTAGCCCAGTGGAAGATCGGTAGAGAATGATAGTCTGGTTGATGACAGACCCAATCAAGACTCATGAAAAAAAACCTGCTCATACAACAATTCTAACTTGGTTACCCTCCATTGATAACAAGTTTCGTTGCTATCTGGTCTGATCATATTTGAAAGTTAAAAGAGAAAGAAAGTTTGTCTTGAAGATGCCACAAAACACGTTATACAATAGACGGGCCCGTTAACACGTGAGGGTCAAGGTCATCCGGTCATCGGGTTTGATAATAGAAATTGGACAGGAAATCTATTTGGGTAGGGCAACAAAAGTCGAGGAATAAAAAAGAGAAGCAATGATATTCATGAATAGATTTTCCCACATACCTGTCCATTACAGGTTACACAATAATTTGATTTATCGTGTAAAGTCCGGCTTTGTTTATCATTTTTCACTACTTTTATCGGCATCATTATTAGCGTTATTGTTAGTATTGGTGTTATTACCTTAATGTATACCTTATGTGCATGTAGGTAGTAAAAACAAAACGACGAGAGATAACAGTTTGCCTTGAACTGACTGGATGCATGCTCAGACAGTCATTTTAGCCATAGTAAGTTGGATGAGAAGTGCGGGATTGCGGACTTATTGCCAGAAAAATGCAACTAATTTACAATACAAGATTGCTGACTGGGAATATTAAAACCTAATACTCCATAATGCTAATAGTCAGCTAGACTATGTGCTAGCAGAATTAGTACCCCGGTCAAAGATCAAAATATCTGTGCGAAAATGACACTAAATTGATCAATAAGTCCAATAGAAAATTTGCGTGCGGAAATCAATGATTAAAGAATGAGAAAATAAAATAGCAGAATATTCAGCCAAAGAGTAACTACCATAGAAAACTGACATATACCAATAGTTTCGGACTATTGAATGTCATTTTTCTGGAGTGTGATTTGAGAAATCTAGCTTGAGCTGGAGCACAGTAATGCAAGTGACTGTTAGAATTGAATCTTTAAGTTTATATTAAGTTGGCTACTTTGCACCGTCATACTGAAAGGTTCGACTCTCGGTTCTCCCAGCCAAATTGGTACCTAATGGTCAACTTGTTGTTACTCGACCGGTTGACACCCCACCTATTGAGGCATTAGGTAAACAAATGGCGAATCAAGTCTGACGATCATAATGATCAGTTCCATTTCTCTGTCTTAATGTGTTATGCAGGTCGGGCGCTATGTGGCCTGCTTGGCTCACGGCATTGATGCCCATCCAATGATTATAAAAACCCCCGCCATAGACTTAAGGATTCGCATTATGTTTGCTTGATTGAAATTTAATTGACCAGGTCAGATTCACCATGTATGTTCTTGGAAAGAAATTTTCATGAAATAATTCACCATGTGATATCATCTCTCAACTCACCATAAAGAAACCATGGGAGCACTGTACAGCTGTTTCATCCTTGTTAGGAATCATCAGCAGTGCATATCCACCGCGTCCGAACTGGGACGCGAACCCGAACAAGGACGAATAATTCTGAGTCAAACGCCTTAGCCATCAATCTACCGGACAAGCTCTGAACGGTTTGTTGAACTTCACCACATGATGTTGCACCTATCCGTCACTGATTTGCACGGTTACTGTCCGTTAGCTCACAGCGATCGACCTCTATTGATAAATGACTTCTCTGCAGGTAGCCTCAGTACGACGAAGGCTTTGGATATGAACTACAGAGCTTGATTACTTGGTACATGGTTTCTTTTTGGTGAGCTGAGCGATGATATCACATGGTGAATTATTTCATGTAAACATTCAATCTCCTACTACTATCATGTAATACTAAAGTAATTAAGTGAGGCATGGTTGTTATGTGTTAGTGGTAGGAGATTGAATGTTTTCATGAGATAATTCACCATGTGATATCATGGCTCAATTTGCCATTAGGAAACGATGGAAACACGGTAAATCTGTTTCATCCTAGTTAGAGATCATTATTTTTTCATGACAGATATTTTTTCATCGGCCACTAAAGTATTTATTGCTGAAAAGTTTTTCGTTCAACCAAGCTACGGTCATCACAATCAAGCAACTAGGTTGGGATTTCGTGGACGGCTAACTAATTCAACTACTAGTCTATCCAATCTGTACACGTTTCCTGAGATCGGGAACTGAACAAAGAATGAACAAAATCTGAATGAAAGTTTAAACGTCAAATTCCCTTAGTCCTAGTGATTTAAAAGTCTCACGATGCGGTTTGTGAGTCAAGCGCCACTGGTTTGCATCGAGCCTCGGAACAAAGAAAGATGATGTAAAATGATGAGGGAAATTGCGGTCCGGATTGTTATTGGTCAAGTTGATATAGGTCCGGAACCCGTGAACTCAACGGATTCTAATTCGAATCCTACCATTGCCGATCACACATCCAGCCAGAGGACGATGGTGGATAAACGGATAAGGTCGTGGCGTTTGGACTTGAAGGTCGCCGGTTCGAACCCTCCCACCGCCGGTTAATCTTTCACGAAGGCAGCCCTCTGTTGGCCGCAGCCCCCTTCCTGAAAATTGTCTACACTGTTGTTTCATTAATGGAGGAAGGAAGAGATAAAAGATAAAATAAGCAGTGGTACTCTTCCGAATAAATCGTACATTAATCGCACAATAAACAGAAATGATCAATACTTACTCCGGTAAACTGCCTAGTTGAATGCCAATTGAGAAGATAATGACCGTTTTGGTTATGTCGATACCATCAGATCCAGGTTCAAGAGCGTAGAATGAGGTGATGGAATGGGCGAAATTCGGAGTAACTACTAAAAGTTTGTCTGTTTATGCTTCTACTGGGCAAAGATTAGCCACCAAATTTACAGGTATTCCCAAAGCTCAGACAACAAAACCGTCATATGAACATTTTCCCATGTAGTAGGTAGCACCATAATCAAACAAATCGTTAAAAACTTGTAGTCTTATCATCCAGCAACAAGTGCTGAAACTTTTCAAATAATAAGCAACCAGCTTTTGAAGTTATCTAGCCAGAAAATGAGTTGGAAAGTTCAGCGACGTTCCATTTAACCATCGTATGTATATCACAATCATGATGTATTTCGAGATCCCTAGGAAGAACAACGTGACATTAGTTCTTAACAGTTTGGCGCACAATGTAAGTAAAACATTAACAGTTCACAGGCTCGTAACTAACAGTCAGCAACTTTTGATCGTTTTGATGTGGGGTGTCCAACTACTCCAGTTGCAAATTGTTTGTATCTCGTAATCCAAGAAGTCAGTGTCAACTGATTAGGTGGTTGATTAAAGTATAACGTCAGAACGCGAAACATATTTTGGGTGGGATCAAGATTCAGACCATAGTGTTTTTATTTGAAATAAACCCTGGACCCATGGGCACTTACATCCGATTTATTTCAAACTGTGAAAAAACCATTCTTTTCAAGAAAACACTTACTAGATTCTGGTGAATTGAAACAAGGAGTTTCTTGGCACTGTCTTTTTTTAACATCAATGAATTGTTGCTGTTACCACAACGACGAAATTTCCCTTACCCATAGTGCGCTCTCATTTGAAGCGTTTGCATGATTTTTGTCGTCTTATTCTTGTTGCAGCAAGCAATTCGGGCAGGATTAAGAAAGTTAAATAACTCTCAAAATAATTTCCTGTTAGAAATGTCCGATTTGTAAGTGATTTGCAGATAACCACTTGTTGTGCATACATCAACAAAATTAGTGGGTCGCCAAATCTGGGCACTCAGCATTTTCTACCACTGCGCGGGGTAATTATATTCACTGTTTCATTGTACGATTAATCAGTACTCGTTATCTCATGATACTTCTCCGAAAATTTTGACGAGAACACAAGTAACTGTTTGGCCACTCTCGGATGTGATTGATTTACCCGTGAAAGACATGTTCTTGGCATAGTTTATTATTGTGATGTGAGGCAAATGGTGGACTCGTTTAGTTTAAAATGTTGGAGTAAATTAAACACAAAATTTTAAAGTGTCTGAAAATTTTAATCATTTAATTATCCTCGGTATTGTTGCGCCAAAAGATTTTTTCCGTTTCTCGCTCACTGACTTACTGTTACGGTAATTACCCAGATTACCTCAGCGCATCTAAATGACCTTGATTCCAGGTCGTTTTTAATGTGAACAAAGATCGTTCTCACACATAAAATATCCCAATCGTGATCCACCACGATTAGTAAACCCCAGCTAATGCAATATATCCCCGTTAGTCTCCAACCCATAAACACTAGCACAATCGTGAATAGGATACCAGATTAAATAATCCCGTCTGTTGCAAAGGTAGGTTTGTTATAATTAATGAATGTGAACCAGAATAAATTCTAAGACGTCTCCAATAATGTTTATAAAATTTTCATGCTCAGAACAGTTTACCTTGACAACGAAGTTCACCCATGGCCTTATTAAAATGGAATAACAGACATAATAAGGGAAACTTGTAAATAAATTCACAATATTTGCTGACTTTTCTTTCCACCGTCCCAGAATCCTAAGAATAGTGCCAACGAAATCTGTAATTGTTTGCACTGGGATTGAGACTAAATTATTGCAATCTGTTTACTTGTTAAAACCTGTCATTTAGATCTTTTTTGCACTAGGGTTTCTCGAAAACTTCAGTGATGCACTCAGAATAATTACCTCGTAAGTTAAATTTCTTGGAAAAACTTTCTTTTGCTTCAGGTGACATATTTAGCGGTGCTTTAGAACTGACACGGTTTGCGTTCACGATACATTGAAGATAGGACAAATTTGTGCCTTTTGGCGTCGGTTGCCAGTCTTCTACTCTTATCATCTTTTTCATCATCATCATCTTTGTCTTCATGAACATCATTCATCTCTTGACGTTTCATGCAGAATAAAAACTGAATGACTTAGGCAATTTGCAACAAGAACGTACACAAACACATGTGCACAACACGCACTAACGTCGCCTGTTTCCCCAAGGACATGCTTCCGTTCGCATTCATGCCACTAGGCAGATGATGGGAAAGTGCCAATTTTTGCGCCTACAACACTAGAATCTTCTGCCAACAGACTGATTGGTCATAGATTCCAGTCAACCGAGGGATGGTTTAAAATTGACATGGATGCAATTAGGTTGCGTCAAGTTTGCGGCAGGAAATTGAAACTGGTTGACTCCTTTCGATTCTCATTCACGCGTATGCTCAAGTCAGTCATTTATTCATTTATTCACACAATTGTTCGGCTGCCTAAACAGTTATCCCGCTACCCCCAAAATGTTGGTCATTGAAGAATGTGCATGCATACGAGCGCAGCTGGCTATTGTGCATGTACGGGCATTCGATTTCGGATCCGGTAATGAACAAGTGAGTAACCGTGTTTGTGTGTTCTTGGATTTGGAATGTTGCTCCGCATGTCCCGACCGAAATACCATTTTGAATATCGTCTAGTTTCGGTTTCATCACCACCCAATTCCCGTGAACCGCAACAAACAGTCTTCATCCACTCTAATAATCTCTACCTATCTATCCATTCAAACGAACCACCCTTTCAGTCAGTCAAAAAGTAGCCCTCACCACCATTCCTTCTCGGTTTTGCGTTTTACGAAAAACATCCACACCTAACCGACAACCTACCCACCCATTCACCCACTAACCCCCCCCCACACACACACACGCGAAGAAACAAACATGCACATCAGTGAATACACTCTCGAAACTTACTGTGATGCCAAACGGAAAAGTGATATTTGGATATGGTATTGAGCATGTGAACAATTCCGTGAGGCATTTAACTTGTTCATTCATGCGCTTTACATTCGATAACTTGCCGAAGATGAAATATTGAACTGGAGTTTGGTCATTATCAGTACAGGATGGAAATAACCAAATAAACGATGTGCTCGATTGCATTTCTTCTTCCCCCAACCTCGACCTCACTCGTTCGCCGTGTCAAATAAGAGTTTGTCTTCCTATTCGTCTGTCTTGGTGCGAATGACTGCGTGTGATGATGATGATGATGCGTGAAAGCTCAGTTTTCCGGGCTCGTTCGTTTAGTTCGAATGTGCCAGTTACGACATGGGAAAACCAGTGATTTTGGCGTAGTTTTCCATATCGTTCAGACCAGGTGCAATTGTCGCTCCTATTTATTTTTTTATTTTTTTATTTTTTCATATTTCTGGTTGACTATAATACGAGATAAGAAGTTGGGATTTGTTTT
>LUCM01004008.1:221335-254743 GCA_008360955.1 Fasciolopsis buskii
ATATATATATATGATTTGCTATATAATATTGTACGCAGCATGAACACATTGTATATCGCATATATTATATATTACCTATACATAATTGAGCTTGTTGTGATGGTACTCGAGAAGGAAGAGGCGACAGAACATTAGCAATGGATTATCGATCCTTTGCGAGAACTATATTCGGCTCTGCTGTCTCCATATTCATACAATGAAAAAGCTGCTTTAGCTTAAACGGATTTATAAAATCAGTTTACTGTATCTTTTTGATTGTTCCTTTGGTCTTGTCCCAGTCCATTGATTAACTCACTTGTGTACTATTGTGGTTAAAAGATTACTTTTCTAGTAGAGTCGAGTGGACTAAGTTTGATTAACACATGTGTAAGTCCTTTAATTAACGATTCTGATGTTCTTCAAAATTCTGTTCCTTTTCGATACCTTTCCACTACCTGCCTCAACGATTTGCTCGTTGGACCACCTGTGCTATTTCTTAATAATTTCGCTTGTATCCTTCTTTGAGAAATGATTTTTCTGTTATTCGAAAATTCTCTGCATATTTATGAATCCACCTGAATACATCTACATGATTTGACTGCGAGTTCATCTTTTGTCATTCTTTCCGTTCCATCTGGTCACCAAGTATATCCGTATTATAAGAAGTGGCGCCATCAAGTAGTTCTATTTTGCAATATGCAGAAATTTTGGATGATCCTTCCGCATTTTTGATTGTATTAAAAAAGTAAGTTGCCTATATTTTTTAAAATCGTAAACCGCGGCAGTTCAGCATTAGGCAGATGGTCGTTGTTTCTTTCTTGCCCCACAGTGCTTTGTAATAACCTTTCTGGATCTACTTTAGAAAGATTTTCGAGGAAGTTGCCGAGGCCTATCTGCTATTATTCGTGTCTCTTCTATTCCACTTAATTCACCTATAGGTCAAGAATACGATTTGCGCATGAAAGACTAGAATAACCCTTTCACCGAAATCATTACAGATCTTATTCATCTTCTACATAACGATCTATATTTATGTCGCGCGTATTCATCCACCTGTTCAACATTCCGTTTCTCCGGTTTTGGTAGTAAATCTCGCAGGAATTCTAATCAGGAATAACGAAATAATAACAGAGTACCCTCCCCATGCCCATAGCTTAACACATCTCGTCTGGTTTTTCAATTCCGATCTCCTTCCAGGTTGACGGTCTCAAACACCGGGGTTTTTGATTTGAGTATAAATCTTTGTGAACTTCGAAAGTTTTGTCACACAATACGGTGCAAAAGAATACTGAGCTGTGAAAATGCATAATTTAGACGATGCCTACTCCCATCAAAATCAGTAGACAAAAACGAATACAACACATTGTAAGAAATCGCGTTCACGGACTTATTCGATGGCCACGCGGGTGATGACAGTCGAGAACGGGGAAACTATCGTTCATAAGGTGGATTTGAATGATCATTCGTTAGAAGTTCGGAAAGGTCTGCGTATTCAAATGCTTCTTTTAAGTGACATTAAAGGAGGGAGCAGAAATACCTAGCCGTTTTTAATGTGAATGATATAATGTTACTAACACAGCGTTGTTGGTAGATGTAATGCAAGTTTTATAATCAAAACTTGCCTTGAGAAAGACTGCCCACGGTAGTCGAAACGTTGATTTATTACATCTACCAAAAGCGCTGTTATTAACATTATATCATTCACAATAAAAACTAATACGTGGTGCACGGATTTCTCGATACACTCCTTACGTCATTTGGTGCTGATACCGAACCGTTTACTTCAATCTCGGCAATTAAGCATAGATGTGGCTATCCTATTGATGCTAAATGATGCTGTTTCAGCCGGATAACCCATGCCAAAAAATATATTCAGTGCGTTTGTAAAATGAAAACTAAGTAAGTTTGATTCAGAGGAATATTTTAGACTGGGATAATGACAAAGATATTTGCGTTACCCTAACCTCAATTTTTTCGTCCTGGAAAATGACAAACGAGCAAAAACAAAAAAACTTTAGCTTGAATAGAGATGACATTGTGATCATTCTGAGAAGCAGGAGCCGACAACAGTAGATGGAAGAGTTCATAACTTTTAGTTATTTCGCCCAAAATTTCAATTCTACTGCCGAATGCCAACTCGACGAAGCCGAATGCATAGAGTCGGAAAAGGTAATCCGGTAAGGACCATATTTTTTATCGGTTAAACTCCATATTGTAAAGTCAACTTTACCCGAAGAGTGCTCATGTGGCAAGCCTTAGATAGGCCTTCATCGGAGCCGGGTGACAATCAGGTCTGAGTCCTGGGATCGACAGTGGAGTTTTGAAACACATAGCTTATTTTCTTTTCTGACGGACTTGAGTTCGCCGATAGACAACTGGATTTATGCTTATTAGGTTAACATTTCACACCGAATGCGGCCTGTAGTACAAACAGTCGACACTGGTACGAGGCAGACATTCATTCTGACGCTAATGTTGATAGAACGAACAAATGACCAGTAATCAATTCAGTCAAGCACAACATTGGGTCACGTGGTTCTGTATCCTGAGGTTATGCGGAGCAAACCTTCCCCAACACCTGGTCCTCGGATGGAACCGAAGGCTTTCCAGGTATGTCTGGCATTTTTTTGGTTTAATGTGATAGTTTCTTAAGTCAGCCTTAAAGTGATATGGAGTCACGTTGAACCCACGGAAGATATGAAGCGACCTGATTCGAGCAGCTTACGCTTCCCAGGTCGATGATACGAAAGACAAGTAACCCGGTGCAGTGTGTTTCACTGGGCTATCGTTGCCAACATCCCATGATACAAAGTCAAATTAGAAGGTCAATCACTAGAACAGAATGGAATCAATCAGTCAAAAGACAGAGTTGAAAATAAAAGCCAAGAAATCGTTATTACCTTCCCCTTTGGCCATCGAAGCGGCTGGGTCGAATCTGAATGGACGAAAACAAACGGAATAGTCCAATCAGAGCAGACGATGCGGAATACCAATGGCATCCGATCTGAGCTTCAGTTATTCACGTTCGCAAAGCATGCACTATTAGGTTTTCTTTGATTACTGAAATACTAGGATTCCGAGGCATCTGAGTCTTGTTGCTAAACACTACCGGGAAAATTTCACTAACACTGCCTAATTGAAAACCAGAATGGTCTAATGCCGTCGTGTAGGTGACTCAAGGTTACTATACCAGCTTCATCGTAGATAACCTGCGTCAATAACATTTCCTAACTAAATAATACTACTTGCTGATAAAAAAAGAACCAGCCTCGTTCGGTAACAACATAGGAATGTACGTAATCAAATCATCCAAACTACTACTGGCCACATTTTATCCCTGTGAAGGAATACAAATCGAAAAGTAAATTTTACAACAACGAGCGATGTAGTCTAGTCACATCAATGTGCACCCCGTCGACCACTTCAATGTGCGGGTCAAGGACATTTTATGTTTTTGTATTAACCTGACCTACCAAGTTCTAAACTAGCGATTATCAAGACAGTGGAATTAGAACCGTATGCATGCATGCAAACACAACCACAGCGCCAAGTGAGCTGTGAATGCCATGGTGATAGAGAGTAACAAATAAATAAGATGTAGACGACTAGAAGCAAGTTGAAATAGACTGGACCATCATTTTGTTTCAATCGTTAGAATAATAAAAGCACCCGGAGAAATATTTATCATTGGCGTTGAACCAACACCGGTGAGCTTCAAAAAAAACGTGTACCGTTTTTAAATATTTCGGTGTCACACGTCAATCAATTAATCACTCACTTAGTTTGCTCGTTATTCGAATGCTCACTGTACCAGAAACTACAACAGTCAAAACGACAATCACAGGTGTAGCAACAACTACAACAACAGCGACATCAACAGACAATCCGGTGAAATCGACTGATGAACCCGGTATCGATAGAGGACGTTTGGCTGCAGCAAATTCCGTCGAGGATATTCCGGTCGGTCGTTCCTCATTATCGATACGCCAGAAATCTTCACTGCCACGATTAATCAAACGGTTGGAGAACATATGGACAAAGGAATCGGGTGAGGTCAGAAATGAGGAAGATGTGTTACCCAAGAAAGATACTGCACTAATTGTGAGTAAAATCAGATGAATTTAAAAAAGTTCACCCAGTTCTTGTAGCATTCTTGTGACAGTGACATTCATATCTATGAGTATGGTGTACAGAGTTTAGTAGTTTTGGGGATAACTGACTGTATTGGGGACTGAATATATAGGATATTTGGTGAAAAATCTAACTGCCTTGGTGCGATTAACCCAACGGGGAATTATTTGACAGAAACAATGCATCAGTAAATAGGGAGCTGTTAATTAGTGATTCCCGAATCGTGAAGTGACCCACCGATAGCGGGGCTCGAATCCGACTGATGTATGTCCAAGCTCAGTAGCGTGATCAGTCAGTTAATTAATTGTAGCGGTCAGAACAAAATGGCCCGCCGGATTTTTATTAAAATTTAAACCCGCTATATTGATTATCTGATGATCCAGCCTACTGTACTTTGGACTTATTTCCTGGATCGAAACGGTTCCGGAAACGTTCGTATTCAGAGAGGCTGATACTTTTCGACAATTCAAATAGGACTACACTGCTCTGAATTCAAAGGTTTTCGGCTCTCAATGTGCCCGCAATTCCAGGGCACAATGAGCAATATTCATTTCAGGCAGCTGTCTTATTGCAAATATTGTTGAGTTGTTATAACTGACTCTCTCAATGCAACAGTTCCAAAGCAAGTTTGGAATCATTTTACCCGTTTCAGTTTTGATTCCATTAAGTTGACACTGTGGTAAAAACTTTCGAAAGCGTAGTCCAGTCGAAAGTAACGATCCACAAAATCTACAAGTAGATTGCAACCACCCCTAAAAAGACACCAGATGATTTGGTCAATATACGACAAAAACTAAGCAATGGAGCTACTGCTTGCTCTTGAAGTTTGTTATGTCGAATGTAACATTAGAAGGCGGTTGGTTCAGCCAGTAAGCGAATTTGAAGAACAGACTAAAATGATCTGTTATGTGCAATTCACAGCGAATGGCGTACAATAAGTCAAGACTTTCTATACATTCTGTTGTTCAGCTTTTGTAAATATGCAGTTTCCACAAACGTAAACCCATTGCATAATGATGTTGTTCGATTTAATCGTTGCTGAGTGTCCCTGGAAGCATGATTCTATCAAAAACTTTTGGCTAATATGAGTTTAATTTTATCTCTTGAGAAATTAGAAATTTTCAAAATGATTCAGAGTTTTTCGGAACTCAGTTGGAAACATTTATTTCTCGTGGATTGCCAAAATTTAAATTTTGCGCCACTTGAAAGTTACGGACTACAATCTATTCCACTAGAACCAAGCACATTTCGCTGTAATAATATGATAATGCACGTTTAGAAAATAGTGTCCGAATCGCCACAGCTTTCACACCGGCGTGGCTGGAACGAGTCGATTAGTTCCTAGTCAGGACCTGGGAAAGACTCCGATGCGTTTTATCGAGAATTCGATGCATCCACCCAAGGTCACATTATAAACAAAAATCAATCGAATAACGAGTAGACTAGGATTTATTCAGTGTCAAAATCAAAAATGACGCTCACTTTAGGGATACGAAAAATTTGGACGTTCACCGGAAATCGTATAGAATGCAACAGCAAGTAGAACAGATCCGAGGAGGTTCAAGGGCAAAGTAATTCTTCCATGGAGAAGTTAAACAAAAGTGTTAGTTTTTTCAATCTATTAGGAAAGTTGCTATTTATTTGTATCTATTCTCCATCGAATCTTACTTTGCTAAGGAAGAGTGGAAATTTCTCACCCCAATTCGACTTTTCAAAAAAATCGCATATCTTCTGCGCTCAGTTTCTCTCCACAAGAATCAATTATATGTTAGTAGTAGGAGATTGAATGTTTTCGTGAAATAATTCACCATGTGATATCATCGTCCAATTCACCATAATGAAACCATGGAAGCACTGTACAGCTATTTCATCCCTGTTAGTACTAATCAGCAGTGCATATCCACCGCCCCCAAACTGGGATGCCAACCCGGAACGAACGATTCTGAATCGAATGCTTTGGCCATTACGCTACCGGCAGGCTCTGAACGGTTTGTTGAACTTCACCACATGATGTTGCACCTATCCATCACTGATTTGCACGGTTACTGTCCGCTAGCTCAGAGCGATCGACCCCTACTGATAGATCACTTCTCTGCAGGTAGCCTCAGTACGACGAATGCTTTGGATCTGACCTACAGAGCTTGATTTCCTGGTACATGTTAGTAGTACAGTGTTTCGCGGTTTCTTTATGGTGAGTTGAGCGATGATACCACATGGTGAATTATTTCATGAATCAGTTATACTTGCTTCGTGCACTTGATTAAATGTGTCCAAAAATGCATTTACTCAGATTTATGGTCGGTCCGAAGGAATAAATTATCAACATCCGTTTTCCTCTTAAGAGTGCTTTGATTTCTGCGATTGCGTTTACAAATTTATTGACTTAGTTTATGTGCTTCAAGACGTATGATTTCAGTGAGCGCTCCCCAGTGTCACGTGTGCAGAGATCAATCGGCATGCCTGAACGCAAAATACAAATAAATGTATTCAGTTTACTTTTGACGCTGAACGTTCTCTTGCTTGAGCCTTTTGGATTGATGTGCAATAGACAGTCCCCACAGTCTCCAGTTTGAATTGGCGTGTGAATTTGTTATGTAGACGACTGAGTCGCGGTTTCCTAGTAGTTACGGATACGGGAGGGTATATGTATGGCGGATAGGGAGAGTAGCTTCTACTTATACACCGGACTTCACCTGACAACAATGAAGTAGTGCATGTGTGGTAACAATATTGGGTGTTAGAAACTATCATCTTGTGAGTTCGAAGGAAAGAATTAGTGAGAAGGAATTTTTCAGGATCTCGAGAAAACATTTGTGAACAGTTATCACGCATACAATGAGCTTCCTATTCCAAAATCACATCATATCAACCAGTCATGTGAGAACTCTCGATGAACATAAGGTTGATTACGTGAGATTAGATATATCCACGATTACCAAGGTCCCAGATTTTGAACTGAACGGAAAGAATTTGGATGACTTAAATGAAATAAGTAAATTGATGAGAAAATTACCAACGATAGTTTGGAATGAGGTACCAGCAACGCTAGACAACCAATGGATAAGTGGTACTGCAATGACTGCCGGGTCAGTACTGCTGACTATGAAAGAGTATAAAATATTGGTGACAACTCGCGAGTTTTTGTAATGCATAATTACAATTTGACTTTCATGCCAATGGGTGAGGGATGTTTAAACAAGAATGAATCTCTCTACGGACGGAGGTTTCCTAGACTCCGAAGCCGTTTGAACTTTATGCGTGACTTTTCTGAGGTCATTGAAAGTGTCTGGCCTTTCGTACCTACAGCATATCGGTAGTGATAAGGCAGTTGGCGCATTAACAGTAACATGTTTTTATTTACGAATTAGCTAATGCGTTTTAGAGGCTATAATGAATGTAGATTTGAAATAACATACAGACATAATCCAGCCCAATGGATTTCTCGGATTCACATGAGAGACGTTCGGTTGCCGAAAGTGGTTTCGTTAAACGCATCTGCTTCTGCAATCAACGCTAACCCTTAACATCTGTCTCTTCGGCAGGCATTTTGGCTCCAGCCGACCTCCAGCATTTATTCGCATTTCGACGGCAGCTAATGATTTTTCAGCAACACAAGAACTTATTAAATAAAACGCTGCATATCTTCAATATGATGGCGAAAAATATTTCTTCCTGCGCGTGTTTTGATTGTATCGACCATTTCTTATGTTTTTGTCCATGTTGCGTTACTTCCAAGGGATTTGCCGTTATTTGGTGCCCAGTCGACTCCATTTAATTTCCGATCACTAAGAGCGCACATTTTTTTCATTGAACTTTCCTTCACAATGAGTACATGACCTTTTCCGCTCTCCCCGTAACTAGCTGGATATGGAATCATTGGTTTTACGACTGAGCGAAACGGAAGGACGACTTCATCAGCTGCGTAAACAGTACGATGAACTCAGCGTTCGATATGAGCAAGCACAGAGCGCAAATCTGAACACAAGACAGGAAGTAGAACAGGCAAGATCGGAAGCAATCGAAGCACGCCGACAATTGAGTAAGTCATAAGGACCAGAATTGCATGTCCTCATCAAGTTCTGCACGGAGAGCTTGGCGGAAAAAGTATGCAGTGATCAACGAATAGAAGTTTAAATTGCAATCCAAAATTTACTACCTAAATACTTGTCAGTAGACAAACCATGATGAAATTTCCAAGGCTATGAAAATGCAGTTCGATTGCTTGAGTCCACCGGAATTTTAGAACAAATTTTGGTTAACGGTGAAATCAAAACTGATGATAATCTAACCAGTTGACGGTGGGCGTTGATAAAAAGCAACCTTCCAAACTCAGAAAAGGTAAATGACAAGTTATTCAGTTAATAACAGAATTATAAAGCAAGATCTAGTCCCAAAGCCGTATTGACCGACATGTTCGGAGTAAAAACAGAATAAACGAACATTGTTGGCAGTTTGCCTGATTCATTTATTGTGCAAGTAAAGTATTTCCGTGGGCTGGGTATTTGCGTCCCAGTAGTAGTATGGCAACAGCGTATGGACTTAAATAATCCCTAGTCCCAAGTGGCCTACTGACTCTACCCTTCGCTCCTTTGCCGTACAGATTAAACTTGGTGTTACTCGAAATTCCTTAGTTGCGTTCCTCAAATAAGAATTAGCCAACCATTGGAGCTCAGAAACAGATCAGAAATACACGGATATATAAGAAGCTCAGTCCCAAGAATGTTATTTTCCGCCGTGCCCATTGAAGTCGAAAAAAAAACAGGAATATTAAACTCAGACCAAAGAGTACAGGAACATATAAATTCACAATAACAAATTTTTGGCTGGAATGCATGATCATTGGGGCTGTTATCTTCCACTTCAGAGTGTTATTTTTCGTTGGAATAATTTTTCCTGACAAACAGCCTGTCTCAACAGATCGACTACGTTTCAGTGACAGAACTAGAATACCTTTATTGGGTTAATTTAGAAATCGGTATTGGTTTCAGGCTTCGCACAGATTTTGCCGTCAGCTTTCCGTGTAGAATAGCTTGGGAATGCACGTTAGACTATAAGCCAAAACGAGGCTGCCATCGGCTGAGCAGTTAAATTAGTCCTATATATGCGTGGACAAACATTCAAGTTTTGCCCCTCTCCTGAAAGCAAACATTATATAGATATTGGAATTTCCTAGAGGATCCATACATGGACAACAATTACCTACTATCACAGATAACAGTAGACAAAATAAAAATGTGGATCTTCGGGGCACAGTTCAAATTGTCTGACGACATCTTTATGGGCGTCCGAACTGATGGCATCCATTTGAAATATAACGATTTGCATCAAAATATCGATAGATTTTAAACGGAAATAACCGATTTGCCGATGGCTGACGTTTCTACTCCTCAATGCAAGCAGACATACCCTTCCAGGTTAAAATTATGCAATGAACACATGCAATTTGAGTGATGTCCATTTTCATTGTTATTTACAGATGCGCAGATCAGCTTGCAAACTCACCAAGGCGATACTATACAGAAGTGGGCAAATCGACTGGAAAAAAGTGAGCAAGATTTGGCGGATGTACGCAGAAATCACGACCGCCTACTCTCCACGTGCGCGAACTATGAGGAACAAGTAAGTGATGCTAGGAGTTGACAAGTATGAGGATAATGATGCCAAATGATTCAACTTGTTTCACGTTTAATCCGTTACAAAATAAGAGTGATTTAACTAAAAAAACTTAAACATTCGATAGCTAAGAGGAAGGCAAAGTTTGGACTTCCCAGTTCGTACCGCTTCAACGGTTAAACACAGTAAGTAAATCTTCAGAACCCATAAGGATAACAAACGCACAATTTGTTACGGTCTGCTATACACATCAAATTAACAGGTATACGGTGTTCCAGGTACAATTCATTATGCGGTTTGCGGCGCAGATTTCTAATCACATTCCGATAATCGTATCTAATGGCGTGCTCAGAACAGTGAAGGCTCTTAGTTTTGACTGAATATTACCTTTTCCTCCCTTATTGCATATTTTTTGGAGATACTATTTTCATTTCGGCTGCTAAAGCCCAGTCGAGATATTCCCTTGGTTAACAGTATTCTTCTGACGATCGACTTTGGTCGGTAAGTCACAACGAGGGACACAAGGGTGCAATCTAGTCGTGTCAAATTGTGGGAACGTTCGGAAAGTACGAGTAGAACTAGGTCGTTTTACCGTTGGGCTATTGACTATTTGGTAATGTCACGTCGTGACTGGACGACAAGACCGAATGACCGATGCAGTCAGTTTGTCACCCAGTCAACGTGAGCCACCCGGTATTCAAAACAAGGAGAGCAAACCATATTAGACTGAAATCTAACTAATGGTAGAAACTCTGAAAACCAGTGAAATATGTTGTAGTCACACAGATGTGAACAAGCACTCATTAGTTCTATAAATACCTACGATGTTTCCTAAAAGCCTGCACTTGTGCCTACTAAACTTCACTGCTCATCACGAGCGGGGGATTGTTGATTCCTATCAGAAGAGATGAACAAATAGCGATCTGAGAGAGAAACGACCAATTATTTCACCCGATATCTGTTGCAAGCGTTTGTACTTCGCGGTGCTGACGTGTGATATCTACTAGACTTACCATTAATAATTAAAATAATAATAATAATAATAATAAAATAATAATATATGCATATTGTTTGTAAAAGTCACAAATCCAGCCTAGGCATCAGAGTTGGGTGTACAGCCATAATTTTGAGGCTCGTAGAATTGGATGGGCTACTCTACATAGACCACATCTGGATATCACGGTAATAGAAGAAGCAAACAACAAGAACCTAGCATTTCCAAAAGGAATTCGTTCATGCTGCCGTAAAAATACGACGCCCATTGGACTGCAAAGTATCGCTAGCCTAATGTTATTGACTTCTTACAATAGTGAATGATGTCACACAAGCTAGAAAACTTAACTCATGAACTCGATCAAGCCACTGACTTCACGCATTCAACAAGTTGCCAATGTTTTTGTAGCTGAATACCCTCGGGGAGTTTTACCCTCGGTCGTTCTCATGCGGTTAGTCCGACTGGGGTTCGTCGAGATTATTTTGTTAGCTTCTGCTAAATAGGCAAAAAAAGATATCCTCTGTGCACCGACTGGAAACACAGCGAACACACTGCACAGACTTGGATAACGGTGATGACGAGCATCCGCGGTGATACTCTCTAGTTCATGCTGTGGGCGAAGGAATGAGGTCAAATATCTTGACTCGATAAGAATTGATTCATTGGATGACCGAGTGAACGGGAAATGGCCAGATGTGCGTACATCCAGGCCTACTCAGATCCAAGCAGACAGAAATACAGGTTTATGGCGGGCAACTTTTTTTTGTTGAGTCAACAAATTCATTTTCTAAGTGAAGTGTTTGTGCAAACAGCTTTGCTACTTCATTGCTCATAAAAAAACCCACCATTTCTTTCAAATAGTTGAGTCCATATTTATGGTGTAATTTGCGGAACATCCGAGAATGTATTAATGGTGCTAACCGATGGGTATTATCAAGCAGACGGAATGAGCAAGATCTATGAACACTTGGACTAATAGGTTCCGACCGCTAGTTGATTCCGATCGATCGGGACGCTCTTCGTTATTAATTAACCGAAAAAGATTTCGTGGTAGTTGGTTCTTTTTGCCACATCTAGGTAGATCGGTTGAAGTAGCATTTGAAACCACAAAGGTGAAAACAAAAGTCTAGAAGTTCAGAATGTCTCTAACTGTCTAAAGAACGATGCGCGCGAATACTTCCTTGATAGTAAGACAATTCAAAATGCCTTAAACAAAGGTACGTTAATTACTGTTAAACGTCTTCATCAACTTAAGTTAATATTCGTCAAAACTCTTGATTTTGTGTCCGTTCTACAGATTGTCCAGTTACGTGATCGGGTTGAGAAGAAACAAACACAGATCCAGTCCTTGTTGACCACTGTGGCCCAGATGACAGAGGAGTTGAACACAAAAGAAAGTGAACTGGCTGAGTGCACGCAGCGAGCCGTGAACGCTGAGCGGAAAGTCGATCAATTGGGAGGGGAACTGTTGGAGGCTGTGGAACGATTCGATCGATTGCAAGATGCACTCAAACAGAACGAGAATACGCAAGCAAATACAAATGAACGAGTCTTACAGTTGACCAAACAGTAAGCTGCAATAGAATTCCCAGTGAGAAATTACGTTTCAAAATAGTTTTGCTCCGAATGAGAGCCTCTGATTTTTGAGAATAGGAACATCATTAGTAGCAATGGACGGAAGCAGGAAAAACTGTGCACGTTACCGAAATTACCCGGTGCAAGCCAAACCAGCCGATTTTTAACTTCTACGAAGGAAACGCATATGAGAATCAGTTACCACACATGACCCATTGAGACTTCTTGTGATTCTGTGCAACAAGTTCCAGGATCACTGCTGTCCGTTCCTTAATGGCTATGGGGCATGCCTCTGCCGTTACACTTATGCTTCTAGTATGTCATAAAAAGCTCACTTACAATCACGGAGGGGTCTGAAAGAAGCTAGTAACATCCTTTTGGAGGGTGGGCGCATGAATTCAGAAGCCGGTCGGCTCAACATAGATGTGTGGATGAAGTATGTCAGATGTTCTAATGATCAAGATCTCACCATATTGTGATATATTCCGAGTCTGATGTCGTATTCGGCACCGGACAACGATAGATTCTAAGTGAATTTGAAGTGGCAGTCCCGTACTGTTCCAGAATATTGGCAGTTATTGTCGTTCCCATTCTAACAATACCATTATCACATTTGGTAGTAGTGTATTCGATTTCATACGAAGTGTTTCATAATGCAGCATGAGAGAGTGAGAAATCATGAAAACACTGTACTTTGTAGCCGCTAAGTTGCAGGATCTGGCTCCCAGTGGCTGTGTGAACTTCAGCGATTCATATCTCCCGTGAATTCTGCACTACCACAGGCAGCTGATTCACTGTAATCGACTCTTACGACAGATGACTCCATTTCGACTGTGGAATTTTGACCAGAAACCGTTTGCCCCGGGGCTACCCTTTCAGTCTAAGTGCACTAAATATTCATTGCTCATGAGTCTTGACAAGAATGCAACAGCTGCAGAGTTCCTCTGTGGTTCTTCGGTTGCGAACTAGACTTTCATACTGCATGATTAACAGCAATAATGCTAGCACAACAAAATTTAATGAGAACTAAACAGAAAAACAGGACAAGACAGAGGCGAATAAGTGGGAAACAAACAAGGTTTTGTGCTCACTCCTTAGTCATTTTGTGATTTTTTGTTCTGTTTTTGGTGTTTTCTCGGGCGCTAGTCGTACAGACAAGTCACGGTACATTCTTGTCACTGAATTTGATTCTGAGCAATCTCTGAACGTTTCTAACCGCTAGGCTAAACGGCGGTTTGATCGTGATTGATAATATTTTGGGTTCCATTGGTAGTGGTAGTAGCAGTGCTACAACCACTTCGCTATTACCGCATAAAACCATTTGATTATATATATATATATATATATATATATATATATATATAAGCACACAAGATCGCGATAAACGCACTAAGTTTTTCCCCGTCTTGACAGAAACAATCGTATAACAAATTTAATACTCCCCGTTCAAACGAATTAGGCATCAAGATGCAATCAGACTTCATGAAGAAGAAACTGCGAAGCTGATGGCCCAGTTGGCCATGTACAGGAAACAAACGGACGAATTGACCACACGACTCGGAATGAGCCAGGAGCAAAAATCAAATTTCGCGCAACAGGTACATTTATTTGTGCATGCGTGCAGACTGTTCGGTTTGGATAAACGTTTTTTATCGGAAAGCTTCGCACTACTTCTCGAAACTGCAGGCTAACCAATTATTCCGCGGAGTTTATCATCAGTTTTTACAGCTAGGTTATGCATCTCGTCTTATTTTGTTCATATTTATATCTAAGCTGTCAACCTATTCGACGTCTAATAAGTATCGATTAGAATTTTTGCCCCAGCCAATGATTAATCTGCAACATTGAAATCCATAGCAATCGTTAGGACTCATACGGTATCAATCATTTTTAATTTACGGAGGGAGATGCAAACGGGCGCAGATTTAGTCAGACGAAATGCGTGGTAATTCTGGTAATTCCAAAGTCCGATGAGCATGGGATTTAAGTGGGGAAAATTTGTCTTGATTAACTTTGAGATCAAAAAGCTACTCAGGTAGACTTTTCACAGGCAGGACAGGGCTCGAAAGTTATAAGATGACCAAACACTATGACGAAATTAAGGAATACATAATCAAGATTGATTGTTTTAACGTCGGTAAAGTATTCCATTAAGAATACAAACGATTGCATGCATCTATGTAAATCATCCATCATATGGCACAAACGTGTCAGTTAAGTTGGGCACGTTAAGCTCAGGTTTTAAGATTATATTTCGTGGTATTAGCAAAATTTTTAAGACGTTTCACAAACCAGTCAGCTCTAAGTGGTATTTTATTTTTTCGTTTGATCATCCTTAGACACAAGACTGCATGAATGCCGAAGGGACGGCCACATGCATTATGAACATGTGCTCAAGAAGATAAATAAACACACACTGATCACACAAACAAAGTATCCGGCACCTTGTTTTGTTAATCTATGCTTGTCTATCACAAACGCTTGATGTTTGTGCATCCATTCGTCCAGTAAATGACGTAACTGGTGAATGGTTGTTCTGTGCTTCGTACTAGTACATAACTAACAAATAAGGTCCTCTGTTTGACAATACTCGGACCGGTTCACTTCCTGTTTTTCCAGGACGCCTTCTGTTTCACCAATTTACTTATTCAAGATCTGTAAGAAATTTGATTGTACATTCGGCAGTTATGCCAAACCAGATGAGTTGCAGTACCGACTTTTGAAAAAATGAACAATCATGCTCCTCTTGTCGATCAGGATTTGAGCAAAATCTGGCAGCTTGAAACGTATCAAGTGGTCCCGAGATGGTCATTAACTAACTAAAAAACACGAACATTGTCCTCAACGTTACTCCACTCTCTCTCTCTTACTTTGTGTGTATCTGGACCTATTCATGGTGGAGCTGACTGAATTCCACAAGTCATCCACTTACTTCATTCGGTGGATTGTACATTGATCCAAAGCTTAAATGGCTCCTATATTTCTGCGATCCTCACTGAGTGCCATTCGATCTTCCGATGGTCGTCATTATTTGTCATTTGTATGGTTTTCGCGAAAAGTGGTCTGCAGATAGAGCCACTAAAGTATCCATAATTACGAAATTACTGCCATTATCACATTGCAGGTACGAAAAAGAATCCAGGTAACTGTATGCAATCAGTATTATTACTTAGTACTAAAGCAGTTTAAAGTGGCAGCCTCACGGGCTAAAAGTAGAATCGTAGCACCGCTGCAGTGGCCCCGGTAATGGTAGATACTTTGTCAAAATCTATTCGTTTTGAAGACGAAACGTTAACATGAATCCTCGATCCGTTCTCGAAATTACAATGAAACAATGAACGTTCGGTATTTTTTCAAGTGATCGGTCTTCCTTGAATCAGAAATAATCCTAGTCGATATCCCGAATGGCTCCTGATCTTCTTCTAAAGAAAGTTTATCAAATGACGATATAGTTTAAAATTGTACAAAACGTAACAATTCATGTCCACTATCTATAAGAAGACATCAACAGAGACATACAGCCATTTAATTGACAACATTAGTCGTACGTTTGCGAAGCTACTCCATCCAAAAGGACAGGATTATTCTGATCAGTCAGATGACGTAGTTTAGTGGTTTGAGATCCGAGTGCACGTCATAACTCATTTGTGCAGCTCAAGCTACCAACATCATCCAATTTGCTTCAGTAAACTATGAAATCTGCATTGGCTCCAAACACCGAGATTTGAAAATGACCTTATCCACAAATGGTTTGGTAGATCATTGTCTATTTATTCACACAGGTGGAGCAGTTGCGAAAACAATTTGACGATGCCATTATCACAAACGCTCAACAGACCGAACGTCTGCGTGAAACCGAAAGGCTGTTCGACCAGGACGCGGAAAGAATCAGAGAATTGCAACAAAAGTTGGATGCTCGAGATGCAGAACGATGGCAGGTCATTACAACCTAATTCATTGTGATGCACGTTCTTTTTTCTTTTCTTATATTTAATCCACGAAGTTGGCTACTGGCAATTTTATCAGTAGCTGAAAGCAACTGAGAAAACAGGTGGCAGCAAACTCAAACGAATTAGAAATTTCAGTATGAACTTATTCCGATCCAGTCCACGGGGCTAAAAGTTTATCAAAAACAGAGAAGACATATAGTTATGACCTAATGTGCACAATACAGTGCTAATTCACCGTCAATGGCACCGAGACTTGTCTTCAGAGGCTCATACTCTTTTCAAGTGCATCGTGGAACATGGTTTCGTACGCATGTGCCAAATAGACGCCATAAATTCGACTGACAAAACCGACAAACACGCGAAATCACTTTACGACTTTGGGACTAGAACGGGCATACGTCATGTAGTACGCCGACTTTCAAAAAAAGAAATTTCTGTTATCCGAAGTTTCATATCATTTCTTCTGGTGCTAATAACACAGATTTCTCAACTAGTCGTTAGTTTTTGTAACATATTGATTTTGTCGGCCACTTTCTATCCGTACCAAAAAAATTTTAAAAAGTTTAATGGATTATGCACGAATTACTTGGAATATATCGCACACTTCGCGGCTGGGTGTCGTTTGCGAAATATGTTGTTATTTGGTAGCACTGAAATTCTTGACAGGGAAAAACTGTGGGCTTTGATTGTGCACTATCAATAAATACATGCCACGGTAAGTATAAGGAAACAGCGGTTGTCTTATTTGATGTGCACTAAACAAAGATCAGCAATTTTCATCTAGGTGGAAGTAAACGGGTATGAATGGATTAGGGATGGCTTTGTAAAATTGTCTTCTGAGTGGTCAGTCAAATTCCAACTGACCTCAGTAGCGTGTACATATCTCGCTCAAATTTGTCCATTACCGTTCTCCGATCTGTCAGATCGCACAAGCTTAAGCACTAGACCGTCACACGATTTGGTCTAAAATCCCCAATGGGAGTGAACTAGACTTAAGATAACCAACCGAAATCATCAAAGTTAGCCATCATGGTAATAAGATTTGTTAATATTGCCAGTCTAATGCGACGCATGCGAACGAAATATATAGGCAAACCGTTAGAACGACAGGAGAACATGGAATGCACATCCGCAGTGGGGTTGATTTCTGCACAAACTGCAGTTTCGTTGTGTGCAATTTACCCCTCCCTAAGCATATTTCATGACACTAGGAATTACCATAGGTATAGTGGCACTAATGTTCAACCGTGGTCACCTATGGATAAGTGACCGGACGTAAGAAACTCCATATGAGTCTAATGAAGACTTCTGCCCAGGTTCGGTATTTCTTGTAGATAGTCTGCCTTGTAGACCTTATACCAAACTGATTACTGCCGTGGGCTATACCAGTCCGTTTTGGGATGCTATTTTTCATGATTCGACTGAATTTCGAGAAAATGCTTGGGAGATTTCGACACAAACTTTTTTCATATCTGTCTTATCCATAACTGCGAGGAAGAATATACCGATTTTTACATAGCACTGATCTTATCATTAGCTTTTAGACATTATAGGTACATTGAAAAACGAACAGTCCGGATTGAAAGATCAACTGAGAATTCGTGACGAGCAAATGATCGAGGGCCAGACAAAATTGAACACGCTGAGATATCAGTGCGAAGAACTTGTGAACCAGGTAGAGAAAAAAGAACAGGAACAAAAGTGGCTGACGCAAAAAGATCACGAGGAAAAGGAACAGTCACAGGTACGTTTCCCGTATACCCAGACAGTGTGGGATGAAGTAAGAAAGTAGAAAAGTGAAGCTTACAATTGCAAAGCATGTTGGCAAATACATACTACGCCACAAGCAGTCATGCCAGTGGAAAGAAAATTTCGGAAATTCAAAGCAAGATATGTGGTTGTTGACAAGGGATTTTTATTATTGGCAGACTTGTCATTGATAAACGGGAAAGCCGTTCAAAAATAGCGAGCATATTCATGTAGTACCGACTAGCTACATTTCATCTACACTGACTGATAATTATTCACTTGTGCAATAAGTATACACGTGCATATGCACACACGGACTACAGACGAACTTGGTCTCTTTCTGTCCACCAGTAACTTGTGATGAGTAAAACATATTCCTCCTATCCACAACAGTTTGCAATCCAGTTCTCCGTGTGACACGTTATCCTAAGTTGTGGGATATTGTCCTAATCCGCTCTGCGTGTGGAAATAAGGCAGCGGATTTTATATTCCCAAAGATCTCGGTGAGACCTTGCCTGCCATTAGATGATTCGGCCGATCTTCATGAATTCCGATAAAAAACTGTTGATTTTAGAAAAAATATTTTCTCATTCAGTTCATAATCACTAGGAGGCCATGGTACAATTAGCCGTATGATAGCATAGCTTTTAGTAAATCTGTCGATGTGCTGTGTTCATATTTGTAGGAGAATGAGGTTCTTAACATGTTGATTTACTGAACAGCGTTTTGCTATTTTCGAGTCACATTTTGTAAACACAAATGAATTATTACCGTCTCCGTTATTAATATCTCGACGCTGTCAAACACCATGTCGAATTTATCCCAATTTATCAAAACTGGAATTTGTCTTCCTGTGTTTCGTTGACTTGTGCTAGATCGCTAAGCTTCCCCATTTGATAGAAATCCTCCATTTCGAATGTCCAAAACGGCTTTCATCTGTGTTTGGGGGTCTACATATGTCTTGCAATTAAACGCGAGTATTGTTTGACACTGATGATACTAGGCTTGATTGACTTCGCTTCGAATTACACCTTTCACTCAAAGATCACATGTCGTTAGGTCAACCATACACTCGAGAAACATAAGATTTTAGCTTGCCTCACTTTAGAAGTCATTAATGATTTATGTTCCCCACCGTAAGCGAGGTTGGAACCCCGGAATTCCACTTGAGAGATGTGTGTGCTGCCACTCCACTACCAAATCCCGACCAGGCTAATTTGAATTTCCAAGTTAAGTGATTCAATGCCGTATTGAAGGGCAGTTAACAGTGCCCGTAAGCTTCGAAGTGAGACAGGCAAAGCAAATCCCTCCAACTAGATCACGCCTTTTCCAAAAGATTAGGTAAATGCTGTTCCTTTATAACTTACTTGGGTTTAATCCTCTAACGGTCAACCACAGTTGAACAGAACGAGACCAGAAGTGTGCATAATTCATTCAACCCTGACTTTACTACAATCTTTATCTTACCTGCCACATCACGGCAGGTGAAGCAAGCACGCGTAATCCGGTCAGTGAAACTCCAAGCAAAATGCATCTTGGCGTGTGTGGCACGCCGGCATCGATACCTTCATCGTCGACTCCAACGAATGAAACAGTTGCACGGATTGTTGTCCGGACAATTGGAGATGCGAAACGATCAGCTAAAGCGACTGAGCCAAGTGTTATGGGATACCGGTTGGGACTATGCAAGGACCAAATATGAATTGGCTGTTCTAACCGAATGGAACAGTCGTCAGAACACATGCCCATTGAATTGGAATGATGGGCCGACAAACGAGGTAGGTCAGTCCTGGTAATAAGACTAAACAGTTTCATGTAGCTTTCTTATCTTTAATTCAAACACCACCGGCCGGTCTGCCTGCTGGACTCTCTCTCTCTCTCTCTCTCTCTCTATATATATATATATATATATATATATATATATGTGCATACACTGACTAGTACTAGTGAGAACAGCACCGACCATTCGCACCGTGAAAACACAAAAACATACTGCACTCCGCAATATCAATATTGCATTTCATAGATATTCGATAGAAAAATTCTGTGCGGAATAGCATAACGCCTGTCTTTGACGCTTTGATCTCATCTGAGAGATTAGGAGTGTGTATGGTGATGAATGGAATGGAGAACTCCAGGATGATCCATTGAAGGATTTTTATCTCTCAGGCAAAGCTAATATTGAGAACAAAGACAAGCGATTTTCGCTGCAGAGACGCAACATCGAAAGACCATAAATTCTAAGAAGACACTTTGAAAGATGATTCTAGGATAATGGTGAAAGTACTGAACACTTATTATTGCCAGATCAGCGACCTGATCATTGAGACCAAACGTTGATTTCAAGATCCGCAACTTCATCACTCCCGATCAAATCTACTTAGACATTCGTGCTTCTACTGCAGCACAATTGCATTCACATCCGATTCATACCTCGGGTGCTGTAAGTGCCTGAACAGTATCATTGTCTCATGGCGGATTGATCAGTGTGAGCTAGTTTAGTTGGATGGTTGGTTTCCGTCAACCCCATCACATGAGCTTATTTTCTACTGATCAGTAGAATTACTTGGTTGGTGCTGTTTGGGAGAGCAGATGTAATCGATTCTGATCGCGCCAGCGGGGAGAGAGAAAAAACGATTGTCGAAACTTATGCTCAGGTGTATTGAGGCTCGTGAATCAAGAGTAATTTCAACGGCGCAATTCTGCCAATGAAGGAGTGATCCGAACAGACCAATTGAAAAGGCATAAAAGCAAGTGAATTGCTTTCTAGATTTGTCGTTGCAACTGCCACCTGATCAAAACAACTTCCATCTGATTCAAACCTATGCACAGAATAGCACAGAACCTCATCGGAATTTCTCCTCCGGACAAAAACATAGAAATGTATTATTTAGAGTGTACTCGACAGATTTTCAGTGATAATGAGTGAAACAATATAATAATGCATATATCCTTATTCGGACCACATTGGTTTTCCATCATGAGAATGCAAGTACTCTAGAAGTTCATCGACCGTCAACATGCTCGTGGGTTATAAGGCAGCGGACATGCTGCCAAATATGGTGGTACGTGGCTGGTAGAATTCAAATATTTGTCAACATCGTGATGCCCCGAAATCACTTCTCCGGTATAAAGAAATGCAACAAATAAGGATGTATAGATAAGAACAGTGTAAACCACTGTGAATGCAGGAATGTATCTATGTAAATGGCTGAACTGGTTTAATACCGACAGAGAATGCCTTCTTGTACGAAATACATGCAATTCGAAATCCTGCCATGGTGAAATTATTATCATGAATGCTCACTTTAGAAGCTGATAAATTTGAATACAATTCACGTATATCAACGAGACCCCTCCTGATATTTAGATGCATACTAGCTATTTTTGAAGACCATATTATGTGGTAGTTCCCACCGCAGAATAGTTGTCTCGGGCTTTCATGCTGGTGCGCTGGACAGTCTGGCAACACCTAAGAATTGTCAGTTTTGGCGTTTGCTTTGGCCGTGAGAAAAAAACATGAAATTTTTTCGTGCACAAATTGCGTTTCCCATTTCTCTGTGAACGATAGTGTCACGTTAGAATTTAATCATTCAGGTCGTTATTCTGGTAAAACGCTTAATCACATCACGTAGAAGCACTCTAGTCAACGGCCGGTGGTTTCTTTACACTTGATCAGAACTGTCAGCTGACAATTCTTAGATATTAGCTGTTCTTGTGTTAACCTGGGAGAACAGAGGCCTTAAGATTTGGGTTGATAAGCATTTTCATTATTTGCACGGATGATTTGGCTACATATTTTCGCAGGGCGGTACGCACGTTGCCCTAATCTACGATAGGCGCGCTGTTCACCTCAAGAGGTGTTTAATGCAATGGGTAAATGGAGACAGGTTACCCATGGATTGATGGATATCCAGCCCAAGCCGGTCTCATATTAGTTGTTTACACTGCTCACACAAAATCTAAATTTCACACCCTAAGGAATTTCCAGCGAGGACTCGACGGATCTGGATGCGTGTTTGATAGGAATAATGCCGACCTTGACCTTCAGTGTCCACAAAAGTTCTGACAACGAAGAGGCAAGTCTATCAGTCTGAAAACGATGAACAGGAAAGGGATAGTGAATGAAAAATCGATTTCCACATGTTAGCGATTCAGTCCCAGGTTTAAAAAGGTAGTCAATAGGGAACTGGAAAGCAACAGCTCATGACAGAGATTGTAGATTACAATTTTCTCACCAGAAACTTTTCCGATTACGGTTTTAACTTGTTTTAGTTCTCATTACGAACCTCCACGCGGGACCAGAAGTCTCTTCTTCTACGGAGAAACAATGGAATGTTATCCCACGAAGAATGCAGTGTGAAATGGCAGACCCGAAACTTCAGGGCTATTTATGGTAACTTTGAATAAAATACCACCTCTCCCTGACGGAAACGGCTCAAAAGTCAACCAAGAAGGGGTAGGAATGCAAGTCAAGATGGATAAGTTTTCCATGAAGAAAGGAAATTCACTATCTAGCGGAATACTTGGACGGACATTGTTGGCGTGCTTAGGATGAATTATTTGTGTATGCAACAGTAGCCAACAAAAGTGCGCACTCAGGCAAAGTGCATACAAGCAAGAGAAACCGCTCATGAGTTACTCATGCAAACGCCGCACATCGTATGAATCGTATGCAGAATGAAATAAATGCTTCAATGCAGTTGACCTGAAGTGAACCAAGAATCAGCCATAGTCAAACTCAAAAAGCTTGGCGGCCGAAGCACGCGCGTATGGGCGAGTGGTCAACGAGCTCGCACGCTCCCGTGTCCACCAAATCGATCATCTTTCAACGGCGAGTGCCAACCACAATAACGGAATACTTGACAGTCAAGTGGCCGTTAACGACCCCTCATGCATTATCTGACAATTGTTTTAGAGTTGCGCGATTGAGGATTGTTTGCCAGTCTGAATTTTTTGATCACAATCGGTTCAGATAGTTGATTAATCAAGCAGTTAGTGCGTCTTCTCATCCGTAAAATGGTATCTCTTAGGTAGGGAATGTGATATTAAAGTGAGTAACAATAAAGCAACTTAGCACAAATAGCGCAATGTAGTCAAAGAGCGGACGTTAAAGATTGCCTCACCACAAATCGGCATCCGAATGTTAAGTTCGAGAAGATGCATTATTCTGAGCGTTCAAGAGAAACACCTTGAGCGAGATGAAAATTCCATGATTATATCACGTTTTCTCAACATCTGACGTCAGACAAAATGCTGCCATCCTAAAAAAATTTTAGCAACTCAAGCCGAAATGCATTTCGTTGAGTCCTAATTCGGACAAGAAGCCTTCAAAAGCCTTTGCAGGTGTTTCCTTTCTGTCAGCAATAATCAGCCCCAATGTACATCTGTCGTGCGGCAGAGTGAACGTGAACCGAACACAGACGACATCTCACCGGGCTGATTGTCAACGACTATGAACAAATTCTTTCCAACGGCCTTTATCAGCCTCACCCATAACCACGGCGCCGTGTGGCGCATTCCATATAGTGAGGTACAACTGTTTAGACGCGTCCAAGCAAGTGTGCGCATGTCACAACGGCCAAATTTTTCAATAAATGGTTAACTTGCCCATGTGGAACCATTTAGGATAAGCTGTACTGAATTCAATAGATGTTCATCTATCTCATTGCAAATTCACAGCGCCACCAATCTTGTCCTGGGGATGACGATGCAACTCTCAAAACGTCTGTATCCCCCAAAATGCTCAGTGTCCTTTCATGGGCAAGCATCGACCTCGATTCACTGGTTAATATGGTTCAAACGATAATCAAGGAAGAAGGACCAGGTGAGTCTCAGAAATTGTAATCCAATTTGTGAGTCAACACTGACTGCTTAGACATTGTCAGTTGACAAAAATAGGTGAAACTATGGGAAGAGTAGGTGCCGCAATCGGATTTCGATACTCGATGAGAAACTCTTAAGACTGTGAATTATCAGCGAACCGCACTTGTGGTTCTTCTGTGAACTCCTCGACGAAGAGCTTCCTTGCACCCTCCTGATGCTACAAATTTGATTTTGCTGAATATATATGCATGACCTCATTTTTGTAAGCCCTTGCTATTCATTCTTAGCTCCTTGATTTTGGTCTTATGAGACAAATAGCGTAGCAAAATCAGTGACAAACTCATGGTAATGCTTCGATATCATGATATTTAGTGTCATGTTTATTGCAACCAGAAGGGCTTTCACATACATCCATCAGTCTTATTTTTTCATGGTCTGTGTGAATTCTGGACTGCTGATCTTCACCTGATTCCATAAGCTATCGATTTTTGGCCAGTAATACTCTAGGTTTGGGATGACCACAGGCCAATACCCAGCCACTAGAATGAATTACTTATTCATGGAAGCTCCAAAATAACAGCTTTCTAAAAGAGTGAATACAATGAAATGGGTTACATGCTTGTCACGTTAGAAGAACATGAATTGATTGAAAACAAGCATAAACATTGCTGGTTAGTTTTACTTTCAGCTGTTTTCTACGGATGCATATCATCGTATCACATTTTTTTGCGCGTCCAGCTCTTCTTAGGGGACCGGCATGGTCTAGAGGATATCGCGTAATGAGGAATCCCGGGGCACAACCGACAGCGCCCTGTAATTTGTCTAAGTCTGGTGAACGGGTGAAAAATTCCCCCTTGATACAGGGTTATATCGAATGTTTAATTAGTGAATCCCGTCAAGGTCGATTGTATAGAGGATCGGAGAAAATCTGCTAATGACACATCGGCTTGAATCAAAACCGAAAAATTCCAAACACCATGTTCACAAATGGGAAACTATCATCATGAAAAATTTATTCCCCGAAAGAGAATAATCAAAGAAAAAATTACTCCAACTATCATGAATTAGAAATCATTCTTTCAGCCCCGGGGCTAAAAGGCCATATAGACAAATCATGAAAAAAAAAAACAACAATGGTAACTACCTCGTGAATTTCATTAAATATGTTATTCAAGAGACCCTCATCAGAATTGTTAAGCTTACGCGTTGTCGTAAAATTCAGGTAAGTCAGTGGGGCCCAGGAACAACTGGTGTAGCGCACAAGATTAGCAAAGCGTCTGCCATCATCCTACCCATGTTTGTAGCAAGAAGGCAAGCGATGGGTTCACCCATTTATTGCGAAGAAAAACAAGTCACGGACCCCAGACTTTGCTTGACAGTATATATCGTTCGTTTCCAAACCACGCTCATATGAGACCCATGTTCTGACTAGCTGAACATTCCCGGGCCGATTCGAACGTGCCGAAACCCTTTTGCTTTCGATCTTCTGGCCCTCCATCTAAATCTGTTAATCTGATTAGCCGAAGTAACGACTTGAACTGTCGCTTTCAGCTGGAGGAGAGTCGTGCCGTTTATCTGAGTTCTGGCTCTGCTGTAACTGTTTGTTGCTACCGAAGTCTTTATCTATTGGGAGAGTATTTCTGACAGTCGTTGTTGCTTCTTCGGGCGCCTGCTTTTGATTGGTTCGTGCTGCGGGGTCGATTACCTTCTCTATCGGTGGTAGTCGTATCCCCCTCTGCAGCACAAAGAACAGACACATTCACATTGGGAGCTGAACAGGATATCGAAGAAAACTAGTCACTCGTTTTGTAACCTTACGTACTTGCCATTTGGTTATTGCTCTTTCTACGTGCGCACGTTCATTTTTAGCAACAGTTAACGAGCGAGCTCGAGAAAAATATCAGACTTTCAACAGAAAGATGCAATGGTTGAAAATCTCCACTTCGATTCATTGATCAGATCTTTGATAAAGGCAGCGGTACTACTGACTGAGCGGGACGTGATGCCGACCATGGATTCCATTAGGAATATTATAATCCCTATTGCGATGGACTGCTCGCCTGTGGTTGCCATATATGCTTGCCTGTTAAAGCTACGAAGGATATTCCCTAGCTCCGTGATGAACACTTTAACCAACGGTAGTCATCAAAAGTCGCCAGGTCTGCCAGTCACTTTGATGGTAGATGGGGATTCGCTATCGACTGGCTCGTTACCACACCTGACCTATTGGTTTTGTACCACATCTTTCAAGGTCATGGTTGAAGGTTCTCCCCTCCCATGCACTGCGCCCCAGTGGTTACAGAGGGATTCCTACCCCACTGATAACATGCCTCAAGCAAGTCAGAAAAAAATTATTCAAGAGCAAATCGCTTTGCTGTGGTGGATGCTCATTGGTCCGTCTATCGGGGAGATAGGTCTAACTGTGATAAATGGCTTTCTTAGTGTTTCCCGATTGATTCATATCTTGATGAGATCAGTGTGATGTCAAAGCAGACCTGTTGACCTTTGACTAGGGCATTGGATATGGTGATTCGAAATCCATTATGTTGACAATAGTCAGGCTTTATTACTGCATCTCTACTAGCAACCAAACAGAGGGCCTTTAATTAAGAGCTCTGGGTACAGAAGACAAGGAAACAGTACGACTAAGGCGAAACCCTCAAGTCCATGAGCTCGATCGCGTTGCTTACCTAGCAGACAAGACATCATACTGAAGCAAAGATGACGTCCACTACCAACTGCGATTTCAATCCAGATCAATTCCGGAATTCGCTACACAGACAAGATAAATGAGCAGTCGGTCACGATCAATGAAGGTGAAATTAGCCGGGAGAATGCCAAATCACTGGTTGTGTTCGTACAAAATAAAAGCATTTGTAACTCTACAGTCTAATGCTGACTACGGAAATGCTCATCAGAAGACAATTTATTGTGAAAACTACCGAGTTCTAATCATCAGTTTTACACTACACGTCCACCCGAAGTTATCATAGGTGAAGTCATCATGATTAAACTGTCTGATGAAAAGCTGCAAAAAAATGAGTAAAGCGAAAGAGCCCCCGCAGCATTCTTTGTAGGCAAGAACCAACCAGCCCAACGATATCCATTGCCATTCGCTGATTTGTTGGCCTAAAGCCAAGTGAAATACTAGCAGCTATCGTTAATCTCATAAGCTAGATATTCTTCCGGCGGGTGTGAATGAAAAGGAATCGACTGAAAAGATTTTCATGGGTAGCACTGCACTGACATTGCAGAACTAAAAGAACTGTAGACTTGAATTTTTCGTGTGCTACAAAAAGGGACAGTGACATGACTGGTACTTTTTTGACTTCACGATAGCGTGAAACGTTCTCCTCCATTGAAGGTTACGAAGTAATTCGACGGGCTTGGAGAGTACGGACGGATCAATAAGGATCATTTGACAACAAGGCCATACGAAATAACGCATGGTCGGAGAAATGTCAATTTTGGGCGCACTTTGATCATCCCGCCAGATGCGAACAAAATTAGCAGTCCTATTCGCACAAGATTTTCGCAACGTTAACAACTAAAAGTGGCACGTTAAGAGTCCCACCTTGATATCACCTACAATGTTTCCCTGTATGGGTGGGCGCCCATGCTGTTAGCCAGCAGACATGAGTTGTAATCGATTTATTAGGCGTATGCGAAAAAAAATTCACCTATTTCAAAAGTCCGTCATAAATGTTGTCGGAAGCAGTTGGAGACAAGCTCGAGTATGTCAATAGGACTAATAACGACCAGACCTAGATTTTGTCATACCACTTTTGTTTTGCGACCCCCTGGGATGTTCCAACGGATGAATCTTCTTATGATAAGCAGTGTCACGTCTGCATAGCCATCAATTGGGTCTTGGATCTATGCACTTGTCTGCACCGCAGTTTTATTCGTAATATGCCTTTTCATTTTTATTACACCTACCGATAATGAGTGATTCTTTATTCGTAGTGGGAGGCTTTTATACTGGGAATATAATCTAACACTATCTGTATCCCAAGGTGTTTCTGTCTTTCCTTTAGATATTACACTCTTAGGTTAATGTGACTTGCCCGTGGTGACATCACAAAGTGAATGAGCAGTAGGCCGAGGCGAAGGGCGATGTAACGTTGCAAACCGCTGATATCATGATTAAATCCATAGATTCGCAATCCTTAAAATATTTCAAAACTAATTTCGTATCCAACTGAACATATAACAACATCGAGCACTTCCATTCTCGAATTGTGTAAATGTGCATCCCAAACTTGTATGGAAAATTTAAATCCCCATAATAATCAATGCATTTTTGTTTCATCATACGCAACTCATGGTTCACAGCGTTAAGAAAGAATAACCCAAACTGCCAGGAGGGAGGCCAGAACAACGCATTCACGCAAACGGATTTGAGTGGATGGTTATTAGACTTCAAGACCAAAATTGCTTGGCTACGTCGTCAGTACCGAAGACTTAATTTGAACCATGCACAAGTGAGTCGTATCTGGCTCTTTACACGGTCTCTATCAACTAGTGAAATCATGCAACATTTCACCTTTCAGGCTTTGATTTGATGCTCAGTCTTGATACGTGACTTTACTGAGTTCCATCTTCTAATCGTTGCAGCATTTTCATGGGCTGGTTGACGGATAACTCAATTTATCCAGCTGAAAATTTGAAACCCCGACATAGTTCAGTTCATTTTGTAGGATCTTTCATTGATATGAAGATTACCAAAAGGTGGGTACAATGACCGCCCAAACAAAGAAGTATAATTGGAACCATTATTATCCTTCAGTTAGTAGCATCTCTTAGGAAACCATGCAAAGCGTTGTAGGTCAAATAAACTTGCTAGCGGCTAGTTGACACACCTGATCTAATAAGACCATATGTGGTTTTAGGGTCAGGGTTTCCTGCCCCCTCTCCTTGCTCGCATACTGAGCTCCAGGGCTATGAGGCCCATTCATGACACTCTCGCGTAAAGCACGTTATAAACCTAGTCGGAATGCAATACTGACCAGTGTAAGGTGACCACGCGCACCCATACGATTCAACTAACAAACACGCCTATCGAAGCGGCTTGGAATTACTCTCCAGTCGGCAAAACAACTGAACCGTGTCCAATAATGTCCCGCCTGGAGCATTCCGAGGGTCGTTTTTGGACTGGCTGGAACTCAAAAAGACAAAGTCAAGCGCAATGTCACTTGTAAACTACGGTTGTGAACAAAAAGCATGATTTTTAGATACCTTCGAAAACTGGTAGTGCATTATTCCTATCACTATATAATTTTCGATAGTTAATTTCCTAGCACTTAAAAGCAAAAAATGGTCTGCCAAACGTTCTTTGTGGAACATCTTTGGTACCACACATTTTTGTTCTCGAGTGGCTAAAAAGATGTAATTAGTTTCTGAGGACTGATACTGCTTTTCGATACTTTAGAACATTCTAAGAATAATCGAATGGAAGATCACATGTTAAATAGAAACGGCTCCTGGGGATATCATTCCAAGAACAATAATGATCGTTCTGCGTTGCTTGGGTGTGTTGAAAACAGTGGATTGCTCTGAATGAACAGCTCCAAAGCGAGCAACTATTTTATTTCCCATGTTCTTTATTTTTTGTGCAGTCGTCGGCCGGAAATGAGAAGAACGGCTTTCAAACTTCAGAACACAATAAAGCCGGATGCATGGCGCAGACAACCAACCAAGTGGTGGATTCTGCTGAATCTGATTCAGCCAGAAGGATGAGGCAATCGTGTGAGAAGTAAGAGATCAAAATGTCATTTCACAGATTAGTCTTCTTCTGAGATCACTGTTGTAGAACTGAAAAGGAGCTGTTCTAATATAGACCAACAAAGCGATTTCAGCAGAAGCCTGGAGTCCTAAATTGTTAAATTATCCAGTTCCCATGCGCTAAAATTACCTGTGACACTTTTGATGAATAAACGTCTAGAATGGTAATCCAACGAAACGAGTAGTGGTAAGGTTATTGATTCTACCACCGAACGCCCGTTTCCAATAGCACTGACGGGAACAATCAAACCATAGAGAATCAAAATCTCATTTGTTACTCAGAAACGAGCAGTATGTCGGCCTAACATCACAGAAATTCATTGGTAGATTGGTTTGCTGTTTGGTTCGATTCATCACTCATGGCTAATTGTGTGTGATACTTCCTGACCAGACTATTGGGTGCAATAAACCAATACGCGACATCTTGACAACAACTTGATCCAACCAAATAGAAAATTCAGGCGGAGTAAATTAGCAGGCATCTTTGTTTGGTTTTTGAGCGGTTTCTTCGGTTGTACCGATGGTTCTCTGGAGGCTGCTTCATCCTTGTTGGGAATTGTCGGCAGACCGCATTCACCACGCCCAAGTTGGGGATTTCGTTCGGTGTGAATGAGTTACACAAAAGATTTGAAAGCTCAGCCATTCTATTTGGCTCTTAGTAGCTGAATACGTCTCAACACCAGTTATAACGCCCTCGTTTGCATGGTCAAAGATCAACGCTCGCCTTCACAAATTAATTCGCATGGCAAAAACTTTCAGGCTCGCGGAGAATATCCTTCGTCCACTTCACCGTTTCACATCGGAATACATATTTGACGTAATTGCCTTGTCCTGTAGGATAAGTTGGCTCTATAGGGAGATTCTACTCCTTCCCGGCCTGTGCCAAACGAAGCTATTTCACTGGATCCTAATGGTCAAGCGATCACGAACAGTAGTCGGCAAATCGTAATGGATAATTACAAATCGATGCAATCTGTTCATGCCAAATCATGTTTGCGTTTCGATAACACAAGGAAATTGAGACCATCTTGTCGCGTTGAGCACCAATCGCCAAGTGACATACAGTAGCGAATGGATGGCAGTTAGCAGTTCATGCCAACCAATCACCGTGAGTAATACGCGTTGCACCGACGAAACAACTTTGATCGCATAAAGTTGAAGGCTAATTAACAAGGTAAACCAATCAGACGATGACTAGGAAAACCGATGAAATGTGACAGTCACACAGGTGTGAGTATGTACATGTCATATGTAAATGGATTTAATTCTCTCCAATAAAACGTCCTGACTCGGGTGTTCACGCTGGAATAAGCGGGAAAGAACGGTTGCTGATTAACAACGGACGCCACTGACGATTCCAGATAGAAACGACGCATGGTTTGCAAGAGGATAACAGACAACCCGACACATTACCGTGTTTTTCGACAGTGCCTTTGGGAGATTTATATAAATTCACAGAGACAAATAACAGACGATGTTCCCAACGCCGCAGATTTTTCGCTGATGTTACTCTTTAGCCCTTTTGTATTCATGTGAAAGAGCGCAAGGCAACAGACTTGAACCAGCTAAGCCGTTGACCTGTAGTGCACTTTATTCTCCTTTTCTGAAATGCAATGACTGACAATTCGAGATTTCTTTCTTGAGTGTTGGACAGATAATTACACCGATGTTTAGGAAAGACGATAGGTCCTCGAGTGAAGGATCGAATTCGAAACTACCGCATACAAACGGCTCGCGTGCACTATCCTCCGCCAACCATCTGATATTCCTGAAAGGTACACGCGTAGCAATGAAGCCGCTCGAAGTTGCACTGAGCAAATTCTCAATTTGCGATAAATCGTAGAACATGTTCCCAAGGCCCATGAGCTGCCTTCTTCCATCTAACAAAGACCTTCGACTCAGTAGACCACATATCTCAGTAACACCGACTCCTATCGAAGAGTATGTAAGAGAAAAGCAGAGGTCGACTTCGAGCTTAAAGCCATCTTTTACCCGAGTTCACCACGAGCATGCGCTGTTCGCCAGGGCTCCTAAGCTATTTCTGTCGCACACACGAATTATGAGTGTCGTTCGGTGAGAAATAAATCCTGTAAAACAAGGGCAATTGTCGAGTGAAGTAAGTGGAAGTGTCACCAAGTGAATCCCAATGGTGTAATAGGCATCAGAATCGGCACGAGAATGCTTGATGACGAAGTTAATGTTCCTGTGTGAAGGCCGATGTTCAAAAGTGGGAAAAATTGTTGCAACCACCCGGAAAGTGATGCAACCGCTGGAGAACTATTTCGACGCATGATAGCATTACCATTCGTGTTTAAATTTGTTATCAGCAAGACTATGGGCGATGCTTTACCGGGTTTTCAAAGCTCAGGGATCGAACTGGTAAACAGAAAAAAACCACGACTTAGGTTAGCCTGGCGACTCGGCGTATGTCCGAATGTATGGAACATGAACAGCGCGCATTAGAGACTAGCAAAAGCTGAGGCTGCATTCGGCATGTGCTTTGCACCTTCAAATTGGTAAGTGATGTTGCAAGACTGAAGACTGACGATACGGAGCTTGATACTTGTTTGTGAATAACTTAAAATGGCTGACGTTGTTACTTAACTCGGTAGCTGGACAGAAATAGACGACAGCACGATAGTTCAGATGAGTACGTGCCATAGGCATGACTGACGGCACTTGGGGCGCCGACTTGATATTTCGCTAAAATTGAAAGGTCGTGTGTACTGTGCCACGATGCACCCAATTGTATCGTAAAGATGCATAACATGGAGCTTGCATGCTTAAGACATACACCGCTTGGAGGTTTCCGACCATCGGTTTCCATAGGTTGGATAGAGTAATCGTGTGATCAACCTTAGGGTTAGAAATCGAGTATTGGGTACTGGTTCAGTGAACATTCTACCACACCATATCCACCTTACCAGGCTTCCTAAGTCGGGTCACGTGTTGCGTGACAGTTTCATGGTAGATGGCTATCTTCTGCCGCCGGTTATATGCTACCCCAAGTTTCAAAACAATGGCTGTCTCCTCGAATAGTAGGCCACTGGCTCCATTCATCATATGTATGCGTCAAGAAAGCCAGAAAACACGTCTACCATACTGTACCTGATTTCGGTTTCACTGTCGGAGTGAAGGAAGCCATGTGGAGGTCAACAGATGCCGCAGAAGCGGAAAATGAGAAAATGCATAGCAAACCGAGGTAGGATAAGTGCTATTTGCTATCATGGTTGAGGTTCATCAGATCCCTCAGCCAGGTGGCTGGAGAAACTGAATGATATGGTAGTGAATCGTGAACAGCGGTGATCGTGGTGTCACTTACTGTCAAATCAGAATGGGTGAAAAAGTGCATGTTTCGAGTACTGTTTTCTACAACGGTATTTTCTTATCCTGTGAGTCCACCTCCTGTCTACGAAGTACATTCATTCTTTCAACAACAATTTAAAGGAGTGTGAGAAAGACAGCTATAGATGGGATTTGCTGTTATTTACTGTTGGACCATGAGAATGAAAAACTGCAGTATTTGAAACCGGTAAATCCCCATCTGGCTTTGCCTCGGTTGTTAACCGTTTCCGTCAGGATCCGGACAACTTAGTTCGCGTAAAACAATGAACAAAGGTTAATTGTGGTCAAAAGGATCAACTATCCGTGGGTCCAAACGTCCGAGTTTGGGATCTCAGATATACCAACCAACCTGGTGGAAGACGCCAATTCGCTGACGTCCGGTTCTTTGCCACATCATCAACATCGCTCAGCGTTAAACAGCAAGACAAGCCTCACTGACCGCTGCCTTTCTCCAGAGTTACA
>LUCM01004015.1:0-49048 GCA_008360955.1 Fasciolopsis buskii
CCAACCTTAGGAACGAGAGCAGAATGCCCCAGAATATGCAAATGTATATATAGAAGTAGTGAGTAGTATTTGGCTATATATATATATATAGATATATATATATATATATATATGTACACTGTAGTCTTAAAGCGTACGAAGGACTGTTAAACTGGACCCACTCTAAAAGAGGCCGTTTCACCCTTGCTACTCAAGGCTATCCCTACATCGCATTTACACAACTTGGACCGCTCCGACTTCTGAGGTATACAGGAAATATTTTTCAGACGCAGTTAGTTGAATTCGCGTTTCACTCACGCAGCAGACATCGATTGAAAGTGAGCCCACTGTGGTCGCTAAACATGCCTGCTAGTCAGCCCGCATTAGAATGTGCAAGTTGAAGGAGTCGAGACTCAGAGTCTGACGAAGTTTGAGAAAATGTCAGCTAGCAGATTAAAAACAACTTACGACGTTGAACCCATCCGGCTATCGGGAGTGGGGCATTATGGGTTTGCAGAACGGGCAAAGAAACTTGGTTGGGGACCGAAGATACAGGTTGAGTATTGGGCCCCAGTAGTTATGGGGCTTGGCCCTCCGGTTACTCATATTGCAAGCATCTCAAAAACCTACGCGGGCAAACTCACTGGCTAAACTCTTCAAAATTTTATGCTGCCATCGACTGGCCACCTGGACCAATCTTCCAATCACGACCTACTTCGGAGGACAGCGTACTAGACAGTCGTTTAGCGGGCACACGCCAAATATGACCCAACCACCTTAATCTACCCGAACCTCTGCGTTACTGAAAAAACTACCCCATCGTATCCTGCCAATACTACGAAGGCAACTGTTCACACACCGAAGATCTTCGCAGGTCTGTCTTCAGCGGCCAAGTTTCTGAACCGTCTAACAGACCTTTGATCGACGACCGGTTATCACACCGGCGTCACAAGTGCCTCAAATTGCCGAATGCCAATCGAGCCTTCTGTACGCGTGAAGACACGTCATACAATATACGACCACCAAATAAGATACAGGTACTCAAAGAACTAAATCTACCTACTTCACTCAGTTGTTCCCCCGTCAGAACAAGTTTCGGCCTCCAGCAAGTTCAGTCCTACAAGGGTATTCTATACCTCAAAAGTTGCAGAACTCATTTCGAACACACCTGCAATTTGCTTGGGTCTTCACTCAGAAGCGCAATATTGCCAGCATATTCTAGGTCAGACAGTTTTCTGTCCGAGAAAGTGGCAATACCATTAACCTCACAAGAGTAAAGGACTGTCTCCACAATCGTATCAGAAGAGAACAGCGAGTGGGTGTGCCTAACAAAAACCATTTCGTTATGAACTCGCTTGAAAACTGCTGTAACCACGAGCTCAAATGTGGCCGTTTCAATCCAAAGATCACAGAAATGACTGTGCCTGATGCACTCGTCAGCGGGAGGTAATGCTAGAGAACTGCACGATCCACCCAGCGGAACGCCGACTTTGAATCGCGGAAGTCTTTGGGTTTATGGGTAGTGTGCTCTACCACCTATCGTACGATACAGTACATATAATTCGACTTCGTTTTTACGCGCAAGCCCTTCGGTGAAAGACAAATCACAGGAAACATGGATCCAACTCTAACCAAGCGACCGGGCACTAATTTGGTAATATGCGGTGAACAAATTGGGGACAAATACATCAAATAACCGGCCATGGACAAGCGGCATCAGTCCTGATGGGCTGGGTTTTCACAGTAGGTTTTTTTATGCAAAACATTTCCTCGATGGCAATGTGACGCACATGAACCGAAAGAACGATCGTGGACCTACATGTGCTTCTACGGCCGAGAAGCTCCGACAAAGTAAATTCAACATAACCCTGAACAGTTAGAAGGTCGGAAGAGATTAGAATAAACCCTCCTTATAGTCACTCAATTCACATTTTTGGACGGGATATGAAGCTAGAGACCGTAAATTCCACAAACTTCGTTTTTTACAATTCTGCTGTGATCCGTACGGGGCAAAAAAAATTGCAGAAATCCCCAAATTATGAAAGGGAAATCTCAAAAAATTCTATTACATTGCCGCCCTTTAACTAGTTATCTCGTTCTCCCATCCGTACAATCCCTTTCGTCGTCTATGTCTCCACACTGTATGACTTCAAACTGGCGAAAAGATGTTATGTACACGGTCTGCAATGCTTTAGAGTCAATGAATGCCCTTTCAAGAATTTTGCCAAGATAAAGCCATATCATCATCAATACGCATTGGTCACTTCCAAATCAGGCAGATGTTCTCACAGACTTAAACAAGGATCATGAATCCCGATTGTAAGCAAATACAGGTTTGGGGAAGGCGGCAGTCTAAAGGTTACTTTATCTGATGCAAAAACTTCTCTAAGAGTATACGTAGGAGCGCTACAGGTTGGCGGCATCACTGCAATATTATGCACTACACAACCCGTTTCCTGAATGAGAAACATTCTCACATACTTCTTGCTTGATTAGATTTTATCAGGCTGCCGGGAAAACCTGGGACATGTTGATAACCTGGGGCAGCGATGTGGTTGGCTCAAAGGCTTGGCGAGGCCCGCTACTAAAGTGAGGACTAATGAGTGCGTGGTTAGCGACCGCGTACATTTCTCGGCCATCACTTGGGCACCCAATTCGAAGGATCCCCAGGGTTACATTCAAGCGCGTCTAAGGGGGACAGTCCCACTGTTTGCGTGTGGCTAAACCTTAGGTGAGGGTGTTACTGAAAGCAAAGATCGGTTTTGTTTTCACATTCATAAGTAAAAGACACCGATGTACAAAGAAACGTATTGGTTAGATGAGTAAGTATACACACTGGTGACAGCGTAACAGAATTATTTACCGCTTCAAAAATGACTGCACGGCGCGAGAATTCGATGCGGACGGGTAATTACAATCTGCAACCAACGATGTGATAACATCGAGGAGATTCTCCAGATAACATTCCGACTCCGGATCAATAACTTTCCTCTCTAATTCACTGAGAGGAAAGTTGTCTGCGGAGCACATAACGAACCAGGTTCTACACAAACATGATAAGCGCCCGGCACATTCAATCTACGTAAACACACACAAGTAACCTTCCGATGGGCTATTAAAACAAACGGTGTCATTTTTCAGATAAGCAAACATAGGACTGTGGAAACAGCAACGATCACCCGTGCGTTAAAATGCATTTCGCAGTTTCCGCATACACCATTATCAGTTTCGTTTTCCAGTTCAGGTTTGGCCTGTTGCTAAGATGGCCTCTTCTAACTTCTAAGTGGAGACAAAAACCATTGTGCTCACGTTCCGTTACTTCATAAAGTCCTGCTGCCAAATTTTCTCAGCCCTCAGCCCTCAGCCCATTTTCTGGTCCTTCGCCTCCTGATTCAAAAATATTGTGTATATTTCATGCCCGCAATTATCCGGTGATATTTTGTTTGCTCTTACGCCTTCAGCAGTCAACACTTTCCGGTTGAACATTGTGTCGGAGAAAAATTCTGAACTCGAGTATTGCTTAGAGCCGCAGCTGTGAGCCTCTATTTCATATTCTACCCTGAGTAGTTGGGATGATTTCATTGTCATGATCTACACCTTCATTCACTTCAGAATTTTGAAGGCTTCGATCATGTATCTGCTGATCCTACCCTCAGCGATGCACTATAGGTTTAGCTTTCCCAGCCTTCTTTTGTACGGCTTGACTCTTACCGCTCGACACCCTACCGGCGGTAACCAAACGGATAAGGTCGTGCTGTTTGGACGAGAAGTTTGCGAGTTCCAACCCCCCACACCGCCGGTCAATTTTCCCCCTTGGCAGCCCCCTACTGTCCGCATCCCCTTCGTGAAAAATTATGTACGTCTCTATTTCATTAAAAAAGAAGTAAAAGATAAAATGTTAGAAAGAGATAGATACTTTTTACAGAAAGGTACCCAGGCCCGTAATCATTATTCCAGGTGTGACTCGATAGACACCGTTTTAGGTGAATGATACCTTCGGCATCCTACAGTACATCATAGACAGAAACCTAAAAGGTCCATCATTGAATCTTAGGCCAGGGCCTTGTGCTAATCAACCCCCTTCTAGTCCATGGACATCACTATCCTCGGGTCCATGGTGGCACTGGTTGAAAACTCCCTGCTTCCTCCCACTCTAACCAGTCCTCCTGATGCGGCGACTTTTCCTTTCTTTGACTGGAACATACCATCTGATCCCAGCCAAATGATTATTTAGGGTTCTACGATAACCCTCACGATTACACATCATTGCCACCCTCTATTCTTCTAGAAATTCGGAGTGTGGTGGTTCCAACTTTGTTCCGACTTCGCTTATGTGAGTTGGGAAAATTCCCGGTCCACGAATCGGCACTTGAGACAACTTATTATGCACCCAAAATTGCAATATATTTCTTTCCATAGTTTGACATCAAAGAACATATACTTCGTTGTTTCGTCCCTGTGCTCTTTATTTGTGATTATTCTGCGGATATTTGATGTAGTCACGGGTCACTTGACTTGGGGCGCTTGTTTTGTTATAGACCAGTTACATTTCTAGTTAGATTGCAAGACTATAATGCAAGATACCCGGTCGTCCAGGTTCTTGCACCGAACGCTCCCTGGGTCAGACAGTGCCTTTCAACAACACGGTTGAAGCCCTCTTTAGTTCCTACAAGGGGAAACAGTTATTGAGACCCTTTCCTTTCGACAATCTCCTGAGCTCTACTAATCAAAATTTTTCCCTCCAAAGGTTGGTATCCATACATTGTCCAGTCTTTCCTTGATCCCACCTCGACCACTGCCTCCGGGAGCTTCCTCTGGCCATTCGTCACTTGTAAGGCTAATGGTTTGCTTCTCAAACCGGTGTTTATATGCCCTCGCACAATTGTTTCCCCGTTACGTTGTAGTTTATCTTCCCCCTTGTCTGGAATAGGACTCCACGGTGACCCCGTATCTCGGCCAGAAAGTTAATTGTGTGGAATGCCTATATAAGTTCACCTCCTTCTCTACTACATTCCTGGAATTACAAGCTGAACGTCCTCGGTGCCTCAAATGTCCAAACCAGTGTGCAAAAATACGCTGAACCTATTTCAACATTTTACTTTATCTTACCAAACACGGTATCCATGCTTGGAAACAGTATTCCAAGTGCGGTCTCGCATATGCCTTGAGCAGCGGCAGAAGAAAGTTAGGCCTCCTGGATCCTACGTTCCTCTTTAGTTGGCGTAAGGCATATGTCTCCTTGGTCGCCTTCTGACGCTGAAGACTAGGTTTGAAGCCTGCACTCACGGTTATCCCGAGGTTCTGCTGCGTTTATTCCATTGCGACCCGATTCCCAGGCGAACCCATCTGGCAGGGGGAATTTGCTTCGCTTTCCGTGAGCCGCTGACGTTCCTATAAGTTCAACGATAGATCCCAAATTACCGGCCACTGGCAAACTTTCTCCAGGTCCCTGTGAATGGCCTGACTGTTTCTGTCCCTAATAGTTCGATGCCGACAGCAAACATGAATCATGGACAGAGTCCCTAAGACGGTCCCCTGAAGCACTCCGCTCTATAGCAATCTTCTGTCTGATGGGAACACCTCGACTCTCATCCTGAAGGATCTACACTTCAGACTCTGTGCTATCCAGTTGTCAACCTTAGCATCTACCCCGAACGCCTTCACTTTCTGGTCAAGAAGCCTGTAGTTCGGGGAATCAAAGGTTATCCTAAAATCCAGATTGCAGACTTCTGCTCTTTCGGTCTTGTCAGTCCTATCTGGTACTTCGTCCAGGAGGCTTATCGGTTTGGTCAGACAAGTACATTCGTGCCAAAAATCGTGTTGTTCTACCATCAATAACTTTTTTACCTCTAGCTGATTGATTATCCAGTCGCGAAGGAACCTTTCAAGGGTTTCCACCACATCTCCATCCAGCGTCCAAAATTGTACCTCCAGCCACTTATTACCTACGCTTGCAGCATTGGTGTAGGCCACCGTTAGAAGCCCCCGCTTTCCCTGTAACTGCTGAACGGACGGGGGCATCTCATGCCGGGTCTTTAGTCCCGATACCCTCGCTCATCTTTTCGCATGATAGTCAAGATCTCCACCCTCGCCGCTGCGCTCTAAGCCTCTTTATTTTTGCTCATCCGGTGTATGACAGTCATGGGTGCAGTGTCCAGAATTAGTGGCCCAATGTTCCCCCGCCCACTGCGTTCACCTGCAGCCCTGCCGCAGGGAGTGACATTCAGCTGCTCTTCCTTATTCAACTTTCGTATTCTCAGCTTGGGCACAGGAAGCCGCTCGGCACTTAATCCTGTATCCTTAGCCACGATCCCGCTTATGACAGTATCATCCGGATCTATGGTAATGGCATCTCTGACGGTTATTCCAACGGATGATGCCAAGAACCTGTTCATATGCCGTGGATTTTCGAATTCCACTAGCGTTGGCAGTAGGTCCCGGTATCCTGAGTCACTGACTCCCTGCCATTTTTCAGGCGAAATACACTCTTAGTAGCAACAAGCTCCGATATTTTTAACGTTCAAAGCAGATTTACTGTTTGGTACCTTACCGCCCTTTCCCTCTGCTTCCCCTCCTTAATAAAGATCTCCGGTGTCCCATGACTGACGACATTGCGGTTTCTGCCCAATGCGATGCCGCTGGACTTTGCACACCATTTAGCTACCAGCCCATCTGATGCAGGGCTTCAAATGCAACAGCAGCCTTGCGCTTAGTTCCGAGTATCGCGAGGCCGGGGCTCTAACCCTTGTCACTTCATGGGTTCCCGTGTTAGTATGTCTGCACCCCCCTTCACAGGATCCGTTTTCACTTCTTGTTCTACTTCTTCTTCACTGCCCTCCTTTGTCTCTGTCCAACCATGAGATGGCGCTTCCGTTTTCAGGCCATCCACGCGCACACTCTTCAGGGGTTCTACCGGCCCTAGCTGATCGGCAGAGCCTACGCTACTAGACTTCCTTTACTGCCGGTGTCAAATCTTCCTTATAGCGAGAATGGCTATTGTTACCGTCTGCGGCTTTCAGCAAACCATTGCGATCACTGTCGCCCAACAGGACAATTCCCCTATCAACTACCTTCGCCCAGGTGTGCCACTGGCATATCTGAGTGTTCCCCAGGGTGGCATTTGGTGTGCTTGCTTCGAAAGCCGTCGTATTGACAGTTCAGCTCATATATGTTCTTCCTCACGCCCCCATATGCACAGTGGAACCACTTACTACAGGTGTCACACCGAATCCCCGTTACCGCCCTGCCTTTGGCGCAGGCAGGTCTTCCACACTTCGCATCCTTTCCATGGCTTCATACTGAGATTCTGGTCTGTATTCCCTTCCCGGTCGACCTGTCCATGGATTATAGCAAGCCTGATTTAAGTGAATATAGAGGCAGATACCTACTCCCAGCCCCAGTCGGGAGCAAAATATATTCGGCCACTTACCCTGATGTAATCTTTATTTCGGATTGCCTACATGCGTGCTCGGATTCTGCAAACTTGATATTCCTGGTATGAGCTAGCAGGCCAAGCCGCCATGCCAACTGTTGTTTTATCGCTCAAGTTCTTCGACCGTAGACATTCCGTTCGTTTACAGTAGTTTTTGGCTACAGCGCTCAGGCAAATGCTGTTGGGCCTGACCAAGCATGCAGAATCTCTTGTATTTGCTTGAGCCACGGGACAAGTACTTTCTATTTATTCTCTTTCACTGAGCGTTCATTTTTAAGATGGTTGTCTTACTTTCGCTACTTATTGGCCGAATAGTGATTGAAACTCATCATCAAAGGCATGGTCGCAATGTACATAATGCCTAACTCATGAATAGTACCGCAGAATTCGCGGGGCCATCTTGTTATTTCTTGGGAATCCCATCACATTTAACTACGAGTTGCTTCGAGGTTTTGAAGTGCTATCCAGCACCTGTAAAACCCAGTTTTGCTCAAATTTCACTATGAATCGCTGCGTGATCTCATCCGGACCAACACTCCAACTTTGTTTGCCACATCTTGTATTATATGGTGCATCTTCTTTAGTTAAATCCGTGTTGCACGCTGGCCATCACATTAGCATTTACTTACATGTTTCCTCGCAGTCTATTAGTTGTATTTTGTTTTGCTGTATAGACTTTTGCTTATAACCACTAATGTCACATTTCAGTCAAAGAATGTGTGGGCAAGAATAAAATAGGGGAAAATAAATAAAAACAGAAATACACTCGTCGTCCCATGAAAAAAGTGTAAAAGAACTCATCCAGGATCAAGCATAAAACATGGTGAGAGTTTGCTCAGGGATTTGGCTGAAACGCGATCACGGTTAGTCAAAATTCGTGGCAAATGTGAGACAGTGAAGTTCCTATAGATATTGATTCTAGAAGATATGGAACGAAAAGCGAAACTTGTAGAAATGTCGGAGCGACACCTTGAAAGATCGATAAGCGGAGGATGTGCGGGAGCTGAAAGAATTTTGTGGGGAGATTTCCCACACGCTGATAAGCGTTGATCAAATATATTAAGGGACAATTCAGCTAGTGGTACAAAACACACACGGCAACTAATTGATGGACCCCGGTGAAGAATTTAAATGTCCATTTTAAGTAAACCTAGATATACAAGTGGAGAAGAGTAGAGGAAGACTGAATAAACACGCTAGCATAAAAGTCGGGAGGCGGTGCATCGTTTCAGCTTGTGGTGCCGAAGCTTTCTGATTTGAAATGAACCCGTCGGAGTGATTTACACAGGCAGAAATATAAGTAGTCCATTTCAGCTTTATGTCAGCGTAACTCCTAGATATTTCGTAGTCCCAAATCCAGTAAGCGAATAAGAACTGAGACAACCAAATGTTTTCAGTTTGTGAAATAGAAGAGAACGTGGTACTGAGACAAATGCCTGCGAACAATACAGGAAAGCACAACGCACGGTTTTCACTGATGCGTTCAAGGACTTAAAAATGTGGTGAGTGTGGGAGGCGGCCACATCCAAGTTGGACCTCCTAGATTTATAGACAAACTGAAAAGTGTCCCCAGGAGGATGCATAGAATAACACGGGCGCTTAATTATAGCACGGTCAGTTTAAGACTGAAAGACTTTAAGACGATGGAGCGAAAATGTTGTCCCAAAGCAGTACACCTGTTGGATTTAGGGATGGGAACAATAGTGATGGGTCTTCAACAATTAGGTTTGGAAGACGAGACTAATGACGAGTTAATTGGGGAGGTAAATGCAGCGGTTAGAGCCAAAGCACCATGTCTTAATGGAGCTAAGGACAGACTGTCAGGACCAATCCCTGTGGTAATTTTAGTGATGTGAAGAAGGTTTAGCACTTGTTCTCTAGAAGAACCTCTAACCATCATAACATCAACCTGTCCAAATATGACGGATGTATAAGTGGAAGAGTGTATGATGCTGGATTGATCCTGTCGACATCCACGGGAATTTTCGGATGCTTCTTATTCTTCCTACACAACAGTCGGATGCGTTGCCATAGGAATCGACTGTTTCTTTCAGTCAAGAGTTGGCTGGCGATAGTCACGTTCAAGCTTTTGATTTCTGATTTTACTAGGCTGGAAATATACCACAAGCTTCAGTTAATACGAGATTTCTAATATTATTTAATTTCTCGGACAGTGCCGAGAGCACGCATACCGCCTAAACCATAACTAATAATATTTACCTCAGGTCATATGTTTGGTAAGAGCATAAATGGTGACGAACTTTCAAGCGGGATATTCAATTTAAGCAGGGCATTCTCCTCCGTATCGCTCGGTGTCACTACAGCGCATCTCGTAGGCCGCAATATAAATGCAACAAATCAAAATGGACCGATAATGCCACCGGCAACTTGCTAAGGTGGTACGTATTCTGAATATCGGGAATAAATACGAATTTGATTTGGTAGAATGGATAAAGCGTGCCAAGAAAAAAGGCGATAAATCTGAGAATGAAAAATTTGGTGGCAGTTCAATGCACAATGCTTAGTCTAGTGAGCAGTATACGGAACGGAAGCCAGCAGTTTAAAACGAAAATAATTAGGAGCAAAGTCCGTTGGGCAAAGAAGACTGCGGCTGAAGAGGGATAGAAACCATGTAATCGTATGACTAATCGTATGAGGTTTGTTTTTGACAATTTTGACCACATGAATCTCAACTAGGTCTAGTGGTAGAGGAAAGGCTGAGAAAAGAAGAAAGGGAACTGGAGTCAAATCAGGCAATGTTTGGTGGACTGGTGTGTAGAGGAATTGCCAGGAGCACCGGTATGTTGCCATACTTCGCAGAGCGGAATAGAAGTTCATGAGAAAGTACGGTCTTCAGCTATTTCCGAATGTGGAGATGCATTTAGAACGTCAGTTTATATCGAATGACAAAAATAAATCCCTTATGGGTCCGTTTTGCATAGTTTTAGCAAATAAATCTGGGAAGTAGCAAGAGGAAGCTGTTAATCACAACAATTCTAGCGAGTGGGGCTGACCGAGTGCCGGCCACCCAACATCGTTGAGGAGTGAAAAAAGGATGCATAATCCGTCAACCAATTTGCCGTCGAGCTGCCCGCCTGAAGTGCGCCGGGCAAAGCGGTGGATATGACCGCGCCCCGCACTATTATGACAACGTCGGTGTACTCGGGATTTGGAGGAAGGAGTGCGAATATGGTGTAGCTAGGAGAAGTGAAACATCATTTTTCCAGGAGTGGATAATCCCAGGAGAGCCGAAACCGCGGAAGCCAAAGAATGAAGTGAGTTTTTTCATCCAAGAGGAACTGTACGGCTTGGAAGGGGAAAAGCAAACTGGTGGCGGTCTGGCCTAGCTGCAAGCCACCGATCAAGAAGCAGTCAATCTTACGAGCGGCTCAGAAAAGAAAGTTACTGAAGCATACGGTGCAATCCAAAATTTAGTTTCTTCTCCGCCATGAAGGAAGCGGTGACATCAATGCGTTTTTCAGAAGCCCAATCCAGTTTCATACACTCAATCCTGAGGTGAGCATGGGTTGTATAGAATAATGAGGAAGGACAGTAATTACTCTACGTGCTTCGTTCTTATATGCAATAAATGATGGTGGTAAAACGCGCAACTGTCGGGGGAATTCGTTCTATAATGACGAATATTTAAAATAAAGAAGATGGGTATAACGGATGTCTTTGAAACCGGGAGGGTAATAACGGAGGCCGCATTTCGGAGAAAGTATGGGGTGGGTTTCTAACACGAGGTTTGCTCTTATGCGTCGGAGCCAGAAGGGGTCTAGTTTCAGCAATTCACGGTGTTCCATGTAATTTAGGCTTGCAGAGCAGCCGATCACCTGCCTGGTAAATGCACACTGAACGTTTTCGATTATCGCTCTGTCGTACTGCCTCATGTTAGAACAGACTAGACAGCAATAATGCAGAATAGGTCTGACTTAGGTTCTTAAAGAGAGTAGTTTGCTCCCTTTCGACTTCACAGTTCTGTGTAACAGACCCACTAATTTATTTGCTTTCAAAGATTGCGTGATGCCATGTTTTGAGTGGTCTAAGATGCGAAATAATTTAGGCCTAGTTCGCGAACTTGACAGTTAACGGTAAGGATTCGGTTGCCCAGTTTCAGTCCTATTGGGGTTGTAACGAATTTGTTCTCCATGATACTGCTTTTTCAGCGGAAAATTCCATCGGTCAGTCGTTTGTTCAGGAACTGAGGGCTTCTAATTCTTGCGATACGTTACATATGGTGATTTCTAAAGCTTCAGGGAGAAAGGTGCCAATAATTTTGATGTCGCCCGCATATAGAATCTGGGTGCCCTTTCGAATAACATCGAAAACATCGTAAAAGTACAACAGTAGAAGCAGGAGGCCCAGAGCACTGCCTTGGCTAGCACCGCTGGCCAATAATGCAGGTTCACATTTGAAGTCATTGGCTTGAATTATCTAGTTTTTAAATGTAAAATAAGATGAAAACCGCAACAAATGGATGCGACTGAAATGGATTTCTGAAGAAGAAAAGGTTGCTATATGAATAGCACGGAGGCGAACTCGGGTTTCCATGTAATATCCTCCGGTATACAATTTTCTGCTTGAATACAGTCCCCAATTGTGGATACCTTATACACTTACCGTCTTCTGGACCCTTATTTCTCTTCTTTTGCTCATGCCGGCCGGAATGTGTACATAAAGTTCCACTCACTACGGTTTCAAACAGTTTAAGAAGGCTGGTTTTGTCACGTCCGCCCTTTTTATCCTTTCCACCGCTCTTCGTGTCCAAACGTGTTACTTACATTTGGATTACCCGGGTGGCAGCAGCCAGTGAGTACTCAGTCGATACCCTCTGAACCCATTTCACCGGCTTACACATCACGGGGAACGCTTGTCTCACTTTTGCATTCAAACGCCTGTGCTATATTGCTCGTTGGGAGCGTCCGCAGTTCATTTCATACCTCCCCCACAAATACGTATAACAGTGATATGTTTTCTAATGCCTCTTCAGGTTTTTCCCAGTCTAACTCAAACCCTCTTCTCGTTGATAACCTTCAGTTTGTCATCTGATTTCTGTAGATCATTATTCCTCCAGATCTGGTATATTTGTCGTACCGACCACCTTAACTTTGGGTTCAAACAATATGATTCACCCTCCTACATTTTCTCTTCGTACTGAGGGAATAAGTTTTGTTTGATTTTCGCCAGGTTACCTTCACATAGAAGTTCTGCTTGCCATTAAACAAGTCCAGAATATCTGCATTGATCTTCGGTTGTTCTAGGCCCGATCTCTTGAAATCCCTGTGCAGTTTCAAGGAACCGTTTGTTGATAACTTTGCATGGCATAAATGGTCAGCACACGATTGCCCTGGCCGAATGACATGTGAGTGAATTTGCCCAGGATGTCCTTGCGAAATCCTATGATAACCAGGCTCACGAGTGGAGGCTGCTTGTTTGACACAAATCCATTTGTTCCCCCCACATTCCTGGTCCCCACCCTGTATTTCAGTAACCTTATGAGGGTATTTTCCGCTACGATATATGCGCAGATTCCTGTTTCGCCTTCAATAGCTGGATGACTAAAGCAACGCTCAGGGGCCCATTTGCTTCATGCCTTTCTGTGATTTATGATCCCCCGTCTCTGAGGCACTTGGACCACGGTCGTCCGTTCTGCACTTCAATCTAGGTTTAAAACGCATGTAGATTTCTGACGCCTAGGTATGCAGTTCCACCAATTTTTCCCTTTTACTGCATGCACTGCCATAGGGAAACATCGCATCCAACTTACTACCAAGGTTTGTCCTATGCCGCATTGCATCCTGGACTCCAAACGGAATACCGTAGATGTCATCTTATTTTTCGCCATGCCTCCAGCAAACTGTAGAACTACGGGTTTCGTAATCGACCATTGTTACTGCACCATTGATAACTATGCAAAAATCCGTGAATTCCGATGGCTGCTTGTTTTCTCAGTTCTCCAGTGGGTCAACGGTTATCTTATACACTGCCCATGGTGGCCTCTAAGTCTGCCCCAGAACACCATTTTGCGCTTCTCATGGCTGCTAATTCCTTGAAGTAAAAAAGGCGTGGATTAAACGGAAATTGAAACGTTTGCTGTTATATAATATGCTTCATGCGATATTCCAAAGCTTACAACAAAATGGACAGGTTGATTCGCCTAATGGCTGGCATCCTCGGAGCAGATCAAGATGAAACAAGGCAAGGCAGGACTGAGAGCAGGCAACAACGAGCGGCGGCATATCCAAGTTTTTGCAAACTGTGCCCCCAAACCACCACGACAGTGCTGCAGGACGAAAGCTTAGTCATCCTCATATACAGATGGGAATAAGGACAAGGAACAAAGATACTGAATGTTGTCTCGTTCTTATGTTAGTTGGTTGGAGTAGCTCAGTCTTTTGCATGCTCTTTCTTTAAGCTGCTATCTGGAGCGTTTTCCGAATGATGGCCAGAATGGATCAAGAACGACACAGGACAAACGGAGCAGTAAAAAGAAGGAAGGTGGAAAAATAAACGAAGAAATCGTAAATTGGGATAGAGACCGACTGCAAAAGCAACCCAAATTTGCTGCTAAACTGGCAATGGCATTCCACGAATATCGGCGTCATATTAGGCGATGAGCAGAAAAGAATTTTGTTTCACTTCCGCGGATGAAAGTTTGGCGAACCGGTGGGAAACTCGGTGGCCCGCAAACATGAGAAAAACTTCCTTCACCATCCTGGCCGCAGATGTTCTCCCACTGGCCCCTTCATTTAGTTAACATATCTCCGGGATATCTTTTGGCCAAATCTTTAACTATCACGATGAGCGCAGTGATTGTGCTAGTAAATTATGAAGCTTAATCAGGCATTTTAGTACTGAAAATGACTTCATTCAGTTCCGAAAGCATAAATTATGATATGAAAAATCTCCTGCGTGAAACTGTATATCTGACGGAAATGCACTCCATAGGCACAAAAATGTTTGGGTTTTCCAATAGTGGTCCGCGACTTCTCCCGTCAGCTTCATGCCTTTGGGAGCTTTTGTTCTTTACACTCAAACATAAAGTATAACTTCACTTTCACAAGGCCTTATCTTGCTATAGATTCATATGGAGCTGAACGCAGACATAACAATTTTGAAGCCTCAGTCAACCTAGAAAGAGGTACGTTTTGATGAATAGAAATGTTCTCGTGCACCAACGCTCTCAGTTTTTGTTATGAAACAGGCCACACGAGGTGCCAAAAGTATGAGAATTTAAGCCACAAAACATTATTTAGTGAAGCAAACAGCAGAAATCCGTGAAACGGGATTATTTGCCTGGCGATCTCTGGGTATGACATTCGAAATGCTCGAACTGGAAATCAAAAGTGCCTCTGCTCTTCAATCACATGAAGCAGCCGCTGGTGCCGGACAACATTAGGCCTTTCAAATGAGGTCATTCATTTTGCAAGCCTCTCTTGCCAATTAGTTAGGTTTCACTTCAATGATAACTCTTTCATTTTGAGCAAACTTCAAGTAACAGCTAAACCACTGAAACTCTCATCTGAACTGCCGCGTGCATGTCACCAACAAATTATTACCCACAAAGAATTTCGGTGGCTACATGGCAAGTTTGATGTTTGCCGAGTTTTGGAATAATTTGCCCATGAAGTTACCAGTGGTTCCAAAAAGCAATCGTGACCGGTTCACTTCCGCTAAACGTCATGCATTGAACTTCCAAACCATGCCTGAATGCTAAAGAGTCCCCGCTGGTGTACCATTTTTCTAACAGTCCTTAGGTCAAGAGATATTCTCGTAGTTCATTACCGTACAGGATTAATAGAAAATCCCTCACACAAGAGCCTATTGTAAGGTCCGCCCATTCAGCAAAAGTTGGCCAACAAAAATTCCGTCTCATAAATTGTAACACAAGAGAAGCACCATAAAACACTGCAAAGGGTCCTGCAGCAAGCGCTTTCAGGTTTAAATTTTGCCCACGCGTTTACCAACTACATTGCCATTGATAGCCCAGAGGGGCGTAAACACCACAGTCCAAGTGTATCCTTACTTCCCCTGTAGAAACAGCAGGTCGAAGGAAATCCACAATTTAGCTACTTCGAACTATCGCTCCTTCGTTGATGATCTGATACCCAGAGTTAATCAGCCGATGTCAAACCGTTGCAAAACAGGGCCTTTTAAGCTGACCAAAGCAGGAATCACTGAATGCCCAACCAAAGAAAAGCGCTCCGCGCAATAAGAACGGTACCATTAAACCACTACTCCCTCAGAAATTGGAGCGGGTATTTTACCACTCCGCCTTGATTGCATAAGGGTAATAGGGTTTAGATTATATAACACCCACAAATACCATCAACCTGGATACAGCCCGTCCGTATCTCATTTTCAGTGGCCTAGTACGCCCCCTCATCTTGTTTCACCTCAAAATGCTTCCACCTCGATAGGCAGGAACACAGCCTACTTTCAGTCAACCGAAAAACACCGGCAACGCAAAATAGCCCCGGAGTATCCTGCGACCGTTCGGCTTTGCCCGCCAAGGCTTCGTTCACTAGGACTGCGACGTTTACCTTCCCAATTGCAAAGAGCTCTACTCTGGTCAACAATCAGGACCAACAGCCAAACACTGCCACGCAAAATACCTCCTCGTCTCGGGGTAGAAAACGCCTGAAAACCCTGTCGGCGTTCAGCCGATAGCATCACATTCCTTCGTTTATACACATTCGTGAACCAAAGCCTCGGGCCGTATTCCTTTTCACCTGCAAATTAACGATGCTTTCGGTAATCCTTCAAAACCCGTTGTTTAGTCAGTCCTGCAAACGTGGACCACATCGTTTTAATGACCCGTTTTCTGCCATGGCGACGCAAATGCCTCTGCTCTGTCCCACCTCCTCACAAGGCCCCGTCTCATTATGGGCTGAAATCAGAACTTCCTTTATCGCTCTTTTACGGCTCACCGCCCCCACAGCGCTTCCAGCCTCCACACTGCAACCCTCGCCCGTCTTCTTGCCTAGTAGTCTCTGAGCCTGCAATGCCAATTTATGAGCCAGGGAGAAGCTTTTATTAACCCAGACACGTTCTTCACCCCATATTCGTGTAAAGTAGTAAATTGGGGGTTTTTGAAATCTACGCCCCACAGTACAACAAGAGGAGGTACCTCCCGAACATTATCTACTTGAGTAATTGCCTCCTAGAGCCAGAGATGTTGCCAGTACCCAAGTTGAAAGTGTCACCCTTGCTGCCCGGTCCCTCTTCCGAGTCCCCAAGGGCCAATCAAGTCAGCCCATCTTTCTCACGGTTTGATTTTATTTGGGCGAACTCCTGCGTGAAGCGATCACACGCATGTATCGCTGCCCTCGATCGGTGGCCGATCCGCCTTTAGTTACTTCAGATCTCGAGAAACTGCCCGAGCTCCGAGCTTTGACAACAATCCTTACTGGAAGGTAGTTAACTGACTTCACCCCAACCAACCAACTCTTAATCCTTGGTCAAGAGAAAGGTAGAAGTGGCCGCGATGGCGGCCGCCTGATTTGTAAGTGATTTAAGTGCTGCACTTACTCCCTCCTATATGCACCTTGAAGCAGTACCTCAGTTCACCTGGACGACTAACCTGATATATAAGTGTTCATCTGTTATTGGTTATATCTACCAGCCTCCGAGTTCCTCAGTTATTGGCCCCAACTAGTCGGTAATGCCCTCGATTATGTTGAGCACTGTTAGTGGTCCGCTGGATGAACTATGAGGGCTTCAAAGCATGGCATATGTCGGCAAGAAAACCAAGTTCGAAGAAGCCTTGATAAGTCTTCATGCCATTTTGTCCTCTAAGAAGCAGGCATTAACTGGAGCCCTTCAAAATATGCCACGTACTGGTCAACAAGGCTTAAGCGACATTTAATATTGAAATTGCTAAAAGGTTCCGCCATTTACTCACCAAGTCGGGGGCAACCTGTTTTCCTCCGAATTCTCCAACTTCGCTCCACTGACAAAACCTGTCTTATTTTCTCTGAATTTTAACTTACGAGTAAATCAAAACCCTTTGTACAATTTTTCCCCCATCGAGTCCCGGTCCCGTGAAAGTCTCGCCCACTCTCTTTTGACAGGGCGGAAGAAATATAACGTTGCTCTTCCGACTGTTTTGGTACATTTGTCAATTTTCCATTAGCGCTCATGGTTTTCGCTCTTATTATTAACACTGATTAACATGTTCAACCGTTCCCTGAAATCGCTTCACTCCTTTAAATGAAAAATGTTGGACGTGAGAAACTCAATTAGCTGGTTCTTGACAATTCTCTCCATGAGTCTGGTCGAGACGAGTGTAGAGTTTATTGGACGGCAGTTTCGTGGGTCATACAGTGGCCAATTTTTGTGGCGAGGAACGATAGTGGAAGCCTTCCACTGAATGGGAAATACCCTAGTTGACATGGGGGTAGTAAACAGGTTTAACAAAAGAAGTGCAATATCGGGTTTGTAGAAACGGAATCGGTTAGGGGAAAGCACCATCTGAGCCAGGTTGGTAAAATTATTTGACGGCGGCGAGAGCCTCCTTTATTTTCTCTGTATTAAATGCGATGGATGAAAGTATTTGGTCTAGTAGCCTAGGGGGTGGGTAAACTGGTGATGTCGGTGGTGAGGGTGAAGCAGAAGTGTGAGTAAAAAGCCTCGAAAATTTCCTTCGGATCATGGAGCTGCTGGCTGTTGCGTATGATGTACATAAGGGCACTGGATTTATTGCAAATAGTGCGGGACCGCAGATGTCTGGCCGGAGTTCGATTGCCGAATATAGGTTGGTTCTTGCTCACAAAGTTGGTCGGTAGCTGCGGAAAGCAGGTCGTTTGAAGTCGATTTAACCTCAGTAATTTGGAGAATTCTTATGTTTGCGTGTAGATATTCTGCGCTTTAACAGTCTTCTTTTCATAGTGTCCGATTTTGCTTATTCGCATTGACCGGAATTGAGCTGTGTGAGGAGTGAGGTTGTTACCAATTAAGTGTAATTTTGGACATAAGATTTCGGCAGCTGATTGGGAGCCAGATGAAAGGAAGAAGTCAGACCACTCAGGGCCCGGTGGAGCGGCAGTTAAACCAACCCAGTTTGCCAATTTGAAAGGCAAGCCCGCGGACTGGGTAGTGGTTTCAGACGTTCAGGGTCTAGGACGAAGATGACGAAAGCGGGAGACCATCATATGGTCACTACTCGGAAAGTTATCGAGCACAGAAGTGTGAAAATTAGGGATAACGTGGATGAATATGGGGTCAAGGATGTCATTTCCTTTGGTGGGGTCTGTGACCAACTGCATCCATCCTCCTACGCGAGTTTCAAGAAAAACGTTAAAAACTGTGAAGGGGCAGTCTTGGTGGACTGGAGAATCTTGAGAGCATTAAAGTCTCCCGATATAAGTTTCGACTGCCCTTGGATGGATGCAACGTACTCGAGCGCCTTGATGCCTTGGGTAACTCAAAGTTGTTTGATGATGAAGGTGCCCTAGAGAGAGCCACAAATTCTCATGCAAAATGTCTAACACTGGGTGTCGGAGGAGGAAAACAGAGAATTCACACTCAACGTAGGCCGGGCAACCACCTCCACGCTCATTGCTTTGGTGCGTTGGAAAGGAGTTGTAAGTACTCAGAAATATTTGGTTTAAGGGTATGTATCCCGCCAGACAAGTTTCATTGACTAGAATGATTTCATAAGATTGATTTTTTACGAAACGTCTCAGGATGCTAAATTTTCTTATGAAGGATCGCGCACTGAGCAGAATCTGGGACACTTTGGATGCAGAGTCAATGCCGAATGATTTAGAATGGAGGCTAATAGTTGGAAGTGGAGCCTGGTGAGCCGAATTACAGCAACGAGGAGGCGGTGGACTCACAGTTGACATATTGGGCTTGAAGGGAACATCGCAGGGAACATTCCGAAATTTCAGGGGTTGGACAATTTTGTAGAGACACGGCGAAAAGTTTGACTGATTATGGGATAGGACAATGCAGAATTCGGAACGGGCAGCCCGGAAAGCTACTGGTGGCACATTGCCATATGGACCATTGCGTTCGTGTTTCAAATTCGTTTTGGCCATCTCCAATTAAACTGGGCGAAGGACCCAAGTTTCGTTGGTGAAATGACGGATCTGGCTCTTATTTGAATGATGCAATTTGTAGAAGTGGAGGACTTCCTGGGTGCATTTGTTACCCTGATATGTGAGGTTTTCAAACGTCTTCAGGATTTTATCAGCGTTAACCTGCCTCCAGGCAACTGTCTTGCAACTCCAGTTATTGAAATTTCAGAACATTCAAGCAAACTTCCACTTAGAGGCCGGATGGACAGTGCACACGTGGGGTTGAGAGGAGAGTCGCCCACAGTTATGGGCCGGTTTTGATTGGAGTCATGTGAGAGACCTTTTCCGTAGGTCGATTAGGGTTTGCCATTAAAGCAGCAGGCAGAGAGACCAGAGTGACGAGTAGACCGGGAGTGGTCTGTATTAGAGGTTTAATAAAAATAACTTAATAATAATGGGTATATTTCTCGAAATTCGAGTCATGTGCAGGGCAACATCAAATTTACACAAAGATGGCGCATTGCAAATCGTAAAACAAAAATTTAGCTGTAAAAATGCGGTGTATGTGCTCTCATGAACATAGCCTGCAATAAAATGGGCTAATCACGAGTTTTTGGGCTTTAAATCAGAGCTAGATAACCCATCGCCGAAACTTTCTAGGGCTGACTATGAGTCGCGCACTGCGAGTCAATCCACGTTCAAACGCACCAAAAGTGCGCATCGCCGGCGCATAGTTTGGCTGGGAAGAAATGGCGCGTGTTGTCAAGTGGCCAGGTTCATCAGAAATCAGGAGGGGGAAATGGCAAAGATGAAGATCAATATGGATGTAGTAACGGGATGGAGAAGAGTCGAAATCACACCGGATATCATATGAGGTGGATGGAGAATGGTAGTCAACAACATTCAACGGCCAAAATATTGCTTAAACTGAAGCAGCAGGAACCTATCAAGGTTGCATCAGACAATTTACGGGAGGAAAATATATGGAACATTGTGGACAGAGAGACGATGAAACTTACAAAAATGGTCACTTGGCTTATGCGGCTGGGAGCGGATTGTGATGTGTGGCGGGAAGTAAACGGGCACACGTAAGACTTGCAATCAATCCCTAAATACACTTGCCATGAATGACCTGGGTTGTCCTTGTTTGATGTTGGAGATTATGGTATTCTGTGGCGGTACGGGTTTGGAGGTTGTGGGGTTACGCAACATTTCAGTAGTATTAGTAACTGTTTGGGCAATCGTGATGGTCAGTCCGAGATGAGGCACACGGGGCTGTCATTAGCGTGGCTTGGTTCGTCCTAGGGTTACGTGGTCCGATGTTGGGGTGTCAAATCCGGATAGCGGCTCCCTAACAGGGATAGGCAACCAGCGCAAAGGGTGGAGTGGAGCTTTTGGCGATAGTTTGCGTTGAATCTGTGGTCACGGGTGAGCCTGGAGAAGAGCCGGAGAGAGAGGGGGCAGTCTGGAATTTGTTCCGGCTGGTGTTAAATTCAGTAAACAAAAATGAGAACAGTGATAACAGTCCATTTCTTACGAAGATTGCAGGGACCAGACAACTGTCATGAAACAAGCAGGGGGTAGTTTCCGTTGACGGGAGGTGTGCGACAAACATCGGCTGCTTTCTCCCTGTGGGGCATGTGGCTCAGTCAGTCCTGTGCTTTATGATCCTTATTTGAAACGCTTTCCCATTCATCTTCCGACACCTTCGCAGATGCAGATTACAGTGGTCTGACATGACGGCCAGCGCAATGGTTGGGGAATGAAGTCACTATTTTTTCTGGTTGTGGAACTCTTCTGGTCCGCGGGCCCGGTGTACATGCTACAGAGAGTCAGTTATAAATTATCATGTGATCCACCGCTGATGTTTACCACTTCCGGTTGCCAAGAAATGGCATAACTGAATGGGTCGTGGATGGCAGTGTGGGCTGGATGCTAGGACAGGATTTGTCACTATAAATCATAGAAAGAAGAGAAGGGAAGAGCATAAGAATATTGGGATCGGTAATTTGTGTTTGAAAAGGTTGGTGGTGCTGCTCCGTGAAGCTGACGTTATTGGGCGAGGCACTTGGTTGGAAGTGTCTTTCAATGGTTCGGTATCAGTGGATTTGCCATGGTCGTTCACGTGACGGTGCGGGATGTCACCACTCTCGTCATCGTTTCCCTTACTTTCTGAGGTGGAGGTAACTTGGGAGACATGAGACGCAGTCGTTTACTGGGTGGCTGGGAGAGAGGGAAAATTTAACGCATCTCAGTCGATTGTTGTTTTAGATTCTGATGGTGTACTAACCTATATTGAAGGCAACTTGTCCAGGGAACTCCAAGGTAAATGAGTAGGGGTGCCTTTCGACTTTGTACAAGAGGTTTTAGCCAATGTGGCTCTCGAACTTCGATTTTCCTCTCTCTGGATGGGCGTTCCGCCGGCAAAGATTTTCCAATTCTTAAAAGGTCTGACTTGGACAATTAACTGCAATCTGCTAATAAACTGCTTAGCTGTCAGCGTGTCAGGAATTTAAAAGAGAAAGAGGCAGTCCTCCCCTGCGATTTTTCTGCAACCTGAAACAAGGACACCGATAGCGGAATATGTTGCATGCAACTGGTATGCGGAGTTTAGCCATTTGGAGCGTTAGGCTTTCTGCAACGTTGAAAACTATAGCACTTTCAGCAGCAACAGCGCATTTGCAAAGCTCTATGGCAACGGAATCTGAATAGCGGCAAGTTGTGTCGAGATTTTGAGGACTGGTGTTATTTCGAGTCTCCAAAATTTTGACAAGTGGAAATACTCGTGACTCGATACCTTCCAGTGATTGAACTTCATTTTGGAGAGTAGTGATCTTTCTTTTAAGGTCAGTGGCGGTTCTGCTGGCTATGTCGCACACGCCAACGAGAGCCACTGAGCAGGAGGTAAACCCGTGAAAGACCTTATTGCACAAAGTACCGCATTTCGCAACCGTAGTGAGGTTCGTTTCTTTGTGCGGATTTTGGAACGAGTTCTGAGATTTTCGCATTTTTGTATGCCCATTTATTTCCCTTAGAAATGCGATGCGGAAAGTGTGCGACAAGAGGGTATAAGAGAAAAATGCGGGGAAATACTAGGCGGGCAAGAATAATCTTGGGTTGGTACCCGAGCTATGGTATTTAGAAAGAGCAAAGTTATTTGCTAGGTTCAACTTAGCAGCTCGAAGATTCGGTTGTGCAGATTTCTCTTATACCAGTTGACCCGGATGGTAAGCTACCCGGCTAAAGTTGCCCTACTACAGGTAAACACTGATAAAAAGGCAACCTAAACTAAAAAAATACGACATTGTTAAGCATAACAAAAATGCCTGAATCACAAGTTACGCCTGAACAACTGGATGGCTTTGGGACTTGTGGAAAAATGTGGATGGAAGAATTGAGTAGACAGACCAACAGGCTTGTCTAAACTTAGAAACAAATGAACGCAAAAATAAAATTTGTGCTATAAATTGTAACGTCGTTTGAGTTGGAGTTAAATCGAAGTTGCGAACGCGATAATGCAAGCTCAGACAAAATAATAGCAAAATGGCCCATCAGCGAGTAATTTAATGTTTAAAGTTCAGAAAAATTGAGCTCATTTTTTGATCAAGGAAATGGATCACACTCAGCGAAAAATGTCAGAATAATTCCAATTACCTAAAAAATAGACTCGATGACAACTGACACACCGTCGGCCTCCTGCCGTCTTGGAAAATGCAGGAAATGGTTTTAATGCCTTCGTAGAGAGACGGTTTCTGAATAAGTCCTCCGGAAAGAGATCGTGGAAAAATTCTAATAACCACGTCTCACTGAGCAAAATCCCCGCCATCTACACCAATGGTTAACCTATGGTAGCTAGATTACTGCTTCACTTACGGATGAAATACCCTAAACGTTTCAAGACTTTTATTCTCGAACGTAAGAATAATGTGGTTACTGAGATAAGAGCCGTGCTAAAAGGACGGTAACACAATTTTATCGCCTTCCCTTTCTTATCCTCAACCTAGGAAGACAAGTAGCTCAGCGGGCGGGGTCTGCTACTCATAATCCCGCTTCATACCCAGGGTAGAAATCCTTGATCCGCCAAATGCATTCGTATAAGATTTCTGGCAAGTCTCTGTAATTAATTGTTGTCCATAACAGACTGATTGTTGCGTGATCAGAATCGTGTGTTGGCTGCACACTGTCACAAATAGCCAACGTCTTTGTTAATTTCCGGAACATTCGCTGTCCTGCCGTTGCCTGAAAAGGCTACGTATACTTTATCTTATTAGATAACCTCCATCAGGTAACTTTAGTCTCCCAGCATATTGTTCTTTTTTCAGGATCTTCAGAATCTTGCGAGTCTTCTTCAACGTTAGCATTGATTATTATCCATTGAGAGACCCTAATAGCATCTGGTAAATTTAAGACACTACTTGATTTCTCCTAACCTATTACTGTTTGCAAAGCAGTGAGTGAGCACTGTTTCCGCCTTTCTTGATCTGTTTAACGCTTCGATTATATAGCTCAGTAAAAGCTAATCTGTTCCAGTTTCAAATGCGTTCTTTAATGGGGTTGACTGAAGTACCTCCAACAGTCTGTCGCTACTTCAACCGCAGGTTTCTACTAGGGCTTCTTCTTGTTTTGCCTTTGGATAATTACTGGCTTGGCTCCTAATAAAGTAAATCGTTTTTAAAGTTTTATTTTTCTCACATCTAACATCCATGCTCTAAAAGTCTTCTCAATCGCTCGGTCACTTGTTTATGTCTACCGGGCGATGAGCCTCTTGTTTTGTTTTGTTTCCAGCAGAACTAATAAGCACATCATTCCAGAGAATTTTCGGTTAACTTTGAATAGATTTTTCATTTATTTGCATCGTCATGAACTTCTCAAAACCTTTCGATTGCTGTGAATAAGGAACACATTATCACACTGTTTTCCGAAATTCTATTGCCTAATCGTGTGCTTTTCCATGACTGCCGATGGCGAACCGCAAAATTACGCCTTTATTTTCACCTAGTGAGGCCAAATACTTTGTCTATTTCATATCTTCATATTTCCGGGTCCAGAAACTAGAAGCGAAGCAAGGCTCTGAAACTGGTTTCCCTTTATGCATTCATTGCCATGCCCCGTGATGTAGCCAATAAATGAAGACTAACTCAGCCCACCCGTGAGGATAGCTTTCCTTATTCCGGTCAATCTCGAGGAACTCAAAGTGACTAATGATGACAGTGGGGTCCCCGTCAGTCACAGGGTTTCCCAGTTCATGCGTATCACAAAAGTCATCAGATAAAACGGAAGATGGGGTCCGCGATACGTATACAGTATTCGTTCTTCTTCTCACCCCCCCGGACAAAAAACAGATCGCAAATTATAATTGGATATTTATTGTAGTTATTTTGACCTGAAAGCTTGGATCTGTATTTCTAAAGCCTCTTCGAAACAAACAAGTGGCAAGCAAACCAAATTTCCGGCATATTTGCAAATCTGAAGGATGTTATTAGGTGTTTGCCCTTAAGCCCAGTTATAAGTTCCCAACTAGCCAAAAGCTCTGATCCTAAGTTCCCAAGGTAGCTCAGAGCATTTTGTCTCTCATCATATGCAGTCTTTAGTTAAATGTTGGCGAGCCAAAGCAAGGAGCGCAGGAATCAAAATGTCGTGGATCTTCAGAGCTCGAAACGTTGCAAAACTAGAGAAAGGATTGAAATTTCTGTTTCCCCCTTTTGCGAAACAGATTTTAGTCACAATGGGTTGCTTTCTTCAGCGGAGGCCATGCGAGCTTTTCAATCTGAAGGTGGTAAAAGATTGCAGGGAGCAGAAGGCGCAAAGTAACAGAGTTGTTGAGTTTATGTAGAGAGCACTGTATGCTACAAACCCTGGTGGACCAGGTTGTCCAGCAGTGCCTCTTGGCTTAGCCCTCCGAGTTCCTCAAACATTTGAAGCGCCCTAGGCCGCTAACAAACAGAGTATTTCAGGGAAGCTAAAAAGCAAAGATTTATCTGCTTTAAACTTTGTGTTCATTATTTGAGTGTCATCCTGGTGCAGCATTTTGCACAAAAGCGCAAAGTTTTTAGACCTCAAAATTTATTTATCGCTCATCCACGGTTTCCGATGTTTCTGCGATGGTTTTTCTTTTTTGGTCCCAGTCGAGGATTATGTACAAATGTGGTGAGTAGCGCGACAGATGTGTTAGCGTGGTATAGAAAAACGTACCCACGTGATACGGTGCATGAAGCATTGGTGACGAAAAGGAGAGCATCTGGTGAGCAACTAAAGGCCTGAATGCCACTAGGTTTTAGAAATTATTTCTGCTTTAGCAGGTAAAGCAGATTATGCTAGCGCTGAACTATTTTGAGGTTTCAGGTAGTGCTAACTGAAAATGCAGTGGAACCAGTTTCAATACAAACGGCGGACGAAGTAAAACTAATCATACAAGTTCACATCTTTCAGGGGCCCAAAGAAAAGGCGTCGGGAGACGAAAGTGAATCACCGAGAGCTGGGGCTCAAACGATCTTTCAAGCGGATTTCCATTTTGGAAACCAAGCAAGCAATCTATGATAGGGTAAATTTAGGACTCAGCCTGGAAAAGAAAACAAAAATGGCATAAGCGGTAACTATGCATATTGAGCTTTAATCAGACTAGTGAACATTCAGACAGACTACGGACGTGTGAACATATACAGTTGAGCTGAGATTTTGTCTCATGGCTTGTGGTGGGCCACTTGGAAGAAGCATTGCAATGAAGCTGACCATTTTGTACTTTCTTGGTGTGCCGGCGGCTGGGTATTAGCAGCAGTTTAAACCGGCGGAAAACTTCGACGGTTGTTCGGAAAAATAAGGCTTGTGGAACGTTTGTGAACAGAGACGAAATTTGTCTTTGGTTCGCCAAACAAAGGCTGTCCTTCTTGAGATATTGACGGAAACTTGTATACGTGAAGCCGCCGCATCATCAAAAGAACTACTTGATGGTATTTATTACTTATCCTTAAGAGATTTATACATACTACGGCAAATTTAAAGACATCACACTAAGAGCGAACAGGCATGGAAAAAAGGGAACTTGTGTGGGTATCTTACCTTTGATGTACCTGCGCATAAACTCCGAGTAGCATTGCCATTGCCGGTTTCTTTCGTTTTTCATCATACATTGAACTACCAGTATTTATTTCACTTGTTATCCGTCTATCTTATCCGGCAGCACCGATTTTCAACACAGCTTGCCTTGAATATTGTGGAACTTTACTAATTTGCCTTTAACTTTATTTTTCTGAGCAAAAACCAAGCTATATTTGGCGCCCCATTGTGTCCCGAATTCCGTCATCAGCATCGAATAATCAAACATTTTCACTTGCTTTGCACCTTTCTGCGTTGAGGTCGGCCCTTTTCTTTCACCGTTAATTCATCATCCACTCACAGATTTTCCTGCAACAAATTTTGCCACCTACGGGGTTGAACTCTACTCGCGCCCACACCGTCCTACTTTATGCTCTTGGTGCAGATGACGCTGACTTCCATACGCACCAGAAAATTATAGCGGCTTTCACCGTGCGTGCACGTAATGGGCCCTAAGGTCACACAAAATCATATTTACTTCCGCTTCAATTTTCAGGAAGCAGTTTCTTTCTAATTTTTTCCCACTCTTCGTACAAAGGACTTCTCCGCTTGCCGGTCAACTAAATTTCACTTTCGCGTTAATTTGATTATCGCTTGCAAGCCCGAGTGTGATAACATCCCTGAGCACGACAATTTATACTAAAAAATATATAGGTTAGTTTTACTGCAATGAAATTAGTAATATGTATAGGTTCAGTGTATATTTCTCGACATTCAAGATACATGCGCGAGGCAATATCAAACGTTTACAAAGACGGCACAGTGGAGACACGGAAAACAAAAACCAGACGTATAGTTGCAACATTTCTGTGCTCTCACGAACATAAGCTGCAAAGTGACAGACCGAACACGAGCTTTCGACCTCTAAAATCAAAGCTAGCTGATTTTTCGCCAAGACATTATGGGGCTGATTATGAATCGCACACTGCTAGTCAATCCGCGTTTAAATGCACCAAAGGTGCGTATCACCGGCGCAGAATTTGGCTGGGAAATAATGGTGGACGTTGCCACTTGACCGGGTTCCTCAAACAACAATAGGATTATATGGTGAAGAGGAAGATCAATATGGATGTGGTAACGGAACGGAGGCGATTCAAAAACCGCACTGGATATCATATGAGATGGATGGAGATTGCTAATTAATATCATTCAAAAGTCAAAGTAATGCTGAAAATGAAACAGCTGGAAACTTTCAAGATTGCATCAAACTATTAAAGGGATGAAAATTTATGGGGAGTTGCAAACGGAGAGACTGTGGAACTCGTAAGAACGATCACTGAATTTATGCGACCTGGAGCGGACTCTGATTTGGTGGTGGAGAAAAAACAGTACGTGTAAGAATAAATACACCTGTCATGAATCGCCTTTGTTGTCCTTGTTTGATATTGGAGATTATGGTGTTCCATGGCAGTAGGAGTCTGGATGCTGGGGGATTGCGCAGCTTTTCACTGGTGTTAGCAGCAAAGTTTTGGCCCGTCGCAATGATTCATTTGAGACGAGGAACCTTGGGTGGTCATTAGCGTGGCTTGGTTTGTCCTAGGGTTACGTGGTCCGATGTTGGAGTGTCAAATCCGGATAGCGGCTCCCTAACAGGGATAGGCAACCAGCGCAAAGCGTGGAGTGGAGCTTTCGGCGATAGTTTGCGTTGAATCTGTGGTCACGGGTGAGCCTGAAGCAGAGCCGGAGAGAGAGAAGGCAACCCGGAATTTGTTCCAGCTGGTGTTAAGGTGATTAAATAAAAATGGAAACAGCGATAACAGTCCGTTTCTTACGAAGATTAAAGGGTCCAGACGACTACTTTGAAACACTTATGGGGGAGTGTTTTGGTGACGGTACGTTTGCAAACAGTTAACTCCTGCTTACTCCCTAAAGGGTATATGGCTCAATCCGTCCTAGGTTGCGTGGTCATTATTTTTGGGCGTTTTTCTGTTTCATCTTTTGGCATTACCACAATCCGCCTTCCTGTGCAAGCTAGTCCCTGTTTTGGACTCGAAACAATAACCCAACCCAGAGAGAATTGCAGCATACGCCGTCAGGTCAACTTTTGGCAAAAATGTGGACACAAAGTTCACGGATGTCACAGATGCCCTGTCTTACAAACCAGTGCAGTCCTTTATTCTGTTCCACTCAAGGTGCAACAGTAATAATAATGTATTTCTAAAAGCCTGCCGAGAAGCATGAGATGCGCATGGTCAAGTAGGTAAGTCAATAAGATAACCGGTTAGTTACAATTTAGGGTCACATTAAAATGAAATGTCACAAGTGGCAGGGAATGTCGCGCGGAAAAATCGTCGCAAAAATAGCGGCGCATTTGAGGCATGAGCGCTACGATACCATGGATGCCAACCGTTCATGGGGATAGTTTGTCAACAACAAAAGAGTGTATCCCAGTGTAGACAGGGAAAACTTGGAAAGGCACGTGGCTCAGTGCATGGTTTTTTCAGTAGTATTGAACGGGTACTGGAAGTATGCAAGCACTAAGAACGTATTTTGCTGGAAAGCCGGTTGGATGGGACAGAGTGGGGCTTCGGTAATGGATAGGAATTATATATATATATATATAGATGCAAATGCAGCTTACCCTATGTAGTCTTGATGCCAAAATTTCGGCTGGGTGCTGTCAGGAAAAATGATTAAAAGTGAACTGAGACAGCGTTCATTGCAGAAGTAGCAAACTGTGGCCAAGGTGACGGCCAAGATGAAAATCTCGGGGCATAATACACGCCAGGGCCCCATGGAGAGCAGAATGCTGAGGTTCGTGTAGTGCCCGCAAACCTTAGATGCCATGTAAATAAAGCCGGCTGAAGGGAACTTTTTGAAGACGTAAAATTAGCCGGTAAGTTGGAAGCCCGTAAATAACGAGGCTGGAGAGATGTTAATAACAGCGCTGCAAATGAGCGGGGCTGGCGTAGTGCGGGGCACGTACTCACCTTTGGGAGCTAAACGGAGGTGTCTCCTGCCATCTTGTCCGTTAAAGCACATCGATCCAGCTGACCGCCCGATCCAATGTATGCCATTTTTGGAGTGGAACTGGGCGCGCCGTCACTGGCCAGGTTGGAGGGGGAATATTTAATTGAGGGACCAATCAGGATAATTATGGGCTTTGCAGTTTACAGGCATTCACTTTGTCCATCGTTTGCCAGAAATCATGATTTCGCTGTCCTTCCAGGGTTTTCCGAGGTGGATCTGCAAGTTTGATTCATAAGGAAATTTTCAAGTCCCGCAACAACTTGAATCCGCTTTATGGGCAGCTGCCGACCATGGATTACCTGCCATGCACGCTTCAATATTATCTTGTCCGTCGTCCCCAGTTCTGAAAACTTAGCCACCATCCGTCTGCTTTTTGCTCTTTTACCACTGATTTCTGCAAACGCTCGAACGAAAACACAAACGCCCGCGATTCCAATTTTCTGGATGGCGCACCTCTTGAGAAAGTTGATTTACTCATTCTTAATGCGTGCGTACGTCCAGTCGTCAGTGCATTCGCTTCAGGTTGCGAAAATATGCGGCTTCAAGACGGTCTTTTACGCTGCGAATTCTCAAATGAGTTTACGGTCAAAGCGTTTTTCAGCATTTGGCAAACGACTGCTGGAAGCACCGCCTTACTCGAATTGAGACATCAGCCAAATGCCTTAGCAGCGGTAGGCGTTTCTCTGATTTGGAAGTAATCCCGTAACACCCGCGTCTCCACAACTAGCTGTCGCTTATACTCTCCTAGCTGTCGCTTATACTCTCCTAGATCGGAGTCCAAAAAGGATTGAACGGACTTCCAACCATGACACAACTACCACTATTTCATCCTCATCTGACAAATTCCCCTTCCCCTACCCTAATACCATGCAAACGACTAAGACACTGGCTACCTCATATCGCCCCTAAATCTGGAACTACCAGTTTACGTTGCAAATCAACACCCAGTTCTGGCAATCCTTTCTTCCATCCAGGTAGGCAGACCCAGGGGCGTTCTTGGCCAGAGACGCCTCCCAATCCCTGGACTGCTGCCTAAGCGGGGAGTAGTCTGACCTTATTAAATACATAGATCTGGAAACCCATCGCGCCCATTCAAGATGGTTGTCTCCTTCTCACACATTCCCATCAGCTCAAGACTCTAATAACTCACCCACTAAATCCAACCTTGGACCACCTCGTCATCACTCTCAAGACCCCTAAATATAACTCCATGACTGTTTCACCTGCCCTCCAGTAATGGAATCACAGTCAACCCACCAAAAGGCAAATCGCACCCTAAAAAGCCTCAGGCCCCACAGAAGAAGGTTTCATTACTTTTAACTCATTTGTCTTCATTATTCCCGAAAGCTCCACCTCTTATTGACGGTACCAGCCACTGACTTACTATTAACAACTATCCGGCCAATGCCTCGTTGCCAGTAGCCAACTTCCGTTTTCTCAACCATTAAAACATTTTAAAAACCGTAGACAATAGGCTTTCTTTGCTCAACCGTGAAACTCATTGCGAACTGTATCCTTACCACCGCCGAATATCTCCACAACATTCACCTTGTTATGAAGCTCGGGTAAGCGAACTCCATAAGCTGACCACTGGAAAAGAAGTAGCTTAGAACTCTCCTGTTCTTTCATCGAACCATCTAATTCTGCCATTATGACTGCACAGTATCCAACTCTCATGCTCTTTCAGCCGTCCGTGGCTAACCAGTCTTCCTTCACTCTTCAGTGCACTTGAGAGCTCCACCCCTGCCGTACGTCACTCGAATCCACTGCTCATCACCCCTCCTGAGAAGATATCCTGGGTCCGCTACCACAGTACACATCTGGACGCAGACTAACGCTAAACCCATGTACCTCGGAGATGGGTAGGTGGACACTGCCGTGTATGGTGCTGGCAGACACGAAAGACCACTATGGGCTTTGACCCAGCAGAAGCGATGGGGATAGTTGAATAATGTTCAAGCTGTCAGGCAAAGGTCGTTCGATGGATGGGGGTCACGTTAGGCAAGCACATACCACTAAACATGGAGTGGAAGCCTCTTCAAGTCATGAAAACGAGATCAAAACTGAAGGGATCAACCAGGTGAACTCGGCCATCGTTCTGTGCCACGAAGGTGAAATTAATTATGGTTAGGGGGATGTGTGAAGAACGTCTTGGCTTCCGGTACCGCCTATCTGATAACGGATCGAGAGCGCAAAACCCAGCGTAAAAGAAATTTGGAACAAAAATAGGTGCCTCTTCATGCACTTTATACTAAACGGGCAAGAAAAATACTACTTCCTAAGAGTTTACAGTTCGTGCAGGGACCAAAACTTCCATCTCGTGGGAAGAAGGAATCAAAAAGAGGATGAAGTTAATGTGGTTTTTCCATGATATGGAAAAGGAAAATATGTGAAATTAAATGGGTCTTTCTGTAGAAAACCAAAGTGAATTTGCACATGGTGAACTTTCGTTAATTTGTGTGGCTAGTGAGAGACATATCGACAGAAGGAGAACTATGACCAACTTATAATGGGAACATAGAAAATAAGAAGAGCTGAATATTTTAAAATCGGAGAGGAAGAGCGCAGCCCGTCCTGCGCCTTGAGATCCAATCTGTCTTCATAACCTTAACGGTTCTTTGCCCTGCTGTGTATTAGTGCATGGTGGATGGTTCCTAGAGTACCACAACGCATCCATTTCTGGATAACCGATTGGAACTGCTACGTCCTTCCGATGCTTGTATGGGCTTTACTTGTTTGGTTAGGCACAGCAAATCTTGCAACGACGGTTTTTATTATGATAATTCTATTGATGTTATCCGTCACTGCTACATTTTACGTTGTGCTTCGTATGCAGACATCAAGGTGCAACTCATCGATATTCTGTGAGCAACTTGTACGCCTTAACCCAAGTGGTGATCATTGGATTAGGTGCGCAATTGCATGCGGTATCGTACTGTGGTATTGGACAACGCTTCTCCCCGTCAATATTGAAAACAAGTTGACTTTATTTGAATCGCTCTTTTACCATGGCGTATTGTTAGCCAGTCTACTACTCTTGACGGATGTTCGAAATTCAAAAGAGTACGCCCCAGTGTTGGCGGAATGTCGAGTCCAACATTATTTTCTGGGTGATATTGACCAAGGCGCTCGTGATCCAAACCTTCGAATGACCAACTATCGCTATTCTGTTCTACTGGATTGTCCAATCGTGTCAAAGAACCGTCGTCTTTACACGGTGTGGTTATTGATGCATTTGTTCTTTATCTACTATACTACTAACTTGGCTCTGAAGTCAGTTTGCACGCCAGTATTATTCCTTGAATGGTTCATTTTACCTCGTGATTGTAGTTCGGTGTACGAGGATTTCGGACGTTCCTGGACGTTTGTGGCAGCGCTTTACGTCCTGACTACTTCGCGGATCTCCAAAAAGAACCATTTGAATGATTGTAACAAATAGTGATTTACCGTTCTTAAACGGCTAGTAGTCAATAGTATCAAGTAGAATTTGGGACGGGAGTTGTATGAATATCAATCCTTGGAAAATAATTTGTGAAAGTAAACTCTTTTAAAAGCTGCTATTCTTCGGCTTACTTTGTGACAACCGTGAGTAAACGTTTCGCGCAAGCTTTCGGCCAGCAAGAAAAAGTGGTTCCATTTTCAACAGTGTCTTGGCCTTCAGTTTGGTTTCCGATTAATTACGAGTATTCCTCTAGATAAGGGTCCTTGCACCTTAAGGTAGAGTATTCCGTAACACTGGCAAAAACTCAAAAAGGACTTTTACCATGTGGACTATGACTTTACTCACTCATAGTCAAACTATTTCACGTTAGTTCGAAAACGTCCGGAGATCTGACAAACTACAACCCACTTGGCCCCAAGAAACCTGCGTATGGAGGAATATTTTCGTCCAACTGCAGACCGCAGACTGGACGGCGATCGACTGATATACAAACACGGGTAAATTGTGTGATGTTGGCCGTCTAAAAAAGTGACTTCAACTTATACGTCGAAAATTACATTGATCAATTTAGTCCCAGAAGGTTAGATTCCGGAACCGTGAGCAGTAAGTTTGGCGAAGTGTTCCCAACAAAGAACAATAGGAAGTTGAGACGGGGTGAGCTCCTTTGATGACTGATATTTGAAAATTGTTTAAATTTTTAGATTTAATCTCAGTGTTTTGCTTATCATCGGCCATGCAAAAGAGTGAGGTATATTTAGTGTGTGCCCATAAATAATTTCCGTTCATCGCATTTTATTGACTTCTGCAACATTTGAATTGCAACCCAATGACAGTGGTAACGAATTATTTCTCGGGGATACCCCAGAAACCTGCGATCTGCATAATTATTTCACTAATGAATGGAACCTCCAAGTGCAAGCAATGAGGGATTGAGCAGATTAAGCAATATAAAAGCAATCTTCTGCGACATACATGATATTGGGAAGCCAGTAGATGTTGCTCAGGAAATTGATTTTTTCGTCCAGTACTCTTGATTAAACGAACGTTGACCGCCCAGAGCGGTTGCCATTTGCAAGCTCCTCACGCAAGATTTGCTCGCTGGCTCCCGTCAAGTATATTCAGCCTCCTACCGCTCCCGACAGTCTTTTCCCTATATAGGTGGAGTTTCAGGGTTGTCCGTACTGCAATCGTACAGAGCAGAGTAAGAATGACGCACAGGTGATCCCGAAGGTTAACGGCAAGCAAACGCAATATCACATCGGTATTACACTGTGCGCACAAGAACCGCTGACCAGATCAGCGGCATTTTACTCGGGCCTTCGTATTTGTGTCACGTAGCAGGATACATAGTCTAGAACGGAATGAATGTAAAGCGCAGAGTTCAAAAAACAAAATTTAAATGCATCATGATCAGATGCATAACGTGCTGCACAAATTGTCCTAAGTTTGATGAAGGGCAAACGTTTGGGAGGGGCGGTTGATAAACGGACACGCATGGTGCATGGACGTAACACATGAACTTTTTGGGGAACAGCGCTTGGTCGGATACATGTGGGAGGCCAACATGGGTAAATTCCTTTCATTGACTTTCCGGTTTTGAAAAGATGTTCCTTTTTTCGTTAGTCCAGAACCTTCGGCCGGGTGTAGCAGAGGAAGCGGAGTGAAAAGGAAAACTCCTGGTCAACCAATGGAGAAGTCGACCTCCGAAAGAATCATCATAATTTGAAGAATTCTTGGGGTGCCTTGTAAGAATATTTAAGTCAACGTAACCATTTTTAAAATGAGACTGTCTGGAAAAGTTCTGATATAACACTGGATAAAATGTAGCGTTTGAAAGAGAAAGTGCGGGATGCTAATACAAAAGATGAATGCAAGCTGTCAAAAATAACAATGGCAACAATGGTATGTTTATTTAGGTTTGCTCAAAGGCTTGGAGGCTGGATGATCATAATGTAAAATGGAATCGACAGGTTAATAATGCTTCTCTAGCTGTTAAATGAAAAACGATTTTGAGAAGGAATGTAATAGGTTGACACTATGGGTCATGGGTTTAAGCGATGAAATAGGATACGGCTCAGGAACCGGGAGCGCATAAATGAGGATGGTCCTCGCGTGGGCAAAGCCAGTGGTAAGCCTTAAAATCAGCATCAGTGTGACCAAGAAGGAGGGCGAACAACCGGCAAGAGGTTGGTAGAAGAACAGCGATTTGGAAACCGTTCTGCCAGTCAATGTGGTGGACCTGATTATTACTTTCCACTTGAGTTTGGACTATTAAATGGACTAGGAGTGCTGATCGGTGTGGCAGACCGGGTTCTGGAAAAACGAACCGAAAAACTACTTGAAAAGGTGAAAAGAACGTTAATCGATCCGGTATTCAAACTAAATGTAAACAAGCCAAAGTTTTCAACTTTTCCCAGTAATCCAGTGATATCCAGCAGCAAACAAATATCCTGACGCCAAGTTTTCATTATTTATTTTTTCGAGCATTTCTGGCAAATCATTTTGCGTAACCAAAATTTGTTATATCCTAGAATTCATACAATTCCCCTTGGAAAAACTGGACAAGTGATCTTTCAAACTAAATGAATAGCTAGTGCTGCTCTAAGCCGTCAGTATTCGAGCGTCGCCAAAAATGACGCTAACGACAACAAACAGAGGAAAACTCAATTATCACTTCAAGTTTTACTCTTCATGCTTTTCCACAAATCACGTTAAAACTATGGGTAAAGTGCTGAACCTGAAGAGGTGCTCAAACTGGGGGTGGCTGCAGTTGCCGCGCACACAAGAGGGGTACACCGTGATGGACTGGTGAGTTTTGCTTTTAAAAGTCTTTTTAAGTTGTCCGTTCATCGCAATGAAAACGTTAACTGGCATGGACTTGAACCGTGACAACCGCTAGCTTGGTTCATTGAATAGGCATTGTGTGGTGTACCACTGCATCTCTAAGTGAGACCGGAGGCAACGCGGACTCAGAGGCACTGTCGGGCGGCGAAGCTACTGAGCTATCACTGCAGCAGTTCGGGCCGGCCACCAGTTTTGCATGTGAGCAACCTAAGGGCGCTCAGCGGAAGCGAGCTTGCACACTCCTTTTTGTCCAGGAATGTGAAAGCAATCGGTTTTCTCCATCACCTTGTGGGGACTGTCGGACGCCCGCTTTAATGAAGTTTCGATCATTGCACACGTGCCGAAAAGTAATCTTAAGTCGACAGATCGAGAGGTGAACAGGGTAAGAGTGATTTCGGGAGTGGTAAAGGCATCTGTACGTTAGGCATATTTACAGTCAACTTTTGATGCTACCCGTCACCGTCGTCGCGGAAGTAGGCGAAGCCTACTAATTCGGCAAGTGATCCTTCCATTTGGTTCCTAAAGATAACCGCCAACCTGAGAGAAACGGCCGGGACTGCCAGTGCGCCATCAGAATTGTCGAAGCTACAGATGAGAATTTGACATGCTGGTGGTAAAGCTTGCATCGTGGGTAGCGGCAGAATGATAAGTAGTGGTACGAGATCGGCGGAAACCCAATTTAGGGACCATAACGCCAAAGAGCTGGGACTGGAATTGAGCTCCGGGATCGTGGCAAGACAACCAAAAGAAGAAACACCCCTATTTACGTGAGCGCTACAATTGTTTCCACCGTCTCTTATGGAAATAGCATCTAGCCAACGAGTGGCTCGTCCGACTATGGTGAGGACAACTACGTCCCCCACAGGGACTGCGAGGACATAAAATGTCTCTGTGGCCATGTGCAAAGCAATCTGTTGCCCTTGCAAACTGACACATGGCAGAGGCTGTGTTTGCTTGCTTCAAATAATTAGCACCGGAAACACGTGGGTGCCTACAGCCTCGCATCTTTCTGCCTACCAGGCCGAATAAACCATCCAGCGACCATTTATGTTATGATGCGGGTGTTAAGTTGAGATAAACCATAAATCACGTCGACGCGTTTTGGTCCCGTGGTAACGAGACGATCAGGCGCAGGTCAGTGAAGACTGTGTTCCAAATGATGGGGTTTAGCCAGGGTAAACCTTGGATTGGTGCGTAAAGAATTCTTACAAGCAACCCCGCACTTAAGCAGAACTTTGGGCTGCAACCAACTCCTTGAAACCTGTAACCTGTCGCTGATTAGAAACCGCACCCACAAGAGACGGGGCATCTTCCAAAGTATTAGTCGTGCCAGAAGAATTCAGGATATAACTGGAAAACCCTTTACCAAAACCTAGATGCTGAAGCTCATGTGGCGAGCACTTCCAGGCTGCGCATAAAAAGCGTGAATCAGCGGTCTGTTGCCTTTAGTGACACTGAACGTTCATTTTTTTAAAGCCAGTAGAAAGTACATCACTGTGTTATATAGTTCCACCATTTCACGAATTTATGAGGCTTCGATACCCACAATCAATCCGGCTGCCAGACCAAAACGAACTATTAACGCGGCGGACACCAAGGCATGCTTTATTGTATTAAAGGCTGGCGTGACTCCTGTTAACTATACCGGGACGCGTTTCGCGCCCCTAACCAGGTCCTTGAGAGGAGGCGCTAAGCAAGCGCGATGAAGAGTAGAACGGCATTGTTAGATATCCTTCCCATTAAAATGGCGTAATTTCAGAAATGAAGGAAATGACGGAAGCTCGCGGGTGGCACGCGTTTTTGTCCTATTGGCCAGGTTTCTTAAAGATCGATTTTGAGGCCTAAAAATTCAAAAGTTTTCCCAAAAATGCTCCTGTCTACCTTAATGGTCATACTTTGCCTCGCTAAACGCTGGGATGGATGGCGCATGTGGCCGGAAACCTCTTTGGTTCGCTAAGGACCAAATTTTCGTCTATGAATGCAAAAACATAAAAACAGCTGCCTTTGGTACGTCTTCTTCCTTTATAGGTATCTGGTTATATGGAGATAACAGGTTTATTTTTGAGAACACGCGGACACCGATAAGGCCGACCGCGGTGTCTTGAGTATGTGTAATGGGACATCATCCTCCATTTGTGTCAATTTTGCTTGCCCTCTGTTCCACACTGGGCTCTCAGTCACCAACTTTTTGGGACAGTTACACTGGAGAAGCCCATGACACATTAGACGGGAATAACGCATATCTCTAGAGTGAGCTTAAATTCTGCTCGGGTAACTTTGTGCTCACTGGGTACAAATAAACGCGATTTAGCACAGACGGACGGAGTTAAAGTGCCAATGTGATGGTTGATATTGCTGGTTATGGCCAATTAAAAGCCCGAAGGAAGAATTGCTTGAGAAAATAAGTCAAGGCGCTCACGGAATGTTTACGCACCAACAAATTCGGAAGAAACGGGATGACCCATAAAGGGTTTACAGATGTTTTTGTAATTTGATCGACAGGGCATCGGTGTCTGGCATATACCTTAAGGTCATAATGGTGCAAAAAATCAATTGTAAGCAGGAAAGTTTGAAACTATGCGGCCAGGAAATTCCACGGAAGGGCGTGACGAGAAACGTACGTTAACAGTGGTATTCCATTCTTGGCATGCGGCGCAAAATTTTGTCGTCCATTTGGAGATTGATCTTTAAGAGAAGGCACGTTATCTTCAACAACTGTGCAAACTAGGTGGCCTGTTGGAATTTCGCTCACTGATACATTATGAGACTGCTGTGTCCAGCAAAGTTCGCCGCCTTTACGCACCAGCACGGCCGTCTTCTTGGTAGGCAGGTGCCATGCGGCAAGTTGGAACTCGGTAGCGCGCCATGGATCGGAAGCACTAATGGCACCACCTTATATCGATGTTAGGCTGAGATGAAAGCCAGACGCCGTTGCTGACTTGCTAGATGATCTGTCGCGGCCACACGTTCAACTGAGCGATGGTTTACTTGTTACCACCCCTGAAGTTACCAGTAGCACCAACACCCTCGGAAATTAATGTTGGGCTACTGCCGCCAATGTGCAATGGTCGTACTTTCATCTTTAGTGATCAGATTGACTTCGGCTTCATGCATCTCCGCATTTTCTTCTGCGGCGTCAAACATGCCATCAAGTAGCTTCGTGATAGATAGGCAGCACCTTAATTTCCGATGGCAGCCCCGAGGCTAAATCACTCTCGGGAAACTAGTGCCAGTCGTTGGATTCATTCGAAAAAGTCTCACATGTTAGAGCAGCTGTGAAGGAGTGCGATTGTCTATTTTAATCCAAGCAAACAGCTTACTATGTCGCTGATAATTCCAACAAATCTAATGGCAGCGGCTTTATTTTTCCCCCCAAAATCTGACGCGTGCTCTACCTCATCAACCCCTTATGGGAGGACAACAGCATCTAAATAGCAGAATTTATTGTTTCCCGCGGCCAGGTTTCGCCGGATAAGCACGTTATCCCTAGTGTCAAAATTCCTATCTAGCTCGTAGTTGCACAAAATACCGACAAATAAAAATTACCTATGCGGGAAGACAACTATACGAGTTTTGGGCCCATACATGTTTTGAGCAGAGTAGCCTCGGCGCTGAAAGCCGGAGTGACAAATAAAAATTTGGTTTCGCAGCCGGACAGTATCATGCTGAACAGAAGTGTTTTGATGGGTCTTGGCAACAGATCCAGTGCGCCATCTCGTCAGGTGACGTACCAAAGAAAATCCACTTCGTCGCCAGCTGCCGGATCAAAACGGGCTGGAAATTTACTGCCGGCTTTGGTAATGATCCTGATCCGGTTTCTTCACCTAGAAGAGCGAAAACATTGGGAGAGGGCATCCTAGGAAATATTCAGGCGTTGGTGAATGCGAACAGAGATTAAAAAGGTCCAAGGCGTACTGCAACTATAGAGTGATTCCCGCCTGTCCGAGCAAGTGTCTAGAACACCGTGATACAGTTGATATATAAGATGGCTGGGATAGGATTGCCACAAGTAGTCGGCGCAAAAATAGATTGAGCAATTGGATGATGAGGAGGCTTGCCTAAGTTTCGGCGGTAAAATACACCAGGCTTTGGAAGGAACATGGTGGAGTGGTGGTTCCGGTGTGCTATTAATTAGGAAAGGCCGATGGACATTCGGCAGGCTCTGGGACATAATATAATATACAGAAGAGAAGATCAAGTAAGTCCGTGCATATATAAATATCTGTGCGATGAAGCATACAAATTATATACACGTCGACTTGTGTGTTAATGAGTAGATCTCTCAGCCATATGCTATTCAGGCTGGCAATGCTGGAATGTTGAGATGGGTTGATGAAATTTTTGGCGCGCTGCCCATAAAGAAGAGAGATCTAGTGGTGGGAATAGACAGGATGGTGCTTTAGGATTAGCCAAGTGAAGGGACAGTGAATGAAACGGTTTGAGGGAAATGTCGGGGTCCGTGCACGATGTTTTAGGGTCCCCAATAGCCTGTGGTCAATCAATTTTCTCCGTGAACATATATGTAGGGATCCGGCATTGTGGTTGAATTTCTTGCTATCAAAACATGCCTGATTTTACTTTTGGAGGCTATGCAATGAGCATAAAAAATCCATTAATTATAGCAGCATATTATTAGGAGATGAATACCCAATTATGAAAAAAGCTCGGTATTTCTGCTATTGTAATTGTTTCTGTAATTGGGACGGAGGCAACGAACGCATTGCTTCAAATGGAGGGGCTGGGATTGTTTTTTTGGTTTTAGGGATTTGAGAACTGAACTCCCGTTTCTATTGTTGAAATGTGGGATGAATCTCCACGCGTCACAGTCACAGAGAGCCAGCAATTAAGGATTTGCAGCGCTGCACTTAATTCAGGAGAGAGGTCTAGCCCGTCTACTGAATGTACCTTGAAGATACCTGTGTGTCAAAACATGAAATCAAGTAACTCGTGGGTCGGTTCTACGTGGAACCTAAGTAATGTAAGCTTAGTTTTGAAGGGGCTTAATTTTCGAGGGATTCAGTCCACCTGTCTTCTACTCTCGGCAATTAGAGCGAATGTTCCACGAATTCCATTGTAGAGAGACGGTGTGGTAAGAACTTCGAAATTCTGGGAGGATGCGGATGATGTGGTGATTGGTTGCTAAGGTCCGCCTTGTGATATGGCATTCGTATACAAGGGTATTTCTGTTATCCGTCAAGAAACCCACAGACTAGTCCGCGCACAATGGTCAACGGCCCTTCAGTCCCAGTGTTCCCATGCACTCCATTTTACTTATTTTCCATGCCTCATCCCAAGGTTACATTTACCTAATTTTAAAAAACGAACTGTCATATTATCTGCATGCAGGAAAGGTGCCATCGGAATGCATTAGGGATGCGGAAACCAATTGAAATTCATGAAATAATTCACCATGCGATACCATTGCTCGGCTCACCCTAAAGAAACCATGGAAGCACTGTACAGCCGTTTCATCCCTGTTAAGAATCATCAGCAGTGCATATCCACCGCGCCCAAACTGGGATGCGGTGTTGAATTATTTCATAAAAACATTCAATCTCCTACTACTAAAACTGAAATTCACTTAGAAAAATGTGCCGGATATCGAGCAGGCTGTTGAGAATTTGCCGTTTACAAAGATCGCTTGCTTTCATCCCCCTGCTTATGGTAATAGCCAAGCTAGCACAGGACCCACGGCATCATAGCCACCTTTTTCTCCCGGATGGTTCGTCCTAAGTAACACAGTTGTAGATTTCATTCATAGCTAAGATGTTACTATCATCATTTTGTCATCGTTGGAAACATTCGCTGGTAGGATGTGGAGGCACAATATATATATACTTCCACCCGTTTTCCAGTGTTCCTTTCATAATTGTAGGTAATATTCGGCCTTCTTTAATGAGGAAGGACGCCGGGGTAATCTTCAATTCTTTAGGCAGTGCGGGCGAGCTAAAGCGGCAGTAGGAAATTCCCTGGTTTATTGAACATTTTTCCTGACTTAACAATTTCGAATTGTCCATCAAAAAGCATATTTCTTTAGAGTGCTGTAGGTGATATTATAGGGGAATAAATGTACCTAAAATTTTTTCGACACCTTTTTAGGGCTGCTGGACGCCACCTAGTGAATAACAATTTCAAGGGATCTGTTCAACCCTCAAAAGTTGACCTAATGTTGTGCACATGTTTGCTCTCTCAGGAGTATTTTATCAACCTGGATTAAACATAGGGCAGGGGTGACGGTGGTGTGAACAGTGGTCAGCTTCCAGGAATTTAGTGCCAGATGTAGTTAAGTCTAACGAATAATCGGATTAACGGCTTTGGTCTGTCCGGTTGGAGATGCAACATCCTAATTGAAGCTACAGGGTTTTACCGCGCCACGAAAGTGAGGGAGCGAAAAACAAATCATTATTGCAGAATTGAAGTCCCAGCCTATCGATGCCGAGCATAAAATTATTTCACCCAACAAATTCGGTGCAGTGACTATTTGAAAAGGCTTTCGACATTAGGGCTGAGAAAGTAGTAAGCGTGCCCTGGTAACATGCCATACTCATGGTAAATGTTATGCCACGCATGATCATATACCCCACGTAAAATATAATGTTAAAAGTGCAAGATTGCAAACTTTTCTTGTTGTGCCCATAGCCGATCAGAAGAAGAAGGTCGGGAAGTCTGCAAATAGGCTGTCGAAAATCCGCACATTCGTAGAATTCAAATGGTTTTCGAAATTAGGGCCGGTTTAGTTGCGCACCTTAGTGTACATCAGCCTAATATAGATTTAAGAAGAGAATTGCTATCTGCTGATTGAATGCCTCACATCATGAAAAGATATGATGCCTAGGAATTGGTTTTACAACCGTTGACGCTGGTCATATTTGCCAATGAATAAATCAGTTTGTTGAAAGTTCCTCGCCACCATTGGTGCTGACATCAAAATGTGAGGACAGTAGATGGCAAGCCTTCCTGGCCCAGTTGACCAGATTTCTAGTTGCTGCTACCTGTCTCACGCACATGCCCGGCAGCTCCACGATGAAAAAGTTTTAAAAGCATTACATGCCAAGCTGCTGAATCGTGCTTTGAAGAAGATCCGCATCGACACCAGAATGTCATTTGCGTGACCTTTTTGTATGCAGGTCAGGCCCAGCAGGTCGTAAAACGAAGCTAGAGGCACTGAGCTCATATCCATACGTGGAACCTGCGATTGTGCAACGTTGGCAAGGACAAGCCGTGCAAACTAAAAGGGCAAGTGCCAGTTGTTTTACATAGCGTTTTACTTATCATTTCCGCTCGTCACCTGCATACCGCTGGTTATCCATCGATACCCCTGACCTTTGAGCAAATATGAAGCAACCCGATTAGTTAAAACCAAATTTAGGGTTACCCTAGGTGTTCCCCGCCCTAGTTGCCGAACAAACAGCGTGAATTCCAAGACAGCCGCAGTTTCCCAACTTCTTGTAACTTGCCGAGAACCTACAGTTTATTGCCCAATTCATTTACTTTTTATATAGGGCTGAACACTCTGGATGCCGAAGAAGCTCACTGGCCGCGAGTTCGGGTGAACAGAGTTCTACAGCTCTTAAGGTGCAGGCAATTAGGTGGGGACCAGAGAGTACAGCAAATGGCAAGAATTAACCGGTACAACCAATTACGTCCACCACTCACATTCTTCCTCAGACGGTTGCGCGATGCCTTCGACACTAAACGGCACTGATTGGGGGCAAACCGGGACGGATTTGATGATTTAATGATTACCAGCATGTTGGCAAAGGCAGTAGAACTAAGGCCCATCCGTCAGAGAGGTCAAATTGGAACAATTATAGAGATTGATCAACCGAAACGGGTTCGCAGCCATTGAGCAATAACGGCCGTGAGCTACAAATTTAGCTTTCAAATGCAGAGGGTTGTGAGCGAAATAGCCGGACTTATGCCTGACGGGGATAGCGGCAGGGCTTATGAAACCCAGGTTTTTCCAACTTTCAAGCATTCCTCCTCTTTGCTTCGAAACAAAGCTAATTGGCATGGTTAATAACGGAGACTACGCATCGGCCTGCAGAAACAACTACCTTGAGCTTCATACCCTGATTTTGGAGAGTGAGATACTTCAAACGTGTAGAAATTCCTTAATCCTTCATCAGAAGATATAATGCAAAAAATGATGCCCGCATGCCCTTTCAAAATTCTTAAGCCCTGAGTCGTGGGCAAATAGGGTTAAAACGGCGGCTGGCACGGTAAGCAGAAAGGATTCTGCGACGGTCGAGGGGTCTACTCCATATGACCCCGAAAACTGCCAACACCGGCGTGCCAGAGTTAACTAATGTCTGCAACATGCTTGAGGTACATTGCCAATAGTTCGGAAACATTTAGATTTCCGTGCCTGATGACAGTTGGCTGTCTGAAAGAATTCACCGGCAATGGCCAAGCGAAGGGAATACCGTCCTTCCGTTGAGTTGCCCTGTAGCGGGTTGACACGGGTAAGATCAGAGGATTCGTGGAATCGGGCTTAGGGTTATGCCTTTCTTAGCTGGGCGCCGCGGCATCCAGATTTTCACGAAGTATTGGAGCCAGAGATTTTCACCCAGTTCCAACTTCGTAGCTGCGACTCACCAGGCACGAAATGATTCAGAAACAGTTTTCTGGTGCCATTCCTTTTGACTGAAATCCGAGAAACATCAGCATAAATCGTCCTTTCGTGTTTCATTGATCAACTAGATTGAAGCGTATCCATCACACGTACGTGTGACCTTCGGCGAGCGTGCGTGCCGTTTAACCAGTTGGAATCGATAGCGAGTACAGCATGGTCACACTTTCCGTTGGCGCAAACATTTGAAAAGCGGTGGTCGAGGTAAGGCTTTAGGCCACCCTCATTTGCTTTTGGAAAGGCAAAATGTCATATTTTTGTCTCAGTTTCGCATGAGAAATCACAAGAAGCGGGGATCAGTTCTTTGGTGCTTTACGCTGTATTTCTTAAATGAAATCTCAAATTAACTGAAAGCTTTCTTTAACGAAATCAAGACGACGCGTTGTAGCGAGTGATCGTTCATTCAAACAAACTGCTTTTCCTAATAAAATTAAACTTAATTCTTGAATAATTCTTGATAAGACGGTCAATATTTTCGGAGGTAAGTATATAGTAAAATCAATAAGAGCACTTTTGAGAGAGGGAACGTCTGTCACTGCCAGGTTGACCGATTGCGCAAACAGGTCTGACGGCAGATCTTCTGACAGTGAAACCAGGCAAGTCAAAGGCTCGGATCTTCATGAACGAAACGCATTGTTCCGGTCTCTTGTTGCCAGTCAGCGTATTCGTATAAGTATGCGCATGTCATGTTTAACACGCCACGAACCTGTCAACCAGTTGGCGGGACGCAATTGTCGTCCCTCCCCTTTGGCCGGCGGTGGCCAAGCGGATAAGGTCCTGGCGTTTGGTGGTGAGGGTCGCGAGTTGGAATCCTCCCAACATCGGTCAACTCTGAAGTTGAGGGGATCCCCACTAGTTAGCTCTCTGGTAACCGCGGCCCTCTTCTTGGGAACTGATGTAAATTGTTGTTCCATTAATAAAGGAAGTAAAAGATAAAAGTTGTACTAGCCATACCGCCTGGTGGGAGGTTACATCCTGTATTCCCTCCCTCTTCCCCAAAGCATAATAAAGTAATCGCCGCCTAACAGCTGCCTCTACTGGTCCGGAGTTCTAGCAGATCTGCTCCAAGTTGGGGGTTGATCTGAGTTAGCAGCTCAGTCGTAAAAACGAGTAGAAGACTAATTGATCCAAGTAGATGGTCACCCACTCAGCTGTACCCCGCTGCCTTGCGGTCAGGTTCTTGTCAGAACCAAAGGTTTTGGTTGAGAACCCTAATCGTTCTTCTGCTTAGCAGCTGGACTCCCTAACAGTACCCGTCCATCAATCTCCATGAGTTACACGCCTACAAATAATTCCATATTGCATCGGTCGTCGCGCAGGACTGCGCTGCCCATTGCATCGAGCGCGGTGGGTAGTGATAAGTATGCTACTGCTCAGAGTTCTCTCTCTTTTATTCAACCTGTCTCTTTTGCCTCCAACCCAATCTGTTTGCCCCTTCTGCCTACCCATAGTATCTCCATTGATAACATGCCCGAAACTCGCAACGGTTTATTTTCAAGTAGTGTAGTAGGTGGTTTTCAGTCTGTTAGCTCACATTTTCTCAAGCCTCATCAGCCTCTGAATCTGGGTTCCTTCAATGTGCGCACTTTAATGCAGGCTGGCCAACAAGCGTGTTTGGCTCTGACAGTGGACTCACTTTCGATTGATGTCTGCTGTGTGAGTGAAACACGAATTCAGGATTCGAGTAGAGTAATTCAGCTAACTGCGCCAAACGTCTCGTCAAGATATTTTCTTCGCACTTCAGGAGACGAAGCAGCTCAAGCGGTGGGTCAACGTGGTGTAGGAATAGTCTTGAGTGAGAAGGTTGAAGCAGCCCTTCTAAACTGGATCCCAGTCAACAGTCGCTTTTGTGCCAAGAAACTGCGGGGATCAGTCGGCGTCCGGAAGGATAGTAGTGTTAAGCGTAGTTTATTTGTTATCTCGGCATACGCTCCAACAGACTGCAGCAACGACACGGAGAAAGACGATCTTTACGATAACCTCGTCACTCTTGTTCGGAAGAGCAAACACTCTGACATTGCAGTGGTACCAGGTGACTTTAACGCACAAGTTGGAAAACTGAGCGCACCGGAGTCCTGTTTAGGTGGGCGATGCGCCTTGCCTACTCAGCGAACCAGACAATGGAGAGAGAGACTTCTCCAATTCTGTGCAGATAATCATTTATTCCTATCTAGTACGAATTTCCGACACAGTTCGCGTCGCACAGCGACGTGGCGTTCTAACTCGACAGGTACACTGAGTCAGATTGACCATATCGCAGTAAGCTACCGTTGGCGCGGTTCTGTCCAGAACTGTGGATCGTACTGGACCACGTACGTCGAATCGGACCATGCGTTAGTCTTAATGCGATTTTTGCTGCAGCTGAATGGCCATCGACGCAGGCCACAAATGCGATTGGCTGTCGAACGTTTGTCTGATTCGGCTGCTCGCAACAGCTACGAACAGAAACTGTCCGAGGAACTAAGAACTGCGACCAGTAGCAATGTAGACGATCAGTGGGGTCAAATTAAGCAGGATATGCATTTGGCAGCGAATTTCGCCTGCGGTCCCAGATCTAGTGTTCATCAAAGACACTGGATCTCTCAAGCGTCGCTAATTATAATGGAGCAAAAACGCTAGCTGCCTAACTGCAAGGAAATGAATAAGATGCTTCCGCAGTTGCAGCGTCAGTTGACCATAAGCCTTGGGAATGACCGCGAAAGCTGGTGGGTTAAGTTAGCCGAACAGATGGAAGTGGCGTCCGCTTCAGGTAACAGTCAAAAACTGTTTAAGCTTATACGCGACAGCGGTGGGCGGCGAACTTCGGTCAGTGAAGTCGTGTGCGATAGGACTGGAGAGCTCATCCATGGTAGACAAGAATGAATGGACCTTTGGGCAGAACATTTCAAGGATCAGTTTAACTGGCCATACGCTATCGTATCTAGTCCGACGCCTGGAGCTGTGAATCCTTGGGAGGTGTCACTTGATCCCCCAACGGAAGTGGAAGTGGAGTCGAATATTCGGCTTCTGAAGAGGGGAAAATCTGCCGCTCCCGACGACCTTCCCCCAGTTCTTTTCAAATTGGGTGGAGGGGTGCTGATGAAATCACTTACCTCCTTGCTTCGTGATATTTGGAACGAGGAGCGTATCCCGCTATCGTGGGGTGAGTCACTGATTATACCCATCTTCAAGAAGGCCACACGGAGTGACTGCAGCAATCATCGTGGGATTAGTTTAATTCCGATAGTTACTAAGGTGTTAGCTTCGATATTGCTTCGCCGTTTGACACCGATTCACGAGAGTAATATCCGCGAACAACAGGCCGAATTTCGGCCAGGTCGAAGTTGCATCGACCAAATATTCACTCTTCGACAGATACTCGAAACGCGCCACACGCGCCGGCGCCCTACGATCGCAGTCTTCCTAGACTTGAAGGTGCTCTCGATTCCGTGGATCGACCGGCACCACTCAGTGCTCTCCACCGGAAGGGTATGTCAACGAAGTTTGTGAACCTGTTGCGAACATTGTACTCGCATACATATGGTCGCGTTAGGGTATACGGTGAACGTTCACGTTCATTCGAAACAACTAGTGGCGTTCGACAAGGGTGTCCCATCTCTCCATTCTTGTTCAACTTCGTCATGGACGAGGTGATGGAAGATGCTTTAGGAGGTCTCCGGGATGTAGGAGTGGAACTGGGAGGTGGAGGGAAACTATGCGACCTAGATTACGCAGACGACGTCGTGTGCCTGTTCGAGTCTGCGGACCATGCACAACGGGCACTAGATAGACTGTCGAGGTCGGCTGCTCGGTTCGGCATGTGCTCTGCATCTTCAAATTGCAAAGTACTGTTACAGGACTGGACGAAAGCAGCGCCGAACTTGATACCGGAAGGAGAAGAACTAACGATTGTGGACCGTTTTACCTACCTTGGTAGCTGCGTGTCCAACGATGGTAGCTCGGGATTGGAGGTGAGTATGCGTATATCCAAGGCTCGGGCAGCTTACGCTGGATTGAAGCACTTGTGACATCGGCCTGATATTTCACTGAAGTTGAAAGGTCGTGTGTACTGTGCTGCAATGCGTTCAGTTCTGTTGTACGGTTGCGAGACGTGGAGTATGCGTGTGGGCGATGTTCGTCGGTAGGAGGTTTTCGACAACCGATGTTTACGTAGTATGGCTGGGATTGGATGGAATGACCAGGTGAGTAATATTGAGGTTAGGGATCTGGTATTGGGTGCCACTTCTGAGAATAGCTTGTTTCAGCGTATGAAACTTAGTAGACTACGCTGGTTGGGTCACGTGTTGCGTATGACGAACACTCGTCTACCATACCGTGCCCTACTTTGTTTCTCCTAAGGAATGGGAGAAGCCATGTGGAGGTCAACAGATGACGTGGCAACGTGGGATGCGAAAATGTACAGCAAACTTAGGTAAAGTAGGTGTCTCACTCCTTCGTGGTTGGGGTCCGAAAGACTTGTCGACTTGCTGGCTGGAGACACTAAAGGATATGACAGTGAATCATGAACAGCGGCGATCGCGTTGTCATTTTCTATCGAATCAGAATGATTGAAAACAAGTGTGTTTGTGCAGTTAGACTGTTTCGTGTGTTGGCTGCGGCGGCATCTTATCTTTTCCCGTCTGTGTAGGTTC
>LUCM01004016.1:5911-50255 GCA_008360955.1 Fasciolopsis buskii
CACTCTTCGACAGATACGCGAAACGCGCCACACGCACCGCCGCCCTACGATCGTAGTCTTCCTCGACTTGAAAGGTGCTTTCGACTCTGTGGATCGACCGGCACTACTCAGTGCTCTCCACCGGAAGGGTATGCCAACGAAGTTTGTGAACCTGTTGCGAGCATTGTACTTGCATGCTAGTGGTCGCGTTAGGGTATACGGTGAACTGTCACGTTCATTCGAAACGACTAATGGCGTTCTACAAGGGTTGGGTCACGTGTTGCGAATGACGAACACTCGTCTACCATACCGTGCCCTATTTTGTGTTCCTCCTAATGAATGGAAGAAGCCATGCGAAGGTCAACAGATGACGTGGCAACGTGGCTTGAGAAAATGTACAGCGAAGTTAGGTAAAGCGAGCGTCTCACGCCTTCGTGGTTGGGGTCCGAAAGACTTGTCGACTTGCTGGCTAGAGACACTGAAGGATATGGCAGTGAACCGTGAACAGTGGCGATCGTGTTGTCATTTTCTATCGAATCAGAATGATTGAAAACACGTGCGTTTGTACCGTTAGACTGTGTTTCGTGTGTTGGCTGCAGCAGTATCTTATCTTTTCCCGTTTGTGTAGCTCCACTCCCTGTTCCCCCTTGATATTCCCCCTTTTTATATAAACGGAAAGGGGAAAGGTAGCGGTCCGTGGGGCTTGCCTTGCTGTTTAACGCTGAACGATGATGATGATGAGCTTCGCTGTACATTTTCTCATACAACGTTGCCACGTCATCTGTTGACCTTCGCATGGCTTCTTCCCTTTCCTGCGAGGAACATAAAATAGAACACGATATGGTAGACGAGTGGTCGCCATACGCAACACGTGATACAACCTACTATGTTTCATACGCTGAAACAAGGCATTCTCAGTTCTGTGGCATCAACTGCATCGAATGTGGCTTCCAGATCAAGAATAGAAGCTGTGAACTTGCGAAAGGTTTGCTTATGTTCTAAGACTTGCCACGGAAAGAAAACTTGATGAGAAACGAAGGAGCGACCTGGGCTATGAAGGGGTGTTAGAAGTGAAGTCTTTCATGTATTTCCGAGATGCGGCTAGGTGCATTTCAATGGTTTTAAGAGTCCTAGTCAGCCCGGCTTGTTTTCATACCTGGTGGTATCCGAATACTGAAGATAGTCAAGCAAAGAGAACATCATCCTGAATAACGCATTCCACTCATTTCCTGATTTTCCATTAATGCAATCACCAGCTAAGTCTACCAAACCGCAATTACTTTTACACATCGAGTAAGAGTCCTTATATCGAAAGAAAGGACGTCAGTAAAGTCTCTCAAAGAAAGAATGCTGGGTCGTCTAGGAGAACGGGACGCAGGGACCCCAAACACTGCAGAAGGGATTTTTCTTTGGGTACCATGACTCAGAAATCCAATCCACAGGAGAATGGAGCGTTAGCTTAGCATGGAAAAGTGACCCAAATTCCCATGAGAAAGCTACCCATGTGAGTCACGCAAGACCTCGTCATGAGTAAGTATAGAAAGGAGAGACGATCGAAAGTAAAATACAACCGTTGAATAAAAGGGAGATTCGAGCAGCGGACCACTTGCCACTACCCTGCTCAAAGAAACGAGGTCCCAAATATCCTGCGCGACGAGAGGCACCTTAGGCCTTTTCGCAGTTGTGCAGTTTATGAAAGGTGATGAACGAATACTGTTAAGAAATACAGCCGCTGAGCAGAACGATTAGAATCCGTAATTAAAGCATTTAGTTCTAACAAGAATCACTCATAGGGCATCGAAGTGGCTAAAAGGAAGTCCGGTGGTTTGTGTCAATTATCTCGCTGATTTTATTGAGTGAGTTGCCGGCTCAAATTGAGCCCAGCCTGGAGCAGCAGAAGACTAACCTACCAAGTCTCTATCCAGGTATGGCTGGGTATTCGGTTTAAAATCACCGAACGATGAATCATTCGGTTAAATAAGCTATCCCGTATAGCCCATTGTGCCACAGAAGCGCACAAACCGTCATATCAAATCAAGGCGCAATGTTTTTGGTCTGCCAGGATGTCATCAGGAGCCTTAGTAGTATTCTCGAACAAGGGCGCAAAATCCGTAGACTTTCTTTTCGTACGGTGTCCCTGCGTGGGTATCATCGTTCAACGTTAAACAGCAAGGCAAGCCCCACCGATCGCTACCTTTCCCCCAGGATTACGATTTTTCCAAAGAGTGAATATCCAAGGGGAACAGGGAGTGGAACTACAGAGGTGGAAAAGGTAAGAATGCTGTGGTGGCAACACACGAGCACAGTCTAACTTTATGAACGCATGTCTTCCAATCATCCTGACTCGACAGAAAATGACATAATCGCCATTGTTCACGGTTCACTGCCATATCCTTGTGTCTCCAGCCGGCTAGTTGTCGGGTCTTTCGGACCGCAACCACGAAGATGGTGCCACTGCAAATCCCATCAGCGCCACTGCACCATCCGGAAGACTGAGTATCAACTTTGAGACCGTTTTGAGTCATACCCAGGGGCCAATACCAATCGTGCCAGTGCTCCTAATGGTTTCATGCATACCTCTGCACGAATTTACCAGCTGTCAGTTATTTTGTGTGCAATGTGCTTCCGACTTTCGTTTTGTATATTCACTCGGAAAAAGGGTTTCCTCTGTCAAAAAACCTTAAAAACTACCTCGACACTAACAGCAGGCTCCAAAAAACAGCCCACAGTCGTAAGTCATACCGGTCAATTGAGAAACCCGTAGGAGAGTCCAACCTAACATTCCCTAATCAAATGGAAACTTATTAAATGCTAAACGCGTGCTTACGAGAGAGCAGTCGGAAATTGGCAACCAGGACGCTGAAAGTGGAAGTTGCTTAAAACCAGATGCGGTTCTAAAAGACCGGTAATAAGGAGCTGGATGATAGCGAATGGCCGTGTACCATTAGACTGATCGGGGGATTTAGGATTCAAACCGTAGACCCCTTGTGGCGACACACTGACCACTGCGAGGCAGAAGTACGATACCAATAGGTCAACCGGAAGCTAAGAAGAAAGCTCCAGAAGCCACGATGACCGCATTTCAAACCAAACGAATTACTGATCTCCAGTCACAACACTGAACTTCTGACCGGTACGGTTTTGGTGATAGAAGGTAATGTGATGTCATCCGGCTCGTTACCATCTGACCTGTTGGGAAGCCCTGGTTCTCCCTTCCCACGTAGCTACTCTCAGCGGCTACGGAACACGCGTCAAGCGTGCAATAGAGCCCTAGGAAACGAAAACCTCTTCTTGCTACCGTGATAAGGTGCACGCACTAGATCTGATATGCGTCTTCCAGTAAAACCAACGGGCCCACTGCTTCAATTTGGGGAATTTAAAACGCTTCCGATGTAAACAGCTCCAAAAGAAGAGTGCAATACTTAAGTCCCCATAGTTTATCTCCATGACATACTAGAAGCATGAGCGCAGTGGAAGGGAAATGCTCCACAGCCGCTAACGTCCACCATAAGAGAAAGGAAGCCACAATTTTTATCCCGAAAACTGAAGTGCCATAGAACCACATAAGGTCTCATTGGGTTAAATGTGGTAGGGAGCCGGGCAGTAGCTATTTTCGACCTATCACCATAGTGACTGGGAAATCTGTGATTTGAACCTTATCTTTATGGTGGCAGACAATCCACTTGGTCAGCACCGGAGTATTTATCAAGAACAAGACATGCGTCCTTTGGTTTTCAGGTCTCAATCGTTTTTTTCTGTATTTGAGATACAGATAAGTGGTGTTGGTCATTGTTATCGGACTTTCCTCTTTTTCGCGTAGTGCACCCTAAGAATACAGTGCAAGCCCCTTCCAGAACACTCGCGCATGAAACATGCCACAAAAAGGGACTGCGTGAATACGCCCAATGGCGGAATTCAGTTTCCCACACGAGTGGTGGGCGGGTGACCAAACGAGCGTCCAGAAAAGGCAGCGTGTAGGGGGAAATAGATTTTTTCCTCCGGATAGCTTGTTTAACCGAACGTTGATCACCCAGCGCGGCCGCCACCTGTGCGTTGCTCACGCACCCTCCACTCGCACGCTCCTGTCCAACTATACTCAACCTGCTACCGGTCCCGACCGTCTTTTCTTTGTACCGGTCAGGTGCCTGGGTTGTCGGTATTGCGATCGTACAGAGCTGAGTAAGGGTGACGCACCAGTGGTCACAACGGCTAAGGGCAAGCATACGTAATAAAAGACCCGTGTTAAGACAATCGGCCTTCTAGGTGTCCCTCAACTGGTGACAATTAAAACCACCTAGCTATGAGAAACAAGGTCAGTATAGACTGCAACCCTAAGAAATTTTAGATTTCAATAAAGCAATGAGTGGGCAGCCAGCAAGCAAATTAGCGCTTATGCTCACACGTATAAACGCAAACTCGTACAGATTTTAAAAGGACATTACCGTGTGCGCGAAAGGAAACAAGACGAGGCCCAGCTTCTTTGCGACATAAGAGTTGTTTACAGCAAAGTAGTATTTCAGACGTGAAGACGAGATATAGCTGTTTACCTACACCAAATGAAGTTAACTAAAGTAGTTACACTTTTCTGAACATAATCAGCTCCTTGTCCAACAAATGTACTTCCATATTGTACAGCTATACCAGTGACAGCAGATTCGGGAACGAAATTGTAATCAACAGCATTTCCGGTGCCACGATGACCATTTATTTCATATCCAACCGGCGACCGGACAGGAAATTTGTCCACAGTTTGTGGCAGGTAATATGAAGTGGTACTGGGGTTGAACACTGCAAGTATGAAGATTACGGCTGAGAAATGCTTCACTTTGTACTCCGTGCCCTGCTGGGTATGAGCTGTCGTACTGCATCCGTACACTCCGGGGGTCACCAGCACCGAAGACAGACATACCAAACGCGTACACCGCTTAAATCCAAAAGCGCGCTTCCAGTTGCAGGTACATTACGGCGAGATGCCTGATGGTTCAAGCTCCTTGGATCAAACCGGGCTTCAACAATGGGAGGGAGGAAACCCTCTTAAAAGCTCATTGTCCGGTTCCAGGACCTTGCGACGAGATGCCTCATTGCTCTTTTTTCACAGGATAAGTTCTGGCTCGCGCAATTCGAGTTTGCAGCGGAACTTGGATTTGTCCCTCCAGATGCCCAGTCAGCACAGGGGGGGCTAAAACGCCCCCAAAACGGTCCCTTAGGGGCGGTTTTTCTTGGCGGCGCAAATTTATTAAACAAGTCATGGCTTGTTTAACAATCGGAGCCGAGTACGGAGCCGAGTAAGAGTGACGCACGAGTGGTCACAAAGGTTAGGGGCATGCAAACGTGATACGAGATTCACGGCAGGACAATTCGTTCTACAAGTTCAGTTACCATCTTCGATAGTCTGCACTCCGGTTGATCAATCACCCATTCCAGCCCAGTTATGATGGGACAGAAGTGATCCAAAGAGCCAGAAGAGCGTCCAGAGTTCTACCAGATCAGATTAGACCAGTTTAATGGACGTTGGGCCTTGTCGAGATGCGCTGTCTAGTTTATTGCATTTAAGGACCGCCAGGTCCTGAACTACTGAGGTGTTACGCAGGAACGTGTTAAAAAGCCCATTTTCCAAGGAACCGTGAGATTTCCTTTGAGTCCGCGTGGGTGAGCACTGGGTTGAAGCGAGAGAAACCTTGAAAGAAGTAAGCAAATTACATTGGCGTAGGGCAGAGGTGCAGCGAATTGCCATTAGTCGAGTGTGATAGTGCAAAATACTCTACCACAACGCTCGAACAACTCATAAGTGGTGGAAAAGTGGACTCATTCGATGTTACGGAATTGCGAATGTTGCTTGCCCACGTGAAAAATTAATGAATTGTTTCCACTGGTTGAATAACACAATCTTGCCTGCTCCGCCTGTGAGTAGTTGAATTCCTAGCAAACCTCAGCATTGCCTAGCCCTTGCGTTGCTATAGGTTAAGCAGGTAAACAAGGGGACTCATTTTCCAGTAATGGAGAACATCGTTCCCTGAATTCAGAGGGAACGTTTGAACGTTCGGTTTTTGCCATTCCGCTTCAGATCGTGGATGCTAATAATTAGCTTCCAAGTTTGGCTGCTAATCTGGCGATCCCTTCCATTTCAACATTTTATTTTGTAGAGCTTAGGGAATTTTCAGGGGGCCAAATGTATTTGATGGTAGGTTCCAGTTTTACTTAGAGAGTTTTCATCTGCCGTTTTCCGCTTTCCAGTTAAGGTTTTTCTGTTAGTCTGTTTTATTCGTAACCATGTGCTGTCTGGAGCTTTCTGATCCTGAGTTTAACGCACTTGTCCTGCCATCCCCACCCTACCTCTTGGTTTCTTTTCCGTTAGAATCACCGTTGGACTTGCGGAAAGTCAAAATGAGTTATAGTAAATTCCATTGCGCAATTGCCATTCTCCCCCTCGTGTCATCAGTGGGATGCAAGTAGTGTTAGATTCCAAAGAATCCAACCAACACGAACGAATTAAGGCCATGGGCATTAGTCGCAGCGTAATGATCGATAAATAACCAAGAAATAAGGTGTTCACCAACAATTATTTAGGGGCCCGCAAACCTGCCGCTTTAACTTATCCTTTTTGAGGTCTTGGGACAGTTCGTGGGTGCAAGGTTAAGTCAACAGATCACGGTTCTTGAGTAGACTCCTCGTTATCAGAAGCATGGAATGATCAGAGCGAAAGTGGGCGAAAGGGCGGGCAGCATCTACTAGCGCAAAAGAAATGAAATAGCTACACGTGCCGCATCGCTAATTACAGCGTCATACTGTGTGGGAGGAAGGCGCTTTGCAACTGCAGAGGTAGTCACTCCTGGAGGGGATTGAAAAAGGAGGGCGGAATTAGTGAAAGTTTCCTTTTGGAAGTAATTCAAATATGTACTCAACTGAATTGTTTTCCAATAAACGTGACTGTCTTTCCCTAGCTTTGGAGGAAACCCTTGCATTTTGTGTCTGCCGTTCCTCTTTTGTTCTTTTAAGATTTTGACTTGTATTCATTTTTGCTTTTGAATTGTCGGAATTTTTCTTCCATTGTTCGGCAATTCCTAGGGCTTTTTAGAACTGTTTAATTTTGAATACTAGTTTGGCCTTGCTTCACCGGTATTTTCTGTTTTAAGCCCATTTTACATGACGCATTTTCTTGAAATAAGTTTTACTCTCATATTGTGTGATCTGTTCGAGGAGCGAGTTCTACATGGACACCGCCCTATGAAGAAGGATGCTACCTCTGGAGTATTTCTGAATTCTCATTTGGAAAGCACGTCTTGAGAGTGATGTTTCTAAGGAAAGTAGGAGGATTTCAAGGTATTTCTGTGCCTGTTCTTGTGTGAAGGGGTTGTACCTCAGTATGAGATAATCCCGGGTTAGTCACTTATCAGAGTATGGGTTGAGCTTTAAGAACAGCGAGGGCCAATGAGCTTCAACTCGATTTCTTTAGAAGATCCCTGAACCCCCCATCGACGGCTAATTATTCCAGGAAGCAAGAGTTAACGCCTTTGTTCTGAGAAGGGCCAAAGTATTCCTCATATATCGTTCAGATTTTGTCAGCTGACACATGCATGAGTGACCTCTGTATCAGGTATGTGATGCAGAATGCCGCTTTACTGACAAACTGGTGGTGAGGACAGAATTAGAGGTTACTTTTCAGGCAGAAACATTTATCTGTGTCTGTTGACCCTGGTCAAGGTAAAACACCCTTTGAGGAATATGTAGGTTTGCTTTGGTTGGGGTCATTCTGACGGAATCAATGTTGTCAATCGGAAAGTCTTACCCTTCCAGACCGTATCTCTGTATTGTCAATGGCTCGCTGCGACGGTTCCAGGTCGGGACTCCATAGAGTTACGTGACCAGCCTGCGTGGCATTGCCGGCTGGGAGGTGTTAACGGGGCTCCTTGATGCATACGAAAAAACAGCAGCACCGAGCATTATGGTAATTCCGCATTAAATGGTGTTTATTTTGAGGGCAAGCTTCCTTGCCTCTACCGTGAAGGTTTGGCCAGCTCGGAAGCCGCGTAGAATTTCTAACTCGGAATCTAGGGTGCTGCAGCGGGGCGAGACGAAGGCCAGTTATTCCTGTGGCTGCTGCCGATTATACTGGTTTGCATCAGGTGACTGGCCATCTAATCATCCGTTACGAACTCCCGAGTCCAGCTTGCGTCTCCACACCGCACCACACCGTTCCTCGTTTTGGAGTTGTCGTCACTGCTTCTTGCTGACTGAGATGTTGTTCTGTGATTCTTATCCGAGTTAGAATCCTTTTCAAAGTCGGAAGAACCCACTAAATTTTTATGGACACCTCTAATTGATCGCGTTTTAGATATTTTTGCTAAACTTAGACCTACACATTTCCAGCCGCTATCTGACCTTAATTTAAACGCATTTATACTATAAGAGATTCATCGGTCCGCCTATTTGTTTTCAAAGGCACATCTACCTGTTTTTCTCTCCACTTATTATTATTATTCCACAACTTTCTTGACCACTTAACAGCAACCTACTGTACAATTGAAAGTTAGCCATAGCACTTAGTAACTTCAGATCTTCAACCCTTACCACCATATTTACCCAGGTCTTCTCCACCGGAGCCCGCACGATATACTTTCCTTGCCACCGTGCCCAGAATGGCCTTGCAAACCCAGATTCCTACTAACCCTTCCCAATTTTTCTTGCCGAAATGCTTGATGTATCTGGTAACAAAGCAGTGGAGGTCTCAAAGAGACCAAGGGACTTGAAAACCATGTCCACCGGATTGAGGATTGTCATTAAAACAATATCCATCAGCTCTGCTCGCCGAACCATTTAGTGATATCACCTAGTGCAACCTCGCTAAAAATGGTTGTTTTTTTGACTTCGTAACTAAAAAGCATGCAAGCACATTGCGAATGCCAAGAACTTTGTATTCCTCAGTGCGCCCAACTTCCTCCGATGCCACTGGCCCAAGTAACCGTACTTACCCAGGTATATATTGGTGTATTTCTCCAGTACTTCGAGAGGCATGCTTGGTTGCTTGATCAAATGTTACAGGGGTATTACAAGTCGCATCGGACAAGCGAATAAACATTTGGGTACAAAATGAGGAGAAATAGTAAAACTGGCATTCTGAGAGGGACAAGGCATTTATATGCACCAATGATGCATATCACGGGCGCAGAGTTAAATTGGAGGTTGTCGGTGGGTGTCGTGGTATGTCCGCAGTGGTCGGATTTAACGAGCCCACAAAATAGACATGAATGCTAAACTTTAACGAAGAAAGTCTTCAACGACCAAGACTTCAAGGTAAAAATTGTCAAAACGGACTAAAACGGCTGCAGGTAGGAGTACTGGTGGCCGAAACTTGATCTTGCCTTACGCATGCCTCTCGCAAATTGAGAAATATACATTATTATCATTAAATACCATGTGCTAAAATGGTAATGAAAAAGAACGTCGGTCATTTTACCGTGGATCCTGGAGCCAAGAAAATGGTTAAAAGCTTTTTGGAAATGCGGAGAGACGAAGAAAAATGATAAAGAATTTTGGTAAACCATTATTTGAGGACATGAAAAAGAAGACCTCTGCGGCATTGAAGAGAGTTCCGATTAATATTTTATGCGTTGAATAATGTGTCCGACGCTGGTAAGCCAGCATGAAACAAAAAAGGGTTCCTTTGCTCTTTTGTTTGCGTTTAAGGACCTAGCTGATTGCAATTACTGGTATACTGATAATCGCGTTAGTCGAGGAGAAAATTGTGGATGTTCGCGGTAAACGATTTTCGCGGCTTCTGAAACAAAGATCTAGGTGTGGATGCCTTTGTATCGACTTATTGTCAACGTGGTGGGAATGGTAGTCGCGGGCGGGTATCTCCAGCAGTAAATCTGTGCAATTGGGAGGACTTGTCCGCCTAAAGAATCGCAAGCATTGTGGATTGGATTGTGTGGCTTCGATATTGGTACAGACATTACGTTGGTGAATCATGCAGATTAAAAGCAATGTCCACTTGATCGCGGCCCGTGGAGCAGATCGTATTTGTCCGTCCTGGGATAGTTGGTTTGAGCCTTGGGTCAGCTTGCTTTCACGGTGTGTTGAGACGTGCGAGGATGGGGCCAAAACCTTGATGACAGGCCCTTGGCGAGACACGAGTGCAAACGCTCATGAATGGAACGGAAAAAGGGAGAGATGGTGTTCTGGAGGTATTCCAGCTGAGGGTTATGGTGCGTGAAACTCCAAGAACGAGAAGTGGTGAATGTTATTTAGAGTGAAACATTAGTTGATGCCGCGATTCGCGCTTGGTATGGTCCGATTGTCAGGCACACCGAAGAACGGGGTTATGTGGAGACATTGAATGCTAATCTGGGAGTAAGTGAGAATGTAATATGATTTTGTCTTTTTGTGTGCTTTGCTGCACAAGAACTAAACGAGATAGAAAGTTAGGCGAAAAATTGCGCTGGCTTGTTCCACTGACGGAGTTTTCTGCCCATACCTACAGTGGTATGTATCTGTGGAGACTACTGGGAATAAAAATTACTGGACCTTTGTTGACTGAGTTGAGATAAGAACTCCAACGTTATATTCACACAATACCCTAGGCCACACTCATAGGCTTTTTCTATTGGGGTGTAAGGACTGTGCTAAGTTAGCAAATTTTGCACAGTTACGGTCTTCTTGATTTCATTTTTAAAGGCTCTGAGAATTTAAACATGCTAGAATAAAGCAGACCCAGGTCTCTGACAGTGTGAGGGGAAGGAATGAATTCCTCGTGGATCTCAAAGGTTCCTGTAAGAATGTGGTATTTGTGTGAGAGTACGCTGATTTTGGAATCGGGAATTTCATCGACCAAGCTGTGCGAAATGAATCGAGCGATAGTAAATCATTTTTACATTATCCATGATGGCACTGAAGTCACGAGCGGGAAACGTGTATGTAATTTTTATATTGTCTGCAAATAGAAAAGGAATACCATGCCTAATGATTTGAAAAATGTCATCGATATTCAGCAGAAACAGTGGTGGAACTAGTACCTTTCGCTAAATAACCACACTTGTAATCGGACAAGGCTTGGATAGGGTTCCATTTGCATCCACTACCTGCATTCTGGAGGCCAAATGCGGAGAGACCCAAGCCATTAGGGGGGTTGTTATAACGCAGATTTTGACTTTCATGAGAGGCTTGCGATAGGGTACACAGTCAGAAGACTTCGTCATATCTAATAAAAACACAGCCACCGAATTTCCGCCCTTGGCAGTCTTCATCAGTATGTTCGAGAAATCAGTCCTGCATGTAGAACAGCGTTTACTTTGAAGGAAACCATGTTGGCCGGCGTTGATGAGGTCATGATCTAGTAATTTGGTAACTTGCCCTTTATTATTCTTTTCATTTTACGAGAGAAAACTGGGGTGTGATTGATGGGTCTGTAATTAGATGGATCCTGCTTTGAATCATTTTTGTGAGTTGGGAAAATGACAGAAATTTTCTATTGCTGGGGAAAAGCGCCACAAGTTAAGGAAAGGTTAAATAGAGTGGCTAAATGTATAGGGATGTCTGCGTCCACAAATTTGAAGAGAGCTGAGAGAAGGTCGTCTGGTCCAGCGTGGAAAGACGGTTACATTTTTGACAGCAGTGGCATAATGTCACTTGGTTGGAAACAGTCTCTTGGAGGGGACGCAGAGGGGATTAAGGGAATGTCCGGTTTGATGGTATTGTCATCAGTTGTCACAGAGGCAGAGAAATAATCAGTAGGGGTCATTTGCGCACGTGCCACTGAATATGACAGATGTGATGTGCGTGCTAGGTAGGGATATGTTAGTTTTCAGTAGTTTTGTCAGTGCTGCAGCCTTGGCGGTAGAGTGTAACGCTTGAAGTTCCTTCATTTTTTAAAGAGAACCGAAAAGTGTCTTAATCCCCTTAGACAGGCGGCTCACTTGCAATATGAGAGCAAATTCTTTTGTTATTTTGAATCTTGTTCGGATTGAGAAATACGTTGTTTCAGGGCAGTCCAGGGTGCTCAATGATTTGGGATTATGCCACACTGGGTCGGAGTGATTAGATTAAGTCACACTTCTGGAGTTGCGTGAAACTATTTGGTGGCCAGATGGTGATCCACCGATAGAAAGAAACTGTCCCATTTTTGGCCGCGGATTGTGAAGGGAAGATGGCTCCATAAGGCTTTGTGGTATGGTTTAATGGGAGCTGAGAAGGAAATAACGGACGATGAAATTGAGCACTTGCTAACAATCTCTAAATGATCACATTGGAGTAATTTTTATCTATGGATGTGCGCACCCGCGTTAAGCCAGTTGTGAAGGTAAGATCAAGAATACTGTCGGACCTTGTTGGTAATGAAACATGCTGTGTCCACCCACGCAGTCGTGCACTGGAAACAAACGCAGAAGGAAACTTTGGGGGGAGAAAGATGACCAACAAATCCCTGGGGCGTTAAAGTCGCCCGCTACTAGCTTAGGGACTGGAAGGTCGGTGACCGCGTTAAGCGCGTCAACTAGTGGTGATAACTCTGACTGATGCGTACTAGGGGGACGGTAGATGCAACTTATCAGTAAGTCCTGATGCCCGATAGCCACAGTCAGTCAGATAGAATCTTTCAGGTCATTAGAGTCAAGGCGATTGTGTTATGAATCTGAAAGGGTGTCTCTTTGTTATATGAGCCAACCTCCCCCGCGCTTATTCATCACGTTTTTCCTAAAAACACCGTCACTAATTAAAGCAATTCTCTGTCGGGAATGTTCTCGATCAGCCATGTCTCAGTAATAAGAATGAAATCATATCTACTTGTATACGCCAACAGGCGCAGCGCGTGCACCTAATTTGGTATCAAGCGAGCCTTTAATAGTACCAGTTAAAATGGCTCAGTACTAGTAGCATATGAATATTGATAACCAGAGAAAATATCATCGTGTGTGTAAGATTTCATTTGGGATGAAAAGTCATTATGAGACAACCAGGAAAGAATCAATGGTAGTTTTAAGGCCTTTAGGTGAACATGTCCTGTCACGTCTGATTCATAAGCTAGAGTAGGTTTCAATCTGTTTGTTGGTATAGCCGGCGAGCACCGTGAAGAGGCTGTGTAACGGTGGTGGAGGGTGTGGCATGGCTGAAGGAAAAAACGGGTAAAATAAAGAGTATCCTGACGGCATTTGGAACAAACTAATAGGTGGAAGGATGTCGAAAGGCCTAACTTCTAGCCGACTGGAAGCCTCGAGATTTGGTTTAGAACGGTGGGACAGTGGGTGTAGGCTAGTCGGCGTAAGCATTGTACTCACTGGCTGCAGATGGTCAGCCAGGGGTTAATCGGAAAAGCGTGGTTTTGTCCCGGGTGACGTATGATTCACACGTTCGTTTGGGGGAAAATGTGATGCGCCAGTAATACGGAAATCTGTTTGCCTTCTAGTATGGTGTGTATTTTTTGACATCCGAGGGACATGCGCAATGCAAAATGAAATTTATACAGGGATGGCACAGTGGAGACACGGAAAAAACCGGATATGAAGGTGCAATGTATCTGTGCTCTCATGGATATAATCTGCCGTGATAGGCTAAGCGCAGGTTTTCAAGATTTTAAAACAAAGCTAGCTAGATGTGGATAGATAAATGAGTAGACAGACCAAAATATGTATCTACTCTTGAGACAACTAAACAGACCAATTGAATTTATGCTGCGTAGAATAAAAGCTTTTACGCTAGGGTCAGGTCCGAGCTAAAACTGTGGGTCAGCCCTCTGACCCGGCACCTGTCATGAATATCCTATCTTAATCCCCTCTCGCCCAGCCCAGATCCCAAATGATAGGTCTTACCTGGAAGCTTTCATCCCAACAAAAGAGCACATTTACTTGAAAACCGGCATTCTATTGAGTATTATACAGTCTACTAGGCCTGCAGTTTCTCAGTGATGGTGTCCTCAGTGGGCCGAGTTACACCACGCCAAACTCACTGATACCGAATTCCCTGTACTAGAATCCTCTTAAACCATTTTGTTAACTCCACAACTGCTTTTCACGAATCCCTCAACTTAGACGGTGCCTCGCCTGCCAGTACATTCAGCTAGATTTACCACCCCATCACAGTTATAGCCTCTCCAAACCCCTGATGCAACCGATGAACATTTGGCCCCGACAGAACCACCCTCCTTATGCCAGATGATGTGGAACGTTTTGGTCAATTCTCTTTACTTTTCCTGAGCTCCTGCCATCTAAAACAAAATAAGTGAGCTGAGATTATTGATAGTCATCAACTATAAAAATATCATTCTGGTAACAGAAACCTGATCAACTGGCCATGGCTCTACTTTGTTTTCTTCGTCGGGTTACGATTCCTATCACATCAACAGATCAAAACGTTGAGGGGGGTGGTCGCCCTGTATATTAGAAGCAGTCTCACATGCATTTCGTCCTGTAACACCTAGTGATCGATCACACTGCCGGGAAACTCTGTCTTCGCACTTAGTTAACACAGCCCTCGATATACATAGAATGGATATACCGACATCCACCTTTGATTAACTCTGACAACTCTGGTCCTACCAAAGCACACAGTTACTTCTCTGGGCTGCCCTCCATTGGTAGGATAATTTCTTCTGAATTCAGTAACCATTAAATGTTTGTCCTCATTATGGACCGCACAAACCTTGCTTGAATTTTTCATCGAAACGTACGCTGTAGGCGGAACTCACTAAGTGTCCAGGCCCACAAAGCTTCATAATGTATTAGACCTGGCAATTTCATGTTGCATCCCCAATTTTAAGATCTCACTATTGAAAGCCCTCAACGACAGTAACCGTAAGATAGTCGCGTGCAGCTTCCCTTTTTTGATAAACCCTCTGCATCGACACCTTCCTGGTTGTCCGTGACTCGATGGCACAACATCGCTGATGCTTAGCGAGTCCTTTACCGCCGGCCATTTTTATAGCTTCACCAGCAAAACGTGGTAGAGGACTTTGCGTCAAAACTTTGTCATTCATCCACTTCAGCACCCATCACAAACCCAAAATGTGGTCCTCTTGTCAGCCCTATTTGAAACCTTCGGAAACCCAGAAAATCTTCAATGCGACAGAATAGCACCGTTCTCGCCGCAGTCTTTAAACGACCAGAACTACTTTTCAGGCGCCTTTGCAAAACACACCGCATACGAATGTGACAGCCCGCTCAACACCGCTCCAAAGCTGTTAGATGAACTGGAATTTTATCAGCTTAGAAGAAAATCTAGTTGCAGCAAAGTTTAATGCAATGTACAAGCACAAGCAAACTAAAATTTGAGATCACAAAATATCAAAATGAGAGCAGGTTCCAGTCTTCGGAAAAACGCATTTGGCCCAAGCCGGTCCTAAAATAGTGAGTGTCAAAATCGTGCGATGAATGGCAACAAACGCTCTAAAGCAAGCAAAAGCATGCATCAGATATAGCATCATAGTCATCTGCACGGCAGCGACCTCGTGAAGCCCAAATCAAAATATCATTTTCAGGGGATCTTCCTTAGCCTTCTGCTGTACCTGCCAATCTTTATGCTCTGCTGGTGGTCACATGTTTACGATGCCTCGAAGTACGGTAACTTGGGTACATATTTCGCATATTCCAATCCCTCTGCCCAGCTTATGTCCCGGCCTTCTTTGGGTGCGTTAATCTCAGCCAAGATGGTACAGTGTAGACGCTGATTATGCCTTTGTGTTATGTTGTGGGTAACAAGATTGATGTTTTGTTTCGGGGTGAGCAAAATCGTGCCGTTGGCGTATTTCAAAGTCTAAATTCAGTTTCTTGCACTCGGTTCTCAGGTGAATTTGAGCGTAACAAATGGGTGAGAAACGGTGCGGTGAATGGTACACGGACTTTCATTTTAAATACGACAGAAAATAGTGAAAGAATGTGCAAGTGCCGTGGAAGTCTATTCCACAACGACGAATGTTTAACAACAAACTGCTGCGCTTTGACCGTTAGCTTAGGTACTGGAAAATAAATGATGTACTCACTATTTCCGGACCACGTTCTGTTCTGTTTATGCTGTTGAGGCTATGTTGGGTACGTTACTTCGATTATTGCCCGCGGACTGGGTAAAAAGAGTGAATGGGGTTTATCGGCGGGATAGAGAACCGTGTCTTCACGAATTGTATAGGTCTATATCAGCAACTGATTATTTGTACGAAACCCGTTACATAGGCCTTACAAAAAGACGAAAACCAGATCCCGTATCGGTTAATATCGGACAAGTTCTATACAAATGAACGAGACTCACGGGTTCTGGAAATGTTAAGCCTGTAAAGAACGAGGCCGAATATGCTCTACTAAATTACTTCGAATTTGTAGGCATAGTTTTAGAAGGGCGGTTAAATATTTTTTGGACTAGAGGCTGTCTTATTTGTTTTGTTTAGGACACTGTGCATATAAGTGTGCTTTCCGCAGACCTTGAAAAGTGCAGCATTGTGGTCGTTATCACCGCTATCTACAGCACCAGGGTGTCATCCCTAGGTTTCATGTCAAATACCTCTAACCAGATACGTGATGACTTGTGGAACTATACTAGTCATAGCTGAAAGGCTACTGTGCTCGGTCGTAGTGGACGATCTTTTGGATGTCAGGAGCCGCTTTTCAATGGTATCAGTGAATGTAACCAGTGGGGCTGGTCTAAGCTGGTCTAGGCTGGCGGTGGCGGAACGGCTAATTTCTTGGCGTTTGGACATGAAGTTCACGGGTTAGAATCCTCCCACAGCCGCTCAACTTTCCCACTCGGCAGCACTTTGCTGGCCGCGGCCTCCTCCCGAAAATTGGTGTACATTGTTGTTTCATTAATAAAGGAATTATAAGACAAAAGTTTAGAGTACGCCCAACTGCTCCTATGTGACATCCCACATGGTACAGTGAGTGAATGGCATTTGCCATTACCATTTCGATGGACAGGAGACAATAGATGATTCCACTCTGGGTCTTTCGCAACCCTACTTGGTCATGAGGTTCCACTCAAGTGGTAAAAGAGGACATACCGTTCGGCGACCCTCTAATTACTTAAGTGGAGATGCTCACGGGCTGAAGGTTTCGTCGGCTTACCGGGATAAAAGACGACCCTTTCACTCCCCAAGTCGATTAAGTGGGATCTTGCGGAATCCAAGGAGCAGCTATCGCCGACGGTATTTCCATTTCTTTGGACTGCACAGACCACTGGCCTAAACCGAATAACATCTTGGGATGTTCTGTGATAACAGTGTTGCCCAGAAAAGGTCATTTGAAATCAAATCACGGGGAGAGGAAAAACGTGCTAATGGTATCCTGAAAAGGGTCCATAGAAGTTTTGGTTGCATACACGCGTGGCCTTAAATTTGAGGGATGAACATCGTCACGATGCAAGTAAAAAGGCTTGCTTCTCCAGTCTCCAGTCTATACTGCATAGGAGTCCTGGTCAAGATAACGAACATAGGGTGAAGTTAGCCGCTGTTACTGATAGATAACTGAGGAATTGGTATGCCACGCTTGCCACATCAGTAGTTCGTGGGGCTCTGTGTCGGTATCTTCCACGTCACACAGTAGTTAAAGCTGAAAGAGTGAGAAAAAATGAGGTGTTTATCGACTTTGCGGCTACGTTTAGTTGCCGCCCGCTGAAATCTCATCTGTCATCCGATCCTTACTTTGTGGCCAGCTTGGTCGAATATTACCACGTATCAGAAAAGGTCCTGTGACCATTTATGAAGGTGTATCCTTGCAAGTACCGGTAGCGTAAGTAAACTACGATGCGCTGCTTTTGTGTGGCATAAGAATGGCGGTATTAAGAAAATTTCCAAAAGTTTTAGATCTACTGTTCATCCGCTGAGCTCGGTTTCTTCCTCATCCTGCACACATTTTCAGTCAAATCAATTTTTCTTATTGTCTAGGAAGGAATGGTCTCTGGATATCTTCCAGGCATTGCTCAACAACTACAACTTCAACTTCCTGAAGTCAGTGGATGACGAAACGGAAGCTTCTAATTTTGTCTAGGCTATGATAAACATTTTAGGATAGAGAGGTCAGCTTAAAAAAGTGGGTAAGTAAAATCCAAAGGGTTTTGCCTGTTATTCTTTGTGCTGCAAAAGGTATAAAAGTTACGTGCGTGCACTTTTAATGCTATCCACTGACTGCACCTGGGGTTTGCCGCGAAACATTAAGACGTAGCCGAGTATCAATTGCAGTTTGGAAGTTCTCCTAGCATGCTGGGCCTGATTTTTGTAAATTTGTTCTAATAATGGTTCCCTGTGACGGTTGGGTCCATAATTACTTCCTTTAAACCCCTTGTTCCGGTATTTTCGTTGACCAGATCTAGGTTGTGGTGTGCTCAACAAGTCCATATTCCTGGCCAGGTGGCATCAGTGCTTGAAGTTACTGGGAAGGACAAGCCACGCTCAAATACCGAAGTGGTATGCCAAGACGATTCAAGATGCACCAGAAGAAAGGGAATTGCATAAGTTTTTCAACGCTTCCTAAGTTGTTTATGGCGCACCGTAGGACCTTCGATTGAATGAAGATATCAGTTTGTTCTAAGTACACTCACTGAATTGTGTTGCAATTCCCAAATTGTGATTAGCAGCTAAAGTGCTTGAGGCTGGTATATCTAAGTCAGTCCAGTGGGAAACTGGGATACGCGACAAAGGAGTGTTTTTTTCGGGCCGGATCTGTTGTAGTGTTGCATTAAATCCAGGATGTGGCACCTCTATGTTCCACGTTCGTAGCTAACCGAGTTGCAAAAATCAAGAATACCTCACTAACTTTGCAGTTGTAGCATGTGCCAGATGGGGGCGATCCCGTCGACGGGAATCCGCAGGCATGACAAAAAAGGCAAGCTTCGGTTTCATTGGCAAGTGAATCTGATTATGGTATAACCTCGTTTGGTGCAGAATGAATGGTTTTCCTCCCAGATTTCGTTATTGAATTGGGGTGCTTGCATGCTGAGTTTCAAACAGTATTTGGCTATCCTTTTACAGGATGCCCTAATGATGTTGCAGTTTGAAACCTTGAGTTTAGGCAGGAAGCGGAATAGTCATCCGGCAGCATTAATGGGATTTTTACACAAATAATTTTCAGATGAAATAAGAACACTTAACAAATGAGATGAGGGTATGGACGTGTTCTAAAGCACAATTACTTGGGAGGACTTTATACCATCATGATTGAAGATCGTTGTGCGTTGGCGTCAGCCTGATGCTTCATTGGAAGCCAAGCACACAGTATTTGTACCCAATGCTCACCTAGTGGCTTCGCAGAACATGGTGGAGCGAGCCGATTGCTGGCTGCTATAAAGATGTGTACTTAGGCTTAACACTTAATTTCCAACTTCCCTAGAGTTGTGGGTGGATTTTTATGTGCCGAGAAGAATCAGCACAGAGATGCATAAAACACATGTTCTAATTGCCCGATGAGCATCTTAGGCCCACTGGACATTTTTGCCAATGTAGAGGCAGATAACTTTAGACTCCTGTACGTTAGACTTGGCAAATGCCAGGAAAAAACGTTAGGGATGTTTGCTTGCTCGTTTGATTGTCTGAAGGTTTCACATTGAAGCCAAGAGCCCCACGTCACGTGACGCCTTTTGTTGGGTCGGGGGCGAGACACGGACAGCCAGAGATAATTATGAGCTATAGCGGCATTTAATCAAGAGCAATCATTAGTGAATTCACCTTTGCATGCATAAATTATCGCGATCAAGGATTAGAAGGAGTTTGTTGCAACATGAGATAAATCAAATATTTTGAACTTCAGGCTCGGGCCTAGTAAAGAATTATTCGATGTTTGAAAGCCTGTGTGTGCAGTTTATTATGGTCAGCGGCTAAAGGATTAGGCTATTGGTTTTCGGGCCTAAGTCGAAAGGATAATTAATGACCTCCCATTAAAGCCAGTAACAGAGAAGTCTAACGATTTGGAGTCTGTGACCCCGAATAAGTTGCTGCTACTTAGAAGTAATTAGACGAATGCTGATTTCAGTGAGTTCCCCCAATCGTGTCTCCGTTTGTGGAGAGAAATGCAGTCATTATTTAATATTTTTTGAAAAAGATAGATAGTTGATCAATTGGCTTTGCTTCAGGAGATGCCTAATTGGTTGGGCATCAATCAAAACCTGAAGAATAGTGATATGGTTGTGGTGTCTTTTGGAGTCAGTGGCTCATGGGCATCGTCAGGGACGTTCTGCAAATCAGAACCGTCTCCTTATGGAAGTTCTGATTCTCACATATTATGGAGTGCTTTTGGGTATTTTGGTTGCAGGGTGACTGGATCTATTGTTTCCCAGCTCTCTGCCCTCTTTGGCAGATAAGCCGCACCAGTTTGGATAGTTTGTTGTGTGTATCTGTGCTGTTGTATGTTTATTTGGTACGTGTTCGTCTGCTCTGTATCCAGTAACATTAAAGTGCATTGTTGAAAGTCGGCTGCCATCGATCTATTGTGATACACTGCCGGTTGTATCAAAGATCTGGGAGTCTGTTTTCCGGTAGTGCCCACCGACGCCCAACGTCTCCAGCTCGCTGTCTGTCTATCTGTTTTATATCGCGCCTTTATTACTTAGCGCCGTCTATTCCAAATAATAGTTGTGTTAAGGATTTTCTCCGCGCTTTTTCTCAAAAAATCTCGATGTTGGACTGAAATGGTGATTCAAAGACGAGAGAAAAACGATTGCTTATTCAAATGATGAGTTGACGAGGAAAGGAGTAGCAATCCTTAATAGATGGAAGTCGGGAAAGAAAGGGAGCTATTTACTGCGGCTTGGCATACGCGACATGCGGACGATGTTTCGGGTTATTTGCGGTTCCAATTGGTGGTTGGGGCCGTTACCTTACCTCGTGAGAGCACTATAACACCCAAAATCCCATGTAGTGCATGATTGTTAAATGTTTGCGTCATGGTCATGTCCACATCAAATGAATTCATGCACTGCGAATGAAATTTTCCAAAATGTTGAACGAAATGAAACTGAGCACTGAGGGCTCCTCCCTTCAGAGTCTTGAATTTTAGTAGGGCGATGTGCTTTGAATCTCTGCGATTCCTCCTGGGGCTTTTGTCAAAATTGTCTAATGAAGAGCACCAGTGGGGTGAAGTGAAGCGCTAGACCACTTATACACAATCTGCGTGTGATGTCGGGCGTGTATAGGGCAGCAGAGCCGAAGCGAAGGTGCTAGCTATTTGAATTTGGTTTGTTTGATGGTAAGAGCGAGCGAAATACTGGGATTTGGTCGATGTTTGTCAAAGGCTCAACTCAGCGCACGCAACGTTTCAAATCATTTACGCAATAAGACAAATATGGCCGTGATTTCCGATGAGTTGTTTCCCAGTCGCTATCATAATTTGTGTTTTATGCTGTTCCGGGAGTTATCATGCAGATACTATGGGCTTTGTGTTTCAACTGGCGTTCAAGGCCGGTGGGATTGTTGATGGGTGAAGCCCACAGGGGGATTTTGCTAATCAGGTTCACCAAAATTTCTGGATTACTATTAACGGAATTTGAATCCGCACAGCCGAAAATGGTGGAAAAAGGACGCTAGTTGCTCTCGGTACGTAGTCAAAATGGCCCGGTAATCCTCGGCAGGCAGAACTTGGGGCTTGCTTGGGCGTGACTTGTGAAAAAACCGCCAAGCGAGGTTGGCAAACTATGACCTCTTTAGCAGCTCAATAGTCATGTGACCCATGCTTGCTTTCTTACTGCCAAGGTATGAAAAATCGGATAGAGTACGGTCGCCAACATTCTGAAATATAAAAGAAAAATTGGAAGCAGGCGATTCCTGATTACGGTACTAGTGAGTTAGAAGAGCGCAATGCAGCGTATGCCTTCATAAGGAGCACGGGTAAAGGCAGCAACCGCTACCGCACGGGAAATATTACAACCTCGGGTATGGAAATCCCGCCAAAAGTACCTACCGCTCACTGAGCCCTCGATTTCAAAGCAAGCTGATCATGCTACATTTCCATGCCCTTCTTTTGAACTGGAATGCAAGTTCCACCCCTCCGACTAGGAAATACATATTCGAGTTTCTGGTGGGTCCTGATAAGCATAACCTGCTTCTTTTTTATTCATCGATTCTCTTCAGAATACTTTTAGCCCCTTCTACCCTCCTCTTCGTTCATTTCTCTTCTTTTACTTTCATTTATTTCCCTTCATTTTGCTTGTTTTCTATTCGCTTTTTTGCAAGCGATGTGCACTGCGCTTTGGCCAAACGCGAAAGACTGCTAGTCGCTCAGCTCTAGTCTTCCGCGCGGACCGAACGACGATCCTGCGTTTATTATCTAGTTCGCATTTTTTCGAGGCTAGTAAAGTTTTCTGATTCCTTCTGCTTGCCTTATATCTTTTTCCTTGACGCGCCTCTGACAGTCCGGACGGTTGGACTTTTGCGACTCAGGTGCTGACTTGAAAGAGGCCTTCTCAGTCTGTGCTGCAACACAGTAACTTGGCCTATACGGTTCACTCTCACTGGCAGCGTATGGGCTGTTTACCAACTGGCTAGCAGAATGGACGCAGTGCAGATATCACGGCCAAATACCTTACTTATAACCTATGCGTAAGCCCCTCAGGATTCGTGATTTTTCTAAATCGAAACAAACTAAGTTCAGCATGCCGCTTTTCCTTAACAATCGAGGACATATTAGTAATTTCTTCACAGCCTGCCCTAGATAACATTTGCTTTTATTTGCGCCGCGACGATACTTCCAGTGTGACAGCGGTATATTCGCTGACGATTTTTTATTGGTTTTTATCCATGTCCCGAACAACCGTCAGTCGCAGTAATTTTTGTCTGATCAGTAGCCATTAGGCAGATGCTCCTAAGAATTTCTCAGCCTTATCTTCCTGAAGCGTCTTAACAGTGTCGGCCGTATTTTTGCATGCTGTTCACCTGAGATTGCAGCCACTTCTACTCACCCCCCATCCGGCTGTGGTGACATCATTGCTAGAATTTACCCCAAAAATCACTTCCATCTCAGTTCTTAACTGCCCATTCCTACGGAAAGTAGGTTTATGGCTGATGTGCAGCTTCTGCAAAAAAAACAATGATTTTCGTATTTTCCGTCCCACATTTAAACATGTCGGGACTGCGTCTGAAATCCATCTCTCCTTCTCTTTAGGGATAATAATGTGCCCAAGGTTAGGACTTTGTGGTTATATCTTTGAATTATAGGTAAATCGCAACCGGTTAATAATTCATGTCACGATTAAGCATGATTTCTGGCTTCCAATAGCTGGGATCTAAATAAAATCTTGCTGAATACTTAATGAAAGATCGCCGTACACGTTCCAGCGATCACAGGTGGGCATGCTAATGAGCATCATAAGAAAATATTTCAAAACAAACCTTGAGTGAGACTGGTAAGTAGTCGGCCTGGAATCTTGAAGCTGGAAGGCCTTGGAGATTATCCCAATGTTTTTAATGACCTAGGAAAATGCAATGGACAGTATCAGTAAACTCAAAGCTGAATGAGTAGTACATGTAGAAATCTCAAACCGAGGGAAATATGCAGGTCCTGTATTCGCGGGGTTTTAGGGAAAATCCGACCTCCCAGAAACAAATGTGAGATTTTGCAGGCAAAAACATCAATTTCTAGAAGCCAAATAGTTAGTTGAGATTTTACAGGTCATCAGTGATGTTCTGAAAATAGAGTGGACTGTCTGGGAGAGAAATCCTTTACGAGTCTGACGTCATCAGCTAAAGAAACGAATGCCATGGAGTAGAAAAATGAAACATAATCAGCGCACGTGAAATCAGCAGTGAATCTATAACATCGCCTAATATTACCCCAGGGGTGACAAAAGGCGGCCATGACTTAGGCCCGTCAGTAGAGACTAATTGAGAGCTACGGGACAAGCTATAAGCAAACGGCGCGTGGAGTGGGCCGTTGATTTCGTAATAACAAGTTTCAAGGAGCGATCTTGCAATGATAAGCGGTAAGGAGATTTCAAAATGTCGGGAAGCATAATGACGCACGTTTTCCTCTTCTGAACCGTCAGCAAGCGGATTGAGAAAGCAAAACCGGCAGGCGCTGTATGACCTTGGTTGCAGGAAGCCATGGTTTCCCCTATGAATAAGATTCTTCATGAGAAACTTACTAAATATTTGTTCTTTTACTGACCTTTTCAAAGAAGTTGATATGGCGTGATTAGTAGTGAGGTGGCTACTGAACTTATAAACTCGTTGAGAAGCCTTAAGATGGTGGACTTCAACTGCAGGAGGAACTATCGTACCTCATGGAGGAACCAGGTATATCAAGCGACAAAATAATTACTTTGCTTCCATGGTGGATCAAGGGTACCGGAAGAATGCGGATCTGCCATTAAGGAGTGACTGTTCCTCGACGGAAGTTCAAGCAGGTCCTGATGAGAGTGTCCCGAAAAAGATAATGTCGGATTAGTTAGTGAGCGAGTTGGGCACTTCAGAACAAAGACCACACATAACGGACACCGAAAATAAGCTGAAAGCGTCACTGCCTACTGTGGGAATAGTAGCTGGACGTTGGCCAATTACAAGTAGGGTCTGGATGTTTTTAAGCGCCTGTTCTTAGCATCCTAGACAGTTTAAACGATTTCCGTGACAAGTATTTCAGCAACACCTGCCAAAATCATGCTACTCTCAAACAGAGCCAAGGCCCATATGTAAGTTTCTACGGTGACGGGCTAAAAAGCGCCGAAAAAGAAAAACGAAAACCTCGTGTGCGGCAAATACGATAATGCAACCAAAACAAAATGTCAGGCGGTTCTGGTCGATAATTGTGATCATCACGTTGGCAAGAGGATTTTCAAAACCTCCATTTGCACGGCTTCGCCAATTTACCACGGATGTCTGAGTCTTTCCTGCCTTACTGGATCACTGTTAGAGAAATGTCGTAAATTGTGTGACAGGTTGAACAGCCGTAATGAGAAATAGGTTAGGTCGCTTTTATTTCGTGAAATTCCTCTTAAATTCACTGGAAGCCTGCGGTGATGGTAAAATCGTTTTTGTGGACAAGGTCATTAGGGAAATAAACGTGACGTAGATTGCCACCACGAGCTACGCTAGGGTCAATACTTTGAAAACTGTCCGCAGCACATGCCAAGATGCCGTGATCTCTGTGTGATCTGATATAACGTTTTTCGTAGGGCACTTCCCGTGATGAACTTAACCAACGTGAAGTACGTTGGGAGCAGACGATTTACTTGAAGGTGTCAATGCGGTGGACCAACGCACCCCAGGGAGGCCAAAATCTTCGACATTAATACCCAGCTATGAGGGGAGAAAAACACGGAACCGGAAGAGCCCAAGTGGGACCCGAGCCACTTTGGAACCAAAGGGCGCGTACCGGCCAAAAGGGTAATTCCAACCGACAGTTTTGCAACACGTTATATCAACTCCTGGCTCATTTCAATTGGGTTGGGCTGAGGACCAATATGACCGTCTTGCGGGACATCTACATTGAAGCACGTCATTCAAAACAAACTTGATAGCATTCTGCTCTGGGATGAAGATCACCCTAATGGACTTCGCAATAAACGTGACGTCTAGAATAGTAGCAACGCGCTTCACCTGGCTTAGATACAGTGATGATATTGCCCTCCTCAAGCTGTTTCAAACAACGATGATTTTCAAAGTATTTCCAACAACCTATCTTCTGTTTACGATTCCTCTGCACGAGCTGTCTGTTCTCTCTCCTTCGGTCCGCCTACCCATCCGAACCGACTTCCATCACCTCAAAAACTCTTACCAGGATTGATTCTGTGAAATATCTACGAGTTATTATTGATATAAAGCTGATGTGGACTTCTCATATTTCTACCTGTGTAAAACCTCTCCGACGGTTGTCATTTCAAACCAAGAAGCTTCGGCACTACAAGGTGAAACAAAGCGTCATCTTCCGATTTGTATACCAGTGTTTTTCCAATCCTTCTCTACTGTTCTCCTGTTATTTTCCCAGGTTTACTTAAAAAAGACTTTAAAGTTGTTCGCTGGGGCTATCAATTATTAACCGTATATCCTTCGTACCACTGACTGAATTGCCCCTAAATCTATGTGATCTGCACTTATCAGCATGTGGGAAATTTGTTCAGAAAATTCTTTCTGATCCCACGCATTTTCTGCACAACGATCTTTCTAAGTGCCGTTCTCACATTTCTACACGATCTGCATTTCGTTCCATACTCTCTAGGATCAATATCTATAGGAACTTCACTGTCCCATATTTAGCTCGAATTTTTACAAACCTTGAAATGCGACATTATTTACTGTGCGCAAAAGTCTATACAGTACAATACAATACAACGTAATTTGGGGTGGGGTTTTGTACGTGGCTTCTGTGATATGTCTAACGCGCTTCGGCATCCCCTCGTAGTTCGGCAGCAAACACTGAATTCAAACAAGTGAAGTTTTTTAGGGCATGTGCTTCGCATGCCCATAAGGATGCTTTGATGTAATCAACCCATAATCAACACTCATCAGTAAACCTAGTTGATTAGATCAAGACAGAATTGCGCCTTAAATTTCGTGAGATATCCTATCGATCTGGCTGCGGCATTAGTTGGGGTACTAAGTGACACAGTCAGTGACCTTCTTGCTTTAAAATTTCTTAGTTTATGTGGTTTTCCACACAACGGCTTTTGTTTGTTCGCTAACTGTTTTCATATCAGTTTTTTTCTTGACTGTGTAGTGCTGCAGTGCAGAAACGACAGTCGGAGCATTTCATGTTTATCCTTCCAGAAGTTAAAAGCTTGCTCATTCTTGCATTTTAGTATGCAGTGTTAAGGAATGTCCTCAATCCGTATGTTTGTCAATCTATTTTCACTCTACTGTGAATTCATTTTATGAGTGACAAAGACTGTTGCGGATTTCTGGCCAATTTTTCGCCGAGTTCGTTTTTTTGTGCTATCAATTCAGTATGTTTCCTTTTTTGCAGGATGGAGTAACTAAATTGTACGTTTGTTCAACAAAATACTGCCACAATCTTCTGTAGTTTAGTCACACTTAAGCAGACCCAGGCAATTAACAGTATGTCACTATGCCTCTACCTTGATTGGGCCTGAACCATGTTCAATCAATACATTTTTCATAAACCCTATTCGTCGTACTTGTGCTCTTAGCCGTGAACTTTGGTCCATCACTTGAGCAAATCAATCCGGTTCACTTGTTTTGCTAATGAAGTTGTCGCATAATGTAATACTATTTTCCCCTTACCTTAACTTATATATTCTATTTGTGCACTTTAGATTTTCCGTGAGAGCCAGTTAGTCCGTCCATTCCGAATGCAGACTTAAATGTTTTACTCGTCCAATGTTACCCACGAAATGGCCGCACGAGAAGTGAACTATATTTACCGCGCTACTAAGAAAATGCCGACCCAATAATTGGTTGTTAGAAATCGAAATCACCTTCGGTAGGAATGGTGGTGGTGGAGGAATGTATTTCTGTCTTTTGTCGAACTGAGCCGCTTGTTTCCTCAATTTAACGGGAACTAGAGGGGAATGCTACGATATGGACTCGGCGATGGGGCGAAGCGAGTATCCCATGCATCATGGATAAGTCAAATCGAAGAAAACTGAGAATGCCCCCCGGGCATCGATGAATTGTATTGCATTATCTGCGTGGTGCTGGAAATAGCACTGAATCGGCGAACAACGCGAAGAGGCTAAGTCACGTGCTCGAAAAAGCAAGAGCGGTGTGCAAGGTTTCAAATTCTAGCATTCACTTTGCTAATACCACACAGCAGCGGAAGTGAAGAGATCTCATTTCCGATAAAACGAATGCAACTGAAAAAGCCACGAATTCAATAGCAACATCAAAACAGATCATAGAGGTAAATGATGTCGAGAATATATGGTTCAATACTTTCTTGTTTGCATTAGTATGCTATATGGACTATCGATTCGGAATTTGGACTCAGTTCTATTGTCTCTCTGTTTACTTTCGCAAACCTGCCAAACATTTGGTTTGTCCGAGTTCTTTTATTAGCAGGGTCTGTGACTTACTTTACCTAACACCAGACCGTGCACACGAAATGGACGGTAAATTTTAAACTCCGTTGGTTCATTTCAGATCGAGTGCTGCCAAGTGGTGCTTTTCTTCTCACCGTTCTCTTCCTCTTTCACTTACATAGTGCTTACAACTATCCTCCTATCTTCTGTCATGCTCGTTTATATATTTTGTGATGATGTTAACCTCTCTCAAGCTGTTTCAAACAACGATGATTTTCAAAGTATTTCCAACAACCTATCTTCTGTTTACGATTCCTCTGCACGAGCTGTCTGTTCTCTCTCCTTCGGTCCGCCTACCCATCCGAACCGACTTCCATCACCTCAAAAACTCTTACCAGGATTGATTCTGTGAAATATCTACGAGTTATTATTGATATAAAGCTGATGTGGACTTCTCATATTTCTACCTGTGTAAAACCTCTCCGACGGTTGTCATTTCAAACCAAGAAGCTTCGGCACTACAAGGTGAAACAAAGCGTCATCTTCCGATTTGTATACCAGTGTTTTTCCAATCCTTCTCTACTGTTCTCCTGTTATTTTCCCAGGTTTACTTAAAAAAGACTTTAAAGTTGTTCGCTGGGGCTATCAGTTATTAGCCGTATGTCCTTCGTACCACTGACTGAATTGCCCCTAAATCTATGTGATCTGCACTTATCAGCATGTGGGAAATTTGTTCAGAAAATTCTTTCTGATCCCACGCATTTTCTGCACAACGATCTTTCTAAGTGCCGTTCTCACATTTCTACACGATCTGCATTTCGTTCCATACTCTCTAGGATCAATATCTATAGGAACTTCACTGTCCCATATTTAGCGCGCATTTTGGCAAACCGTGACCGGGTTTCAGCCGAATTTCTGAGCAACCCATCCTAAGATGCCATGATTGTTACTCGGTGAATTTACTTTCCATATTTTTACAACGTATCGAGTGGTATTGTTTTTGTTTCCTATTCGGATTTTGACCTATACATTTTTTGACTGAAATGCAACAGTTTTTTAGGCAAAATGTCACACAATACAATGCAACACGATGTTAAAGTGACTGTTTTTGTAGAACCAAACGGGATTTCATTTACTTGGCAGGTAAGAAGAACGTTGAAGTTGGAGATAATATAACAATCGTTTTACGACGAACGGTTCTAAATGGCGGAAGACTATAATACTCGGTTTGGGCACGCGTCAGTGGTAGGTACACGAAAGTAAGTCCCCCGGCAGTTTGTTGGGTTTTTACTTTAGAGGCTACGAACGGATTTAACAGAAACTGTCGTTTCACAGGTCACTAGCTATATGAGAACTGTATCGTTGAAGGTTGAACCGGCCGGCTGAATTTGTCACTAAACTAATGGCTCTAAGGCCATGAATCCTGATGATTTGCGGCATCTTTCAGTATGAGTCGGACACAGGTTGATTTTTGTGTGATATCCAAGAAGAATGATTCAGAATCCTTTGCGCACATGAGCAACAACGCCACGAACGGCATCCGATTTTTGTCGAACGTTGGTCAGCCAGTGAAGGCATGGATAGAAGTCACCGTCATCAATCCCACGAGAGCGACAGGGGATCACTAAGGGCGATGCGGATGAGGGTGAACCTGGGGGCTGGCGCCAATGTGAGCCACTGGGAAACTAAACGTGTGCTTCCAGCTTGGTTCCCCCAAAGAGATGAAGGCTGCGCCCTCACCGATGAGTATCGTAGCCCTTGCCAGACCGTCTGTACCTAGTGACCTCATTCTGCATGTGATCGTGTCTCTAATGCACATATGTTGTGCACTGGGTCAAAAATTTGGCGCCACTGAATGATGAAACCGTTGGGTTCCGTCGTCATGTGGAGCAGGACAGTGTGTTATAATAGGGGAGGGTGGAGCTGCCACTTGCTGATCTGCACCTTTCAAAGAGTTGTGAAATTTCCTCCACACTTAGCACATTCGCAGGCTTCTAAGTATTTGATTACTGCGCGTGTGACACTGTGGACAGGACAAGGTTGCACACCCAAATAGAGTGAAGCATTGATGCCAGCTCTGCGTAACAAGCCAAAGGCGATACCGAGAATCCAGCATTCCATAAACGATTCCAATCAAAAGACGGAGTGAAATAGAAATGGAAACCGATACTAATCCACAGCAGCCACATGCGGAATAACGGCGCACCTTCAGCTGTAGGCATAGATGGTCATGAAAAGGTCTTCAAAAGTCGACCACAGAAAATAAAAATCATTGGGATAAAAAGAGAAATGCATGCCAGCGGAAGTAACAACGACAACTTGAGCCTACTCAGATCTTGTCTGGCTTGATAAGTAACACTCGTAAAGTAACAGTCAGTGTATATACTAACGACGATGCCCGGCAGTATGACCAAGAGAATATGAGCGACGAACCAGTGAAGCGCTGGTAGAACAAAGATAGAAAAGTAGTGCTATACAATGCGCGGGTGCCCAATTTAGTAATACGAGGGAGCTCTACGTTTACATGCAAAGACACCGTTCGGACAAAAGCGGTCCGAAAAACAAAGTTGTGGACCTCAGTAGGTGAAAGACAAACATGCGGAGAACCCTTCAAAAGGGGGCATGCTTAGTGGGTTGTGTTAAAGCCGGAAATTTCTGAAACATTTCTTTGTTGTGCAGGAGCATCACTGGCTGTTGTTGTTGAACCTGTGGTTTGCCATGTAGTGATAAAAAATTTGGATGCGGTATCTGATTTAGGATCTTGCCAAGCGTTTTTCGAGCGAGTTGCAAGGCGCCCAGAGCTTAAATTATCGCCCAAGGCAAATGAGCAATTATTTCTTCATAGCAGGAGTGAAATTTGCGGGGGGCTGTGCATATTCCTTACTCCACACCACGAATACACCCGCGTTACCACAACAGCGTGGGGCGCGATCATATCCACCGCCTTGGCCGGCGCACATCGGGGGCAGCTCGGCCGCAGCGGTGTGCGGGTGCTATTAGGTTGGCGGATGACACCTGCGTTCACCCTCAAACGGTGTGCATGGCCAGCACTCGGTCAGCCCCACCCACTAGCACTGCTGTGGTAAACAGCAATCTAGCTCTGACGCTCACGTGCACGATTTTATACTGGCTTCTTCTTGCTCCCTCCCAAAATTCTACTAAATCCATACAAAACGGACTCCCGAAGGACAGTATTTTTATTGGCATCTGATATGAACTGGCCTCCACAATGCATCTTGACATCCAAAAAAAGCTGACGACCGTCATTTTTCATCAATCGCTAGTCCGGTCTGCGGAATTTGGCAATAGACCGACGCTCTCGGCTGCAGTTCTCTAAACGAGTCCACCAGACGTTACCTCATTTGATTCCGGTCCTCGTTCTTCTTTTACAACGCCACCTTCATCTCTGGACCAAGCTGAAATTCATGAACTCTAGTTGCTTAAAATAACCCTCATGTATTAGTCTTAGGATTACACGATTCCCATCCCGTGTCGCCGCTTTCCTTGCTCAACGGACTGTGCTTTCAGAATTTTCGAGTTTTATACTGCCTTTTTGATATCCAGTCTGGTTTTCGCTCATCTCCATTCCGTTATCACATACATATTGGTACTCATCTGCACCATATAACTCTCTTGATTATCAAGTATCCCGGCCAGCAGGCGGCGACAGCTATTGCACTTCAGCCATATTTTGCGCCCGCGATATGCACCTTGCTGCATTCAAACATAGTATCACTCGCAGTGCAGGATTGGTATTCAGCCGCAGAAAAATCTTTGCGAACCATCATCTGGCTTTGATTTAAAGCCCCGTTTTCGGGAAATCACATTGCCTGTTATGATCTTGTGAGCGAAATCACATTGCATTTTATGTTTGGTTTCCGTTTTCCGTGTCTGCACTGTACCTTCTTGGCCCAATTTTGATCTCGCCTTGTGCGTCTCCCGCAAATCGAGAAATATGCAGTTTTTACTTTCATCAAATAGCGAATGACCCTGTGACATTTCCCGGCTAGCCTTGCTTCTTTGGAGTATGGGAAAAAGAGGTGAATTTCGGAGCTTCCCACTCACATCCCATACGAACCAGTGGATATACGCAATGGCGCGAAACGGAACCGTTGCTTTGTAACTTTGGGTTAACAGTTCAGGCTTCCACTTGTTTGTGGTTGTAAGTTGATAAATAGTTCACGGCTCTAAGGGGAAGTCTGTGCAATTGGATTTCACGTAGGTTCTTAAAATCATCTTTGGCTGGTCCTACTCAATAAAGAGGGGGGGCCTCCCGCAAAACAGGTCCGCTGGTATCGGCACAGTTTAGGAGCATTTTAGGATCGACTGACGATAGTGGTTAATGGGGTTACTAAGAAGCCTTATATTTTGAAGTTTTTCGCAGTTGCTGAATTGATATTATCGTCTTGTTGCTCTGGGACCAGTGAGATAAACCTGGGAAGTTTTCATTGTCCAAAGGAGGTTGATTTAACAATAATAATTTTATATTTCTCGAAATTCGAGGGTCATGCGCAAGGCAGGAATGAATCTCTTGTTGAACGGCGGCTTATCACGCAAAATGAACATTACCAATATGTGGAAGATACTAAGACGGGCGGCTGCGGACACTGATAACGAAGCACCGGAAAGCCTGCAATTCATGGAGCGCACCGGACGGCAGTAAGTCCCATTTGCAGAAGCGCAAAACACTGCTAGTTTTGTAACGCTGCATACGTATTCCTTTGGACACAGATCGGAACCTGGAACCACTGAGTTTCTCCAAAAATGTTGCCCCTAGGATTGCCCGGGTTGAATCCTGTGACAGGACCTTTTACTCTTTGAAACTGAAGAGCCCATAATTGTAAAACGCTAATAAGCTAGCTATTCGCACAGGGACACGAGTGCTTGGAAGTGACTCACAGATGCCGCAGCCAGCCCACTCCAGTTGGCGTGGTACATGGAAGACCAAAAGGGTCAAACCGGCTTCCGGAATGTTTTCGAAGTCGTGAACACCAGCTGATATGAACCTCTGCAAATGCTGTCTTCCTACAAAGTTCTTGTGGGTTTCCGGCGACTCGACCTCTGATGCACGTTAGTGCTCTTTGACACCGGATTCGGAGAAACGAGGCCCTTGCCATTTCCAAATAATACACGGCAATTCATTGCATTTCCCTGTCTACCGCTCTGTTCTTTCCCCATCACCTCATTCCCTGTGTATCTTACATCGACCCATTTGCTCTTGAGCTCACATTTTCATTAGTGCAGTGGCATAAACAGCTCAAACAGGACTGCTGTTGCCTTCTTCCGGTAGATGTCAGCGTCGAGCTGTGGCTTCAGTCTGTAAATTTCGGTGACCGCATCAGTTTCGTGGCCGGGCATTTACTCTTTGATATGGAGAATCCATGCTCGGGGTGCTAGGTGAATTATTTGCATTCAACTTTTGATTTGATTATAGGACCGGCCTGCGTTAGAACCTGAAATTCCGCAGCCTTTCGCCGCAACCCGATCAATGCGCTCTTGGCCGACGCTTATCCAACCGACTGTCTCGGCGTATTTCTGATGGGTTGGCAAATTCCTGACGTGTAATTCCGTTAAATTAAATAAATAAAATTAATCGATTTATTGGTTTATCTATGGCCAAGGTACTTTGTCTGGGAAGGTAATTCCAGTGCAATCGGTTAAACATATGTAGTACGACTGGTTGAAGATTCGGAAAAGTACTTCACATATGCCCCACTTTGAACTGGGCCTCAGGACAACGGCCAAATCATGCCTGTCTCGCGGAATGCCCAATTATCTGGCCGCTTTTGTTACTGTGACAAATATGCCGCAAACCAGAGTAAATCAATAGGGCCTCAGAAGCTGTACTAGTTCGTACCCGGAAGAATCGGCTTAGTAGGAAAGATAGAATCAGTGAAGGTAATCATATGATTGCATTTCCAATAGCGTGCCTCTCCTTCCGTCGCCTCTTTGAGATATGGGATGTTACTTCACTGAAAGAGAGGTAACTGGTTATTTTAATTGTTAATGAGTTAGCCGTCACTGGCTCATTTGTGTTTGTAACTTAACTTAATGGATGCCACGGCATCAGTCTCGCCAGCGATTCAGTGAATCCCGACAGCGCAGCGGTCCATAGCGCGGATTCACTAAGAATGCAACTGGCTGCCAACTGGTATTGACATGCAGACGAGGCCGAACTGCACGCATGTCGTTTGGCGGTACTTTGGATCAGATTTTCAGACTTAAGCGAACGGGAAGCGGTCCATTTCCAGCACTGCACCAGTTAGTCATTTTTGTTCTGTTCAGAGAAACCTAGCAAATCCGCTAATGACGCAGTGGACGGAACAGTGCGTAAATTCCACGAAGGTCGCAAGGGAAGCTACGGTCGTTTATAAATATGTTTAGTATTCAATCTCGGCTGCGATTCAGTATATTTAGTGAGCGGATCCCATTTTAAGACAACCGAAATAGTTGATAGTCAGAAAAACAGGCCAACATACTCACTGTCCTTATTTGCGACAATTGAAGACAAGAAAAAAATGAAGAACTGGGGCGTTTTCTTCTACCTACATCTTGATTGGTGGGGCAATTTTCCCTCATCTTTAAAATGGAACACTAAAACTACGGAAAAAGAATCCATTTTGACTCGACTGGGAAAGCTTTCTGGCCATCAAATCTTTTCTGCTGCTAACACACCAGTGTGGAGTACCCCAAAGTGCGAACCAGTGGAAGATGTCTCGGAAACAGAGAAAACGCCACTTAGGATCCATCGAAAACCAAAGATCAAAGGTCTAAAGCTTCGATCCTGCAAAATACTCCAGTTCTTCGTGACTTCCAGATGGCGTATGGTGCTTTTGGCAGGGCATCACGGAACGTTCCTCATATCTGATCATGAAGCCCGGCTTCACAGATTCCGCTGATTCAATAGACCGAAGGGGACCTCGGCAGGTGACCGGACACAGAGGCTGCATTGTATATATCTTGGCTCCAAAATAGCACGCTTAAGACTGCGAATGCTAAGGCAGATTTTAGCCACATGCGCTGTTCAAAAGCAAACACTGCGCAGTGAGACACTGGCGGAATGGTACGGCTATGGTGCCTAAGAAGACGAAGTTGACCAAAAGATGCTGTAAGGCAAATAAAGAGAATCATAAGATATAGCAAAAAAAGTGTTTGATAACATCGCATCTGCCCTGAAAGCACGGTGCTTCTACAAGACCTTTGGTGTACGATATACAGCTACTTGGACCCATTGCGTGTCCGTCCTAGTCCAAGGAGGATTCTCCGCCAGAATGTCACTCTCCCGAAAGTCGCCACTTTGTAGAGCTGAATTGCTGTCAATGCCGATTTTATCTACAACTTACATCAAAAGTTAAAGTAGTTCAAGGTATTTTTTGCAATTTCTCTGAATTTCCTAAGGAGTTTCTTGCATATTTCAATCTTGGGTTCTACCTTCGTAGAATATAGAAGCGAAACAAGACAAAAATATTCTGACCCCTTTAAGGCCCAGGCCGCAGTTACTCTGTATTACCCTATGTTTTGTGTTTTCATGCACCGTTTCTTGTCCATCATTCTTAAGCTGGATTGGCTTTCGGGGTCTTAGTAATTGTACACAAGCCCGGGCGCTTTGCCTTATTACCCTGTCATGGATCTTTCGGTGGCACAACACTACCCCCCATAAGTGCCATGCCCCATCTCGTATAATTCCAAGTTGAACTTCATTTGTGTTTCCCTGCATTGATTCCTCAGTCCCTTTAGAAAACCTCAATTAGATTCGCCCCTGGCAAAAGTGCTGAAGTCTGATCTCTGCTTTCTGATGTTAACACGGTTCCCATAAACTAGGATGAGCACACACCTAGGTCAAACAACTTGTCCCAAAAGCCCGGGAAGACGGGTATGGAAAACACCACATCTCCGAGCGCTCTGGAGGCAGAGGTTGCTAGACAGGCAAAAGAAAACTCCCAGCTGAGGGAAGCATTAGCGTTCCTAAGAGACAAGATTTGCAATCTCAAGCAGTCAACCTCGAGATTGTTATCGTTGTGAAAAACATGCTGGATCTCACAAAAAGAAATTTTGGATGCAGCCAAATTAATGAATGACGCCGAAAAGCGCGCTAAAATAGTTCCAATTATATGGTCGCCTACAAAGATTGTTTGCAAAACGATGTTTTCAAACTGGCTTTCAACCACTGATTTAGGCCTCTCGTTAAGGTTCGGGACAGCTGATTATTCACAAAGAGGCTCTGCAAAGTTCGTGGCATCCCACTAAACATGTGGCCTGCGGAATATGCCTCGGGAGCAACCTCGATGGCTTATTGGTTCAAACATGAAGTCAAAGAGCTTAGATGGGGCTCAACGGATAAAACCCTGAGACGGCATAGATAAACCATGTGACCAGCAGAAGTTCAATGAGAGTTAACACCAAGCACGTGGTGAAGATGGGCCGCCCCGGGACCCAAAGCAAATTTGATTGTTAAACTTGCCTTGTGACCGACTACTCCTGGTAGTCAAAACGTTGATGCATTACATTCACCGCTAATGCTCCGTTATTAATATTTATCGTTTACAATAAAAATCGATACAGGGCGCATCGATTTTTCGGCACTGTTTACAGCATTCGGTCCGGAATTTCGTTCTAGTTCTAAAAGTAAAAGGACCAGATCAGGGCTCACCATAGAGGGGTGCAACAAGAGTTACTGTCCCGCGCTCGAAAAATAGTGCCTGCTACTATCAGAAAATGATGAACATGAAAACGCAGACGCCGTCGCCCCTAGATCTGAGAAACCCGGACGGATCTCCGATAGCTGCCTCCCACCCGGTAGCTGGGGTCTTTAACTCCCGCTCCAGCACTATACTTGATGCCACCCCAAAATTATTCTGTCCCACACTTCGATCATTCCCGTTTGTGTCTGCTCTGTCTCCCCTACCAACTAACCCAGGATCAGTCCGAATGGGCCTCCATTGCAAGAACGAATACTGCGCCATGAGACCTAATCAGCCTCACCCCTGCATTCTAAAATAAGACGGCTTGGCTTTAGCTGCCTTATTTACCTCTCTTTTTTAAGCTTGGACTGACAACGGAAAGCACCTTTCCACTTGGGAAGAAGCAACTGTGGAGCCAGTAGACCAATTAATCTTACCAGTTTCCCGAACTAAATCTTTAAGCGTGTCCTGATGCAGTCCATCCTACCCCACCTGGGAAGTGACAAGATTCTTCGTCCACCCAGCCACGCCTCGCATTACCAAGGGGCTGACTGTTGTGGGTATTCTCATTAAAACATTTGACGACGGACAGATTTCAGTTGCAATAATCCTAAACTCAGAAGAGCCTTTGACAGAGTTCCCCCATGCCCCACTTGTGTATAAGCTTGATGCTCAGGGGATCCCGGGCCTTTTACCACCTTTGCTGCATAGCTCTATTAATGACCGCAGTTTCGTCATCAAGTTGGATAACGATATATCTAAACATTCGGAAATTCCTTGTAGCGTTCTTCAAGGCTCAACTCTATTATTTCTAGTCTGCCTAAGCGCCCTCCTGCTGTCCCTCCCGTCCAGCATTAGGATGTATGCAGATAACCCGGCCGCATGTGACGCAGACAACGTTCGCCTGCAACGGGCCATCAATAAGGCCAATCACTGGAAACTTTCCATAAGCGCTGACAAATGCCGCAGCAGGACATTTGGTAATGGACTTGGCCAGTGGTTTTTCATTACTAAAATCGGTACCATGACCAGAGCAGATGGACACAAGGGGGCAAGATTCCGGTCGGTGAGCCACCTTCTCTCCTCTCATCACCAGCAGCTCGCCGGCAAAATAGCCGCTACGGTCGCAAGCATGATGGGACTGCCGTTCCAAAGTATCACGTAGAAGTACTTCCTCGAGCTATATGACAGTTGTGATCGCCCGATGATGCAGTATGGTTGTCAGTTAGTAAAACGTGGGCTCTCATGCGACAGCAGTGCCTAGAACGAGTACAGATAGTTGCCAAAAAAGAGCCAGGTCTTGACCACAAGCCTTTGACCTATGATTGCTGGCGGTTAGACATGATAGGACTGACTTATTCCTGCCCTTCAACGTATTGGCGTTAGACCTGGAGATCGAATTTTTCATCTTGAGCCCGCCCGGCTTTCTTAGAGACCACCATCAAAGATCAACAAGCCTCGGCCCAGGACCTTTATCATTAATGAAGTAACCATTTTTTGGGTGCCCTGTGCAGGGTCTGTCAATTCGCAGATTAGGGCTCCCTTCAAAAATGCATGACATCCATTTCGGCCACAGGCAAACTCTATCTCCCCAACTGCGCAGAACCTCCCCCTCATCCATTAGGGCACCGCTCTAAGGGAAACTGTACCACTGACTGTCTTATCGCGGATCTCGTATTCTGTTTGCTTGTCCTCAGCCATTGTGACCACTTTAGCGTCACACTTACTCGGGCCTGTACGGTTGCAATGCTGACGACCATGACACTTGCTCGGACAGTCGGAGGCGGCAGCTGATTGAATATATTTTGACAGGAGAGTGCCAAAAGGGCATGCGTGGGCAATGTACAAGCGGCGACTGCGCTGGGTGGTCAATGTTCGGTTCTACAATCGATCCGGAGGAACAAATTCGTGTTCCCCTACACGACGACGCTGACAACCATTTCCTTACTTTTTGTCAGTAGATGCTGCACCCCTTTCTTCCATTCTCTTTTATTTCAGCCTATGCGTCTACCGACAAGAAAATAATTTGCGAACCGTGACCAACTGCCCTAACCTTGCACTAGCGAGCTACTTCACGGTTTCAGGACTTTATCTGAAGGTCCAGGAATTGCTGGGATGAAAGCTAGACCCGAGTATATAGTTCACGCAATTGTTCCAACAGGCGGTTTCTGTGATGTAGCCTGAACTTAAAACCCATGGAAAGGTGCTGATTGGTTAGGGGCGTTCTACACATTGCCTTGACTGTCAAACCTCAAGGATGCTGACAGTAAAAGTATTTTAGATTCCCAGTTGGAGTGCGTACTATTGAAGGAACTCTGGACATTACGATGGAGTGGCCCAAAACTTGGCCTGTGAAAAGTGAACTTAACTGAACTAGAAGGTTACGTTCCCATTGTTTGTTTAAGTGGGTGGCCTCAAAAGCTGCAGGATGACCAAAGAGAAAGGCGGTTTTCTTACTCCGAAAGCTATCGCCAACAGAATCAAATCCAAGGGATTACAGAAATTGCGATGGTATTGTCAGATGTGCCAGAAGCAGTGTCGAGATGAGGTATACCCGTCTTTCTCATTTGGATGTATTTGCAGAATGGGTACAAATGTCATACTATGTCCGAATCGCATCATCGACAGATGAAGCTGTTTGCCGAAAACGGAGGAAAATTCGTGAGTGGTTTTTCATCCGAGTTCTTGAAGGGTTACTTGGACATTTTGAGACGCCAATTTGGGGGCAAACGCGTTCATTCCAATGTCGTTTATCAGGAGTATATTAAAGATAAGGAACATATCCACATGAACGCTACCCGTTGGCATACGCTGACGGGGCTTTGTATGTGGCTCGGAAAGCAAGGCATCTGCAAGGTCGATGAAACCGAAAAGGGTTGGTACGTGGAGTACATCGACCGCGACCCAGAGAAAATAAAGCGACAACAAGTTAACGAACGCCTTGAGAAAACAGAGGACGAAGTCAACCGACAGTTTCTGCGTAAGTACTTATAATAATTGCTGACCCTCATAGAACGTCAGATAGAGTTTAACCTGGCACGCGCTGAAACGGAAGGAGGTCTTAATTACGCTCCTCTCGTCAGACCCGATGAATCCGAACCCATCCGTCTGAATATATCCCTTGCCCAGAAAAAAAGTGACGTGGAGGACGATTCATCGCAAAGGGAAACGGATGCAGGGATGGCAACAATATCACACTCAACAGATAAACCCCCTGCCAAACTGTTGACTTTAGGAACTAAGAAACCGAAACCTCTGGTAAGTGCAGCTAATTTGCTGACATTTTGTCGTTCAAGCTTCCGCGAGAACACCATAGTAGTAAATTCCGGATCCACTGCAGATAGAACAAGTATATTTTGTTACTAACTTTTGCTGATTTTGCTTTCAGTTTCTAAACCACCTGCACTCATGAGTCGTTGAACTTCTTCTGATGTGTGCGGTTTATCTCAAACCTTTCCAATAGAATCCTCTCTTGGAGGCAGAAAAAAAAGCTCGTGAAGAAAAAACCAAATGTACGGGTGAAAAGTCACGTTCCGATGATCGCTCGGGTGCCACGGGCTCTAAGCGTCGTGCGCTGGATGAACTGATGCAAAAGGAAGAAGCTTCAAAAGATAAACGCAACAGGCGTGATTATTGGATGACCGAAGGTATCGAAGTAAAATTAGTTAACAAAAAACTACCGGAGAATATTCGGCTTCGACACGGCGCTGTTGTCAAGATGTTGGATAATTATACGGTAAGTTTTTCAGTTTTTCCAGGCCACGAAGAAACCCTTCCGGGAACTTTTGTCACTTGTCTGATCTAATCGCAGAATAAGTTTCAGTTTGGCGGGCACAGTTGAGAGCGGTGGTCTTGGAGTTCCCGCCAACCAATATATCTCAGTAATGTTTTGTCCACAACTTGAGTCGGTTTGCAGCCCCATGAGTTCATCAAATTCTACTTATTTTTCCGGTGTCGTTAAGCGTGAGTGTGTAATGCAATATTCCTGTCGGGTGTTTAATCAACAAGAGTACCAAATGAGTTGGTTAGTGATGGTTATCGCTAGTTCAGTTTTATTGTAAGCAGCGGTCAGATGCGTCATGCCCTAGTGCAATTTACTTAAAACGCTTTTACTATGGAACTTCGTTGTCGGTCAAATGTCCGCTTTGACGGTCGTTACAGAACCGATCTGGCTTCCAGAAGTTCTCCGGAATGCATGCGGCCTTCGAATCCATCGACTGGATTGCCATATGATTCTGCCTGTTAACGACAGGAGTATCTAAAGCAAGAGGGAACCAAACCCTGAAACTTGGCGAAATAAAACCACGTGGGCACTCATTAAGTCAGTTGTGACGGGTCGAACTCCTGGCAGTTTTGGGACTACGGACATCAAGTTCACTCGAACGCCATCGGCCATGTCCAGCAAATATTGAATTTAAACTCAACCCATGTAGCAGTTTTGAACTTGGTATGTGCCAATAATGTCACCATACTGACCGATCGCCCGAGTAATAATGTAGGTAGGTTTGTGATACGTTGCGCACTTTCAGAATGTACAGTCTTGTTACAGGGCTGGACATTGTTTTTGAAGGAGAGCATCGACTGAAGTAGGTAGATCTAGTTAGGTCACTGTATCTCACCAGAAGGTTGTATTTCGGATAAAGTGCCTTCGCGAATAGGGAAAGCTAGGTTAGTATTAATAGACGTAAAGCATGTAGTGTCGACGACGTCCGTTTACCAATCGAAGATCGAGTATACGCAGCGGCAGAATTGACCCTTGGAATTCGGCCTTTACAGAAAACATTGAATACGAGTAGATCAGAACGGTTGCAAAGATTTGCGCACGCCTACAGAATAATTTACTCGTTGTGTGCTTTTCTTCGTGGCGGGCAATGGTTGGGAGGTGAATCGAGGTGACCAGTTGATGCCACGACAAAAGGTTTGCAAACTAACGAGCCGTCTGGCTGTTGTAAGTACGGTTAGATTACCCGGTTAGGGCCCATGGGATCTCCCTAAACGGTGGTTAAAGACGGGTGATGTGGATCACTTACAATCACTGGCCTTTTTACATTCGAAATTTGTATGGTTGTCCAACTCATTCTTTTGGAGTCTAACCATTTCTGGATATCTTCTCCCAGCTGAATAGACGGTAAAGTGAGATACAAACCCAAATCAGGATACTGTAGTGCGAGGTTAATGTTTGCAAAGCTGGAATTGACGGACGATTCAACACTTTCCGAGACACTTGGCGATTGAGTTAGTCAAGTATGGCTTGACGATATAGTTTCCTGGTCCCCCAAGTCGGGAGTTGATCTGAGTTAGCAGCTAAGTCGGAAAAACGAATGGGGGACTGATTGATCCAAGTAGATGGGCATCCACTCAGCTATTCCCCACTGCCTTGCGGTCAGGTTCTCGTCAGAACCAAAGACTTTGGTTGAGAACTAATCGTTCTGCTTAGTGGCTGGACTCCCTAGCAGTACCCGTCCATCAATCGGCATGAGTTACACGCCTACAAACAACTCCATACTGCATGGGTAGTCATGAAGAATAATCCGGACCGCGCCGCTCAGCGTTAAACAACAAAGCAAGCCTCACTGACCGCTGCCTTCCCCCAGAGTTACACGTTTATATAAAGAATAAATGTCCAACGAGAACAGGGAGTGGACCTACACAGACGGGAAAAGATAAAAGGCTGCTGCAGCCAACACACGAAACAGTCTAATTGTACAAACACTCGTCCAGTCATTCTGATTCGATAGAAAATAACAACACGATCGCCACTGTTCACGGTTCACCGCCATATCCTTAAGTGTCTCCAGCCAGCTGTTTGACGGGTCTTTCGGACCCCAACCACGAAGACGTGAGACGCCTACTTTACCTAAGTTCGCTGTACATTTTCTCATCCCACGTTGCCACGTCATTTGTTGACCTTCACACCGCTTCTTCCATTCATTAGGAGGAACACAAAATAGGGCACCGTATGGTAGACGAGTGTTCGTCATGTGCAACACGACCCAACCAGCGTAGTCTACTAAGTTTCATACGCTGAAACATGCTATTCTCAGAAGTGGCACCCAATACCAGATTTCTAACCTCGATATTACTAACCCGGTCACTCTATCCAATCCTAGCCCTACTACGTAGACATCGATGGTCGAAAACCTCCAAGGAAAAGGACTGTAGTGTTAAGCGTAGTTATTTTCTTACTCGGCAGTACGCTCTCTAACAGAGCTGAACATGCATATGGATGAAAGGACAGTTTTTTTATCGATAAGTCGTCATCTTGTTCGGTAGATGCTAAGAGGGATCGGACATTGTAGTGTTGATAGCAGATGGATTTGTTAATTGTGCGACAAATTGGAGGAGCTTGAGATGTTGCATGAAATCTGTTTAGGTGGTCATTGCGCCTTGGCTGCTAGCGAGCGTGACAACGCAGAAAGATTTCTTCTATTCTGCGACAATCATGTCGATTCTTATTCTCAGTATAAATTTGGCCGACATAGTTCAAACGTCCACCACCATATGGCGCGCTTATTGACGGACGTCTGGGTCAGACCTTCGACCCATGATTACAGTACGAGCTACCACTGGCGCGTGTTTGTCCATTAACTTTTGATCTGTAATCTGCCACGTCTGGGCCCGTACGTTTTTTTGATTTGAAAGCCAACGTATAGTTTGGTTTAATTGTCAATTTTTGCGTGCAGTGCTGAATGGCCATTCGACACAGCGCAACAACACCCGTTTGGCGCTCGATAAGTTCTTGTTGATTTGGCTGTCCGAACCTATGATGGACAAGACTTAGTTCAATGGACTAAGAACAGTCGCGATGCAGCTAATTGTGGAATGAGCACTAGAACTCAATCCAGGTAAGTGTATGCATTTGCTAATTGCGTTTTAATGCCCTGTAGTTTCTAAGATGACTAGCGTTCATCAAAGACTGCGAGCATTTATAGTCAGCTCCGAGGTTCGTGTCAAACGCGATTAAGCATCGGGCAGACGGTAGCTCGGTAAATGCAGAGCGTCAAATGGAGGCTTATTGCGAGAACTAGAGTGCTTGGCGACAAGTGCAGACGCTTCCCTCTGCGGTAATCTGCGCGAAGCTTAAGCTCGTCTCTAGCCTGGCCACTTCGCGGAATAGTAAAACACAGATGCATGAAGTGATGTACCTCCGAAAACCTTTGCCAACATCATTATTGAGATGCGTGTTGGATCTCGTACAGTCGTCAAGAACTTCGTATTTGATATGTTTTTTCTCCTAAAACCACCGCCGTTGATTTGCCATAGGTAACAAGAGTCATGGAACAGTTGTGCGATCCTCTCAAAATAACAATATCGGAAATTTGAAGGTATAAGTAAGTTGCACTTCCTCGCAAACGCTGGGAGTGATTTGGATTTACTATCGATGGTATGGCAGTTTAGTGACAGAACAGCGACAGAGAAAAGCCTTGGCAGACCCCGAAGTTGAGAATGAATTCCAGGGATCAATCGCCGTAAGCAAACACACGCGCCTGTCTTGAAAAATATTATGGCCCTGGCAATCTGGTGTTGATCAACATATCATTCCGCAGTTCAAATAATACAGCTGTCACGAAGTCGAATAATTTACCGAATTCGACGGAGCACATTGTGGTGGACTGCAAGAATTTACATCGATTGCTCTAGAGTTTGACGCAGCTTAAATTCTGGTAAACATGTTTCATCACTGAAGAGAACCATACTGGGTAGGAAGTGCGTGCACCCCAAACACCAAAAAGTGGCTTAGTAGAATGATTGCAAAAAGCCTAGCAGTTATATCCATGCTAGGAGCTGAATGCTAGACTTGCAGTCCGTTAAAATCCAGT
>LUCM01004016.1:52210-66163 GCA_008360955.1 Fasciolopsis buskii
CGTACACAGTCTTGTCACCTGTCTTTGGTATCAAGAGTAGAACAGCGGGTTCCCAGTGTTTGGGAAAAATTTCAGTGTCCCAGATACAAGGAGGCAGCCAATTAGTTGATCCAACAGAGATAGTCAGCAAGACTTACGGACTTCAGGAGGATCCCCATCCATATCAAGTGATTTGTCGTTTGTCGGGACGACGATGATTTCGAATCGCATTGCTCTATGTCGCCTGATGACGTTACACAGATGCATCGGATCGCATGGTGATTGAATGACTGACTGAAGAGTTCGATTCGCCATTGAAACTTTTGTTCGCATCTGGATGAGGTGATTACTACCGTCGATTACCGTAAAAGAACCTTCGGTCTTTCTCGAAAAGATGCGTATGAGTCAGGGAAGTTCCTAAAATCTCTGAGAACGACTGTGGTTTGTATATGATCTGCAATTTTAGACTAATGTCGTTTTTGATAGCATTTCACTGAACTTGTACCTTCGCAAAGAATGTCGCAGTAACTGAGTGAGTTGTCTCGCGCCCTTAGAAAGCACACGGTTACAAGTTTCCGCGGGTACTTGATCTTTCCTGTGCCATTAGGTCTTGCCCAACTGTTCCATTGAGACACTAATGATGGATACTTTTAACGTAGTCCGTCGATTTCTGCTAGTCCAGACGTGAAATGTAACGCTAGTGAAGTGTACCACCGTAAGTTTTGGTAAAACTGGCTCCAATAGATCAATGCCCTTTGGGCTTGACAGTTCATTTCAATTCCAACATCATAAATCGTCTATTGGACTACTACGATACATCCAGTGTGGGACGCCCGTTTGAGGGACTTGAATACGCTGGTTACCAGAGTTGGGTGAGGGTGCTCCGGATAGACAAGCAGTATCAGTTTAGCATATGTAGAATGTTCGCCTGGAAAGCTGTATACAGGAAAGATTTTACGTTGCAGCAGAGTATATGGAATCGTGATGCTGTGTTTAGATTTAGGTTCTCAGCTCTTATTTTGGCCACTCCGATCAATGGAGAACAGCATACGTCACTTACTGGGGACGGCGCAGCGTGACCAGAGCAAATCACAGGGGCGAAATCCATAGAGATTTGGATATAGCGTGAAAAGTGGCAGCAACGTCACTCAGCTTTTGTTCGAAGTGGTTCTTGTAGCATGTGCACAAGCAAGTGTCACCAGTCGCACACCAGGTTAGTGTTGGCACCGTGGTTCCCGGTTGATCACTATGAGCTCGTTCATCATTCAGGGTCCATCAATCCCGTTGGTTGGAGATTTCCATAGTGGTCGCTTGATCCAACACGACTCACCCCCTCCTATGTGGGAGGACCCATCTACAATTGCTGGTCGCCGTGTCACCTCGTTTTGTCGGTCTTTCAAGGAATTTCCTCTGTACGATCGCTGACATATGCCTCAGATTTGTTGATTCACTAGTGAGAGTTGCGTGGCGGATGGAGACCAAAGAACTGAAGGACGGTCCAGGGGGGACGACAGCCTCCTTAGTCAGACTAGACAATCGTCGTTACATCCAAGAACTGATGATGTGTGGTTAAGGAGTGCCTGAATGGACTCGTTGACAGGATAAGAGTGCGAAGAGATTGCAAGTTGATGTGCTGTGACGGCTTGTATGCCCCCATGACCCAACCACCTATCTCAAGCCGAAGATATCTGGAACTTCAACGGGTAGAGGCCTGACGATGTAGTTTCCTGGTCCTCCCGGTCGGGGATTAACTTGAGCTAACAATGAAACCGGACAAATGAATGAAAGAATAATTGATACGAGTATATTGGGTACCACTCAGGCACATTCCGATGCCTTGAAACAGATACTAATCAGAACCAAAGGTTTTTGGTGGGAACCCTAACTGTTATGCTACTGACTGGATTCCTCAAAAAAATCTCAATGACTAGCACAAACTGCATCGGGGTCCTGCAGGATAACTAGGACCGCGCTATCCATTAATTCGAACAGTTAATTCTAGTTTCCGTGCGGTGTTAGCGCATCACTGCCTTTTGCGGAGTGAAAGGCTCTGGTTGAGGTTCCCAAAAAACCCTTCTGCAGAGTGGGAAGCCACGAAGTACTGGTAGCCGGAATATCTCCAGCATCGGTTCTAAAGGGAACATTTCGAATTTCAGCTATTCTGATACACCAAACACTTAACCTACCATGAAGAACTGCAGCTCAACGGATATAACAGATGCCAGCATTAGGAGAAGTTGAAGAAAGAGTTCACAAGCATCATATAAATTTCTGTTCACTTCACGTTGGTGCCTTCAATGTCCGCAGACTCAATCAAACAGGGGAACAAGCTGACCGAGCTAAAACATTCGAAACTTTAAGATCGGAAGGCGCACATAAAATCAATGTTCGTGATCATTGCCCGTTGAGCAGATACAACCTCGTACTTACCCTTCACACTTCGCGTGTCAGGTGAGCCGGTTTCGACCACCCGTTGTCAAGCTGGCGTTAGGATCGCTCTGAGCATACGAAACGACCATGCAACGATAGACAAGGTCCCAGTTAACAGTCTTTTGTGTGCAGTTCAATTGAACGCAATTGCAAAAGTCAATTGCAGTCGATTGAAGCGTCGCTTTTCGTTCGTCTTATTTGTTCAACTGTACGAGACGGCAACTCTTCCATATATCTGATTGAATAGATGAATACGCGAGGCCACTTGTTCGCGTCTCTGCCATTCCTTCAGTGACTCCAGTCAGCTAGTTGACGAGTCTTTCGGACCCCAACCACGAAGACGTGAGACACCTACTTTACTCAATTCTGCTGTGCAGTTTCTCATTCCACGTTGCCACGTCATCTGCTGACATCCACATGGCTTCCTCCATTCCTTGGGAGGAATGCAAAATAGAGCATGATATGATAGACGAGTGTTCGCCATAGTTGGCGTGATCGCGAGATTTCATTTGTTGTGGCACCTGTTACATCTCGGGAATACACGTTTGCCATGCCTTGTGCTGTTTTTCGCTTCTCCGTCGGAGTGAAATAAGCTATGCAGAGGTCAAACGATAACTTGGCAACGTGAGATGAAAAACCTAACGAACTTAGGTAAAATAGGTGCTTCACGTTTCTGTTGCTTGGGTCCTAAAGGTTGGCTGGAGACGCTATAGTGTATGAGAGCGAGCCTTGAACAGTGACGATTTTGTCGTCTTTTTCTGTCGAATCAGAATGTTTGACGGTGCGTTTGAACACTTATACTTTAGTTCATGGATTGGCTACTACAGATTTCTTTTCGGTTCTCCACGCTCCTATAGCACATTCTACTCTTTGCTATATCTCAAAGTCGGTACAAAAAAGACCACCAAACACAAACAAGAAACTGGAAATACTCATGCGATGTGGCTGCTTCATTTACACGTTAATACCCTCTGTGACTCCACAAAGTTGGATCTCATTAACAGCTGACCCTGGCAAACTGCTCCGGAGGCAGTCTAAAAAGGATTGAGAGCCAGTAAGATGGTAGATTTGAGGAATGGCAGCACGCCGCTTATTAAAATGGAATTGAAACTATTAATTCTTAATTACCAGAGTCACGAAGAATATTTGTTCAGTCCGTCAGACGTAATGTTCTTGCATGGTTCAGAGATGCAGCTTTTATTAGGTGGAACATGGAGGAGAAAAGTGTTCCAGCAGAAGCTTTCTTCATAGTAAGGAGCAAATAGTTTTTTGCCGTATATATTTAGTACTGACTTGATCTAGATGTATCGGATGCATTAGAAGGCGCAAAAGATTGGATACCTACTGCCCTGTTTATACTTCCAATATAATAGTATTATTCTTATACAATCGTATTCGAATTCATTCAATCCATTGTTTATCACATAGTTCTCTGGGCCAGTTGTTAGCTTTAGTCATTCAAAAGTAGGGGAGAGGATTTCCCCAATAGTAGCGACTGATTATTTACAGGTATCTTTATTTAACGGTTCACTGGTTTTCGGTGTCATTCGTTGACCGCTTTTGTTATGAATGTGATATTGCAGGGTGCAGTTCAGCTCTGATCTGGCACTAGTATGCTCTGGTTTAGGTTGCTAGCTCGAGCCATCGGCTTTTCAGAACATTATGAATATCCACCAATGCAGAGCGCGAATCATGCAAATTAAGAACACAATCCAACCCGAATCATCACATTCATAAATTTGGTATCCGGAATGGGACGCATCATGTAAACGACTAGCAGGGAATGTTCAATTTTTATGACTGTAATCTGCCCGATCTCTCATTCAAAGTTTTTTACCATCCAATTGAGTGTGCCTGTTCTCTCTTGTTTTTTTCATTAACCTTTGTTCCATTCAGATGAATCCTAAAAATATACTCCGATCTTTTAGCTACGTCTTATCTAAACTTCTCTATCAAAAGTAAACTGTTTCCTTTAGGCATCTGTCACAACTGTCACAAGGAGACTATAGACACCTTAAGTGTGTGTACGGCTTGCGTTGCCTCCATGATACAAACGAGCTATATCAGCGGCTTCTTCAAGCCGAATATCTAATCACTACATATAAATTATCTAATCAGATGGATCTTCTTGTTCTTTCCCTTGGGGCTGCCTGTATATCCGTACCGCGCTTATATTTTCAGTCGGGCCCTTAACCGTCCTCTGTGGTAATGGATCTTATTTGCACTGGCATGAATCATTGAGGCCCAGAGAGAAGATTACAGCCGTGTCAATGTCGATCGTGTGTTTGTAATTGTTGAATATTAGGGTTTAGTGTTGTGAATTAATCATATATATGGCGTTTTGGGTATGTGGCTTTGAATCATTGAAGGATCATGGTTAGTAGGCCTAACGAAGATAGGTTCTCTGGTCCTCTCAAGTTGGGTGGTTGATCTGAGTTATCTTACGTACAGATCAGAGATCTGCTAAACTCACGACGAGTAGAGAGGCAACGTGATATCATACAACAGTTAGAGGCGGGCAAACAACATACACATTCCGTCGCTGGACCGGTGCGGTCAGTGCTTTCTCCTGTGCACGACACAACGTATGTGTGTGGGCAACTAACGTGTCTTTGGGCTGTGTGTAGGGCTTAGTCTGGAAAAAGCAGATAAGCCGCGTCGTCGTAATATTACTCGCGATAAGAGATTAATTTACTGAGCGCTGTAAGAACATAGTGATCACTGAAGGGTGTTTTTGTAGAGAGATTCGTGAGTGTAAAGGAGATGATAAATAGAAGGGACGAGTGAATCATTTGATCGAGAGCGTAGATGAGATAACGGGCATGATATATATTGCCTAATTCGTAGCTGCGGTGGTCAGGAGTTCGTAATGAGTTCTTTATATTATGCAACGTCCTAGAGGCTCTTCCTGTCTCGAACTACAGTCTGATTATCGTCCACTTGCCTGTTTAGATAATAGCAACGTAGTTACTTGTCGCATTGATCCAAGCGAGTTGACATTTCCAAAGGGTCTAGAGTGTCTAATCAGTAATATATAAGAGGAGAATTAGTCCGGACGGAAAGCGTGTGAAGCGAGGGTGTAAGTGAGGAGCTATCAACAAGTAGTAGCAAACGGATTAGAGATGCATGCAGTGGCCGAAGCACACGTCACGGAAGCCATCTCCGAACGTGATGCAACATAAACGGACACTCTTCAATGATCTGATTGAGAAAGACGCACTAAGTTGCGAGCATGCGCGAGTTTTTCATGTGTATGTCGTACTCCCGAAGCTGACAGGTGGAATACTCTCTACGGATACTATAGTTATGCCATTACTAGGTGAGTGTTAGGGTGGGCTGAGTAGTGTATATCTTGACAAAATATTGTTCATTATAGGAAGGATGGGATTAGTCATGTTACATAATTGGGTGGGGAAGTGACTTGTGTGTTAAGTTGTGCCTGATTGTCTAGTGGTTTGTATTGGGACGGGGGTGTGCCAAGGGAGTTTGAAGCGCAACGTCGGACAAATTGCAGTCTGTGAAGAAATAAGTGGAGATTGTGAAGACGATTTGCGACCAAGGGGCGTCGCGAGGTCTTCGAGATTCGCTTATTTGATCTCCTGACCTTATATACAGGGGTCCGGGAAAGCTTGCGTCACATTCACGGGTGTGGTTAAGTCTGTGCTAGATGTGAAACCATCGCGCTAGTTAATAACTTAATGTGTTCCAGCTCTAACCATGCCGGGTGTGCTACAACGATGCGTTCAGACAACGCCTGGGTCGTGCGCTGATGTACATTGTCATGCAGGAAATGTTGAATGAATAGGTACATAGAAACGAGGCCTGGGATGGGGGCGCTGAATCAGGGGAGTTTCGGTGTCTCTCTGACAGTGATATAATGTGGGTCTTAGATGACTCATAGTATGGCTGTGGGGCGGAATTTGAACAGGAAGGATTACGAAGCTTGGCTGCGTAGAATGTCTTTTATTGATAGCAACTAGTCAGTCTTTCGTCGTCTATTGTCCGCTAGCGTGTCCTTTGAATGGAGAGAATATTGGTAATGGACCGGCTTTCTCTCAACCGTCGCCGCTCTCTAGGAACTTTCTCCTGTTCTGTCTCGAACATCTTTGTCGATTAATCTAATTTGGGGAAAGCCAGTTTTCAGTGAATACCTGCGAGCGTCTGCAGTTTCAGCTTTCAAGAGTATCTTTCTGTGCATTCCTGATTGAGTAGAAAATGATAAGCACGGATCTGCCACTGTGTCGCGGTCTAGACTGCCCCATATCTCCTTCAGTGACTTTTCACAGTTAGCTATGTTGACGAGTCTTTCGGACCCCAACCACGAAGAGCGTGAGACACCTACTTTAGCTCAATTCTGCTGTATGCATGTTTTCGAGTCACGCTTTGCCCCGACGTCATTCTGCTGAGGAGAGAATGGCTTCATCTAGTCGGGGAGGAAATGCAGAAATAGAGCATGGATAATGATGAGACGAGTGTGTCGCCTATATCGCGAACAACGTGACCCACCAGATTGTAGGGTCTATGTAAGGTATTTCATAAGCTGATGATAACGTATTCTCAGAATTGCAACTGTTTTAGTTGTTGACCTGCACATTACTCACTCGATCACTCGCAATTCAATATCTGTGATACTTAGGTGTTGTGATCGGTGCTAGGAAAACCTATAATGCGATTGACGAACTATGTCCGGCAACGCATACCCATGTTCGCAACTTTACAACTATAAGTGGAGCGCACTGGCGGCACAGTTACAACATCGAGTTTCACTGTCAGTGAAGAATTACGGGGCTCGATTTGCCGACAAGTTGCTTTCAGTGGCAGCGTAAGCTGTTCGAGCTCTTCCAATATACGCGTGTCCTTATGTTGTTATTGGACGACTTTACCATCGATTTGGAGACACAGCCATCTACCAAAGGTAAAAATAGTGGAACGGTCCTCTTTAGTCCTTATCAAGGTTTCGGTCTTCACCGTACTGTTTGTCCAGTATATTGCACCACTGTAATTTGATGGTGCAAAGCACATACCAAACCGAAAATACATTAGAAGCAAGTTTATGGGTGTCCTATTGAGACCAAAATTGGCTTTCCACTTTTTCCTGCAAGTGCGGTCAAACAAGCGGGTTTAAACTCAAGTCCCCTCCAAGGAACGGAATTTTCAATCCAGCGATAGGCTTTAAAAGAACAATAAGTCACCTTGGACCTAAAAATAGTTTCGCTGCCCGGTACCCCAAAGGTGGTGCAAATTTGTAACCCTCGGAGTTTAAAAACTTTGGTCAACCTGGATAAGGGAACAAATTCTTAAAGACTGGTGTGAATCGGTTATTGTACTGGATTTGCCCAAGAAAGTGATAGATCCCTCATACTGTGAACCACGGTAAAATAGTTCAGTAAGAGCATTGCCGATGAAATTTTCTCGCGGAATCCGTCCTTCATTCGTCGGCTATCCTATAAGTCGTGAATGATTGTGCCGTGAGAAACAGGCCGGTTTTTGGTCATCCCGTCAATTGTTGTATTGAACAAATTTTCACTTTGCAACAGATCTTAGAACATAGGCACATTCGTAGACCCACGGTTTACGTCTCTCTTGATTTGGAAGTGGCGTCCGAATCATTCGATCAATGCATCTTTGTAGCTCTCATTGATTGGTGGGCAGAGAATCATATTAACTCATCCTATAGTCTCTGATGCAATAGCCGAACAAAGTTCGAGCTCGAACGATGTTTCACTTTAAATTCATCACAATTAAGTGGTGCTGTAGGGATTTTCCCCTTTCACTCTTATTCTTTTTATCGTTTGTCATTGAAATGACATGATGTCAGGAAGAATGGATTCTATCCTAATATAAAGTATTGGTACGATTTGGATCTTTGCCAAAATAACGAAGAATCCTTATGATTGGAAATATATGTTTGTGCTACCTAACTGAAGACCAGAAAGATCAGTATGCAACTTTTACGTCGTTTGTCTAAATCAGAAGATGGCTGTAATATTGGGTAGAATGCCGTAGTTGCACCTTGAATATGTAAAATCCGTTGACTTACACAATGGAAAGAGCTGTGAAATGTATTGCAGGAAGAACAGAGTGGGTGGGTGATTTGAGTATTGGTGTACTTATATGTTCTCTACTATTTGTTATCATTGTCCGTCTCAAGTGATTGGGTGGCGTTGCATGAAGAGAAAGAGTGATTTGATGCTAATTTTAAAGCGTTGTGGGTGGTTAGAGCATCATAGGTTACTGATCGAAGATCAGTATTGAGCGAAACACATAATACAAGGTAGTACGAAGCGAAGACTGTTGTTGTGTTGGAGGGGCTCGGCTCCAAAAATATGGCCGTCGAGGGAGGAATATTACAAAAGACTTTCGTGTTGTGAACGATCGTGTCTTTCGGGAGTTTAGTTGGTATGGTTAAGTACAGCAAGGAGTAGCCGTTTAAAAGTTAGGCGTAAGAGTACTGACCTACAATCAGTCTCCCAAAAGGCCATTGAAAGCAGAATAGGTTGAGTGGTCGGGACAATTTTTGCGCTTCGACACAAGAACGCTTGCCTCAGGTGTACTCTGTTGTTCTAGGCAAGATAGTGGTGGAAGTGATGGCTCGAGTGGCCAGTCGATAAATGGGAAATAAGTATGAAAACTTGAACAATGGATTGGTTCATATCGGTGTGGTTTGAACTACCGGTCGTTTGGGGTCCACGAATCTCTCGAAGCATTGGCTAGGTAACAATAGTGTGATACGACTTCAGTGATACGGTGCCAGTGCATCTCTAATTCGACATCTCTTTTCCTAATTAGTGCTTACAACTTTACTGGTTTTTCGTCGATTCCCATTATTAGTTGTTCTTTATGTCTGCTGTTGAGCAGTGAGGTGCCTGTCGAGGTCCAAATCCCAAATGGGAGTGTGTTGGTGCAAGGTTAATGGTTGTGCAAAATGAACTGAACCGAAAGTGCAAAAGCAAAAGTAACATGAACTATGGTTATTTGGAGACATAGCTTGTGGCTTGAACCGTCCTAAGGTCGAACTAAAGGGTCATTTCAGAGGAGCACTTCCCAAGCCCTCGAACAAAACGTCTTACCTACAAGTCAACTAGATGAGAAGATGAAGTCGCTCTCACCGAAGGCCTGTGACTTGCAAAGCGACTCATGAACACTTCCAACGGTACTTTGACAGAAAAGCCAGGTCAACATCCGACAAAAAATGAGTCATCACACCTAACATTGACATGTTTCAATTAATCTCCTGTAACAAGATGGTCAGTATGGAATGGCAATTGACAATCAAAGTGGCGACAGTGTTGGAACCCGAACGTCGATAGGGCTTCCAGCTTTTCTTACGTACCGGGGGTAACCAAAAATACAAAATAAAAACAGGACACAAACTGGGCAACGAATAACCATCTCAAACCGGATTAAAAGCGATATCACTCCTCCCCGTGGTCGCATGTATCGATAATTGGCTTTATAAAAAGGCGAATGATAGAGCGACTCTGACACTATATGCATTAAGTACAATATCGCCTTCAGGTTTGGTTGGGAAACCACTTCCATTGAGTCTTTAAATGTTATTATGGGACCCCAAACAAGAAATAAGCCACGGAAACTGAAGATATACACGAAGTTGCTGCCTTAAACGATAAAAATCAGTGGCGAAGTGTTGCAATTAACACGATCGAAATGGAAATCGAGAGGAACTTACAGCAAGCAGCCGCTCTAACCTTGATACTAACGCACGCCTACGATCTGCAGCGGGATTCGAAGCGTAGGTGTCGGGACGTTGAATTTCTAAGCGCTCCTCTGTGGTACTCGACGATGGTTCCGGCGACTGTCGAGATTTGAGACTTTTCGTTGGTTCTGATAATTCTATAATTGTCACCTCAGGGTCATCGCGATCATCAGAACCACTGAGGTCAGTGCATGCTAGACGCTTTGATTGTGCTTTGTCTTCCTTGTTTTTGTCTTTACTGTTTCCCTTAGGAGACTCTGACGAAACATTTCCGTCATTTGAAGGGAAAAAGATACCAAAGGAAAGCAAAATCACTATCAACCGAGAGCGTAGATTTACTTTGTCCATATTTAATCAACAGCCTGCATCAAAAATTCTGTCCCAAACAAGCATGCCTTGGTGAAAGAACAATCGCAATCACAGAACTATCGGTCAACTAGGACGTCTGATGGCCACAGTCCAAGTGGAACCCACCACTGGTCTCAATAAATAAATACGATCAATTTGTTACTAATGCTCACTATATTCCCCAACCGCATGAGTGTAGCTTAGGGAGAAAAATGCACAACATCCAACATCCAGTATCGGAATAAATTACTTTTTACTGTGAAGGTGAGGTTCGTATCTAGCGACACGAAGTCACAAAAGCTCTGGTGTGCTGGTTCTTTGAGCAAAAATGCTTTTCTGTCCCACGTCCCAGTGACCGCCAGTATTGAGATTTGATCCTCTGGTCTTAGACGCGCTAAACAATGGTACAAGTCGATTACGGTCTAGGGTAATATCACTGATACCTGACCTACGGAGGACTGCTATAGACGAAAAGTAAACAGTCATAAAATCGCTAAACCTAGCGAGTTCAATCGGTTTTCCCTGGTGCAGCTGGGATCTCATTCTACTCAAACAGGCAAGAAAAAAACAGATGAATTCAGGCTAATCAGTGCTTCTTGATTATTAGTTGAAATCAGATAGGATAAACAAATGTGTCAAGCGTAACCAAGCTCTTTGCGGTACAAGGTTTTATATTTCATTCGTGTAGTCTGCTTTGACCGACAAATTTCGCACGCACCCAGAGCTTTCCATGCGACTATATCACAGTGTGGATTGGGACTATCCATAACGTGCACCCGATCATTACTGCTGACCAAACAGTTGGTTTGCTTTGACTGGCTCTGGTCTTATCCCTAGTGAAAGCGTGTTGTTCGCCTTTGCTGATCTTTAGATTTTTCACCAGTCGGTTAGTTATCCAATTTCATAGAACAAATATGGCATTATTCATTACCCATTTGCTTATTAGACCGTGAGTAGACTAACAATGTCCTCATTTCTGAACTTTTAGTCGACGACGGGCTTGAAAACAGAAGATTCACCCTAGGGATCGCCCAAATTCGTCAAGAGCTGGTCAAATTCCATTAGAGATAACAGGTACAATAATTCGTCAACGGGTTTTAAATGCTATCCACCAACCTGGTTAAGCGCGAAAGCTCTAAAAAAACTACAGGAACGCCAAGTGCTATCACTCCCGGTTGCGACGGTTGTTGTGATTCGTCACAACAGACGTGTCAACTGATGAATTTTCAGCAAAAAGAAACAAACAAATGCGGTGGTCAAATAAGCCGCATGGTCAAATAAGCCGCAAATAAGCCGCAAGTGTCGCAAACAAAAGAAGCCTAAATGAGGCATCTAACACCACACATGCTGGAACAGGGTTTACTCTCGCCTGATCAAATCAAAAGCTAACGCGGTATCTCGGTGCAATACTGCTGCTTATTAGTTTTCATCTCAGGGAACTGAGCTCCCAAAGCGTCTAGCCTGCAGTTCAGACCTAAACCTGACTGGCAACCTCGGGGTTCATCTGGTCGCAAGGATCCCATGGCTCACCAATCGGGATGAATCATTAACTACTCCTGAGCGAGTGAATGTCCTAAGGAACAATCGAGGATCTCTTAAGAAGTCCACTGGAGTGTATCTGGGGCTTCAGCAAGAATATACCGGATTCCAAGTAGCAGATGTCCAAGCGTATCTGAAAGCAACTACATAATTGTTACCGCTTTCCAAATTCTGAGGTTTTGTTGGCTACAAGTTGTGATTCTTTTTTGAAGTATGGTGTCATATCATTTTGTAAATTTCGTCATTTTGAGATTTGGTTTTGTAAGGTCATATGAAAGGCATGCGAAGAAATGATATTCAATCATATATGGCGGATTGCATGCTTATATATATACATATATATATATATATATATATATATATACAAGTACATTTATATTTATGTTTATGTACTGAAGCAAAAACTATATTGTCAAAAACCAATGAGAACGAAAAGTCTTGATGGAGCACAGCGTCAAATTTTAGATGGCAAGAACTTACCATATCCACTACCAGAAGTGATGGTGGCTGAAAACGGCTCTGACTCTGTACCAGCAGTGATTTCACAAGACGGTTTACTGATATTCTTTGCTTCTTGCTTTAAAAGTATTTTCAATTCGTTTAGTATGGTATAGACTCGATGAGGTTGTTTGGTTATGCGTTCGATGCACTTCCGAAGTTCCGCCACGCAATCACCAGAAGAACGAAATTCTTTGCTAGTGGCACCGAATTTCCGCTTCAGCATCTGAACGATTTCCTCGTCACCCGACGGAAGGAATTTACGAAGCTCCTCTTCAAACTACGGTGAAGAAGGTTGTTGAAGAAATCCAACAGTGAGAATACTTCAATCATCAATAACTCCAACGCTCATTCGAAAAACAAATTCTAGTATACATAGTATCCGACAGAGCTTGGAAAGCTGTCATCTCTTAACGTTCGGTTAGGAACACTTTCCCTTGGGTAGAGTTGGCCTTGCTCAAAAAGGTACTTATGCCGTCCAGAACTATAAACCGCTACAAAAATACATACGTGTTAATGTCAAGCAGACAGCTGGAGCGGTGACACATACCGACATCCGCATCTCCCCTAATGTTTATACATCAATATTGATGAAAGCAATGGTGGAAATAAAGGCTTGGGAGAAAGCAAAATTAAAGTAACTACCCTTAGGTAACCAGTTAGTATTCGATTTCCGGAGCATCTGAATAGGATTCTCTGGCTTAGCGCCCTAGTTCTTAACTTCCGTTGTCAGTAACCGTAGAGTAAGTAGCATTGAAACCCACTTGGTTCATTAGATCATCACCTCTGTGTCCTAGATGTATTACCACAATTATTTTTAAACTTGACACTATGGTTGCTTTAGTAGCCTAACATTTCATCTACTACTGTTTAGCTAATACCCCTGTCTTTGACTAAATAAAGGCTACAGAACGGGCGTTACTTTCTCACTCGTGAGTCAATAATCGGAAGCTTTCTGAAAATATTTATGGCGAAAACTACTTCTCCAAAACCATTTTATTTAGCAGAAAGAACTGACGAATACATATACATTATTGTACGATCAACTTCGGAAATGCAACAAATGGACCTCCATTAAACTAGCCCGTTCAACACGCCAGTCGATACATCTAAGAGGAAATCGGTGAGTGTTCAGATCCCTTGACCACCTCACTGATACCTTTACACAGCACTGCTCACAGTCATTTCTCGGGCTTCTGGTCACGGGAAGTGACAGCGAATTGCGGACAACATTACAAGCAGGATTCGGAGGACGGAATTGCGAGCATCCAGAAGACCAAGTGAAATCGACAAATTAATACTTCCTGGGACTCAAAAGACCCAGAGTCCGGCGCACCTAATATCAGCCTGCATCCTGATTATATGTATGCAAAGATAACCCAACAGAAGATGACGGCAGCAACAACCATGTGGAGATCGGGAAGGTAGCAGTAGGTACCGAT
>LUCM01004016.1:78376-93020 GCA_008360955.1 Fasciolopsis buskii
CGAGCTTGTTCGCCAACTTGTGTTTTCTCAATCAGAATGAATGGAAGAGTGCGTTTGCACAGTTGGAATGTGTTTCGTGTGTTGGCCACTGCAGCATCTTATCCTTTCTCACCTGTGAAGGTCCGCTCCCTGTTCGTTTTGGATATTCACCCTTTTTATAGAAACATGCAAAATTGGGAAATGTCAGTGGTCAGTGAGGCTTACCCTGCTGTTTAACGCTAAACGATGATGATGATGAATGTAGTCTGCCCAGCCAACTAGCCAACGTTCCTGTAAATGAATCGGTGTGCCGTCGGATTCTTTTACCACCTTGCTAACGCTCGACTTCCGTAGACCGGTATTCCTAATCAGTCGGTACAGACTGCAACTATTTCCAATATCTGCAGTTATTTCTATTTCTTTACACTTCCCTGTCTCCCCCTGCTCGCGGTCATTCCTTGTCTACATGCAACCACGAATCGTCCTCCACTCGCGGAATCTTTACTGGATAGTAACTTAAACTACATACTTTGCGATAACTCATCATGACTCCGTTAGTAAACCTCTCATGCCATTGTAAGATGATCCCTTTAAACGGCTTGTCTTGGCGATAACTTTCTTGTTTTTCTAGAGCAAATCAGTAAGCCTGACACTACTTCCCTTCAGATCTTTTAAACAATGCCAATGCACCAATGCCACGCTTTTGACTGTTACCTCACAACACCGCCTAAACTAAGGAGAAACAGAAAAAGAACAGGGTGTAGTTAAACACTAAGTGTAAAACAATAAGTTGAACAACTAAACAGAAGAGGAAAGGCTCTGAATGCAAGATTGCCACTGACTGCAGCGCTAAACCATGTATGCAATTAGCTATATGGAAGACCCCGTGGAATGCAACACTGCAGTCTAGCTGGACCTATACAGACCAGTCCACCGGTTAGGCTTTCCATACTTTTAGCTTGGCACTAACTAGCCGTCTAGATTTATTTTATTTTAGTCACCGATTGAACCTTTACCAACAAAACTAGATGCCAAATCTTCAGCGACAACTGAAAACTGACCATCAAAAGCTAGATGAAACAAGTATAAGCGCGCAATACAAGCCACTGCACATACAGCAACCAAGAATACAGACTTCCATCCGTCTTCATAGACGAATTCGTCAATTACTTCAATTTGGGGACTTCGTTCCGTGACTTTCGCGATGTGCACTCACATCATTTTTCACATGTGTCGAGAGAGGATGATTAATGAGTGCTCATTTTTACAGCTAAACTGTACTGAACGGTACGGCGTTCTTTTGTTTTCCCAGTCCTATAGGTCTGGTTCTCGACCGCCTTGTATATGTTCACATCTTCTATATCAACGCATAATACACTGAGGAAGTAAATGGTCAATGGTGCTTTCCCGGTTTTTTTAACGCCACACAAAGATGATAATGCCTATGGTTAAACACTGGGTGATACGGTCGAACGCCAAGATGCGGCGTTCTTATATTCAAAATGCTTCCTTTGCCCAAAATCCCTTCACCTTATGAGTTTTCGGTTTTTCTTCAACAAGTACTTGGTGCTGACGGGAAACAAATGCCGTCGTAGCTCAGTGGTTAAAGCGTCACGCATGTGTGCAGTGGAGGGACCATGTCCCTTACGAGGGGAGGGGGACCGATAATCACGATCCCGAGAATTGAATTGACGTAGAACCACAAAAGGTTTCATCAAGTCATGTGTGGTAATGGGCCGAGCAAAACCGAGTACCCATCTACCACCAAAGTAGCCGGCGAATCTAAAATTAGAAACTATGTCGTCCTTGAGGACATTTAATTCGCTAGAACACTATACGGACTTCAGCGGAAGTTTACTTTTCAAGAGCCAGAGGCCAGACTTGCAGGCAGTATTCAAGCTGAGGCCTTACAAAGGCTGTGAGTAGTGACGAGAGCACCTAAACACCACTGGAAGCCAAGAATCTTAGCATGCTGGAAAGTGTCAATTGACTACTGCTGTAGCTGCTTAGCGACGCTGAGACAGATAGAAGTTCTCGTGGACGGTCAGTTCCAATTCTTTCACGGGCACGGATGATTCTATCCCATCTGCGCTAAGACCACCCAGATCTTCAGTTTCGCTAATCAGTCTTTTCGAAAAAACGCACATATAAGTTCGGGCTTGCTGTTGGTTACAGTTTATCATCATATTCCACAGACATCATTAAATCACTCTAAAGGATTGTAGTTATCGCCAACAAACCTAACATCGCTCACAAAGAGAAATTCTGGTTTTAGTACGGTGACTAGGTACTTTATGTCAGCCAAGACAATCAGCGTCTTGAGCACTGGTTCCTGAGGGTTCTCTTTTCCTTTACAACGGGAGGGCTAGTATCACCAATTACGATGAAAAAAGACAGATCACCGAAACGCCCTTTTGATTAATTCCGTATGTACTCCAAGGGTCCCCAAATTTTTCAGCAGGCTTCGCAATGGTTGTCCGAGTCAGCTACCCCTTGAATGCCTCTCGAAATGCCTCAAATGACAAAGGCTCTAGAACAGCCCCTGTCGAAAAAAATCTATGCACTCATGATCATCAATCAATCGGATTCAATCAGCGTTAAAACGAGCTAAGGCAAAGCTCCACTGACGTGCTTTCCAGAGTACACGTTGTATAATAAATAAGAGTGAATATCAAAGGGAACAGGGAGTAGGACCTACACAGGCCGGGAACAGAGAAGAATGCTGCTTAGAGCAGTCAAGACGAAACACAGTCTAACTGTAAAACGAACACAGTGTTTTCCACATCATGTAGATTAGATAGAAAAGTGACAGACGATCAGCCGACTGTACACGTTCAGTGCATAATACTTCCTAACTCGAGCGCAGCAAGTCGAGGAGTCTTTCGGACCCCACCACGAAGGCTTGAGACACCTACATTAAGACTAAAGTCGCTGTGCATTTTCTCACAATTCAAACGGTTGCACACGTCATCTGTTGTCCTCCACAAGGTTCTTCCATCCTCAGAGAGGAACACAAAATTAGGGCATGAAAAACCGGAATAAATGGTAGGACACGAGTGTTGCATATCGGCACACGTGACCTCACCAAGCGTAGGTCTAACTAAGTTTCGTAAACGTTGAATAAAGAGATATCGTCGAAAAGTGGCTCAAATACGTAGATCCTGACCTATCTTATCAAAAATATTAATATCAAACGCGTCACTCCGATCCATCTAGCATAAGCTACGGTAAACATCGATTCTATTGTAAACACACGAAAAGACCGTCAACCAACGAACAAATCCACACGCATCACTTCACGTCTCGCAACAGTACAAAGAACTGAGAGCGACGGAGCACAAGTACTACAGACCTTTTCAACTCTAGTGAAAATTAATAGGCCGATGCCAAAGTGCTGCACGAGCTGGATATAGTACTAATTTACTTTCACTCCGAGCTACCATCTGACATGCAGCTACCTAAGGTAGGTGAAACGGTCCACAACCCGTAGTTCCTCTTCATTCAGTATCAAGTTCGGCACTATTGTCGTCTAGTACTGTAGAGGCAGCCTTGCAACTTGAAAATCAACAGCGCATAAGCCAGTGCCAGTAACCGGCCAACGGAGCTCGACAGTATCTAGTGCGCGATTCTGTCATGATCGCAACTCGAACCGGCCACAACATTGTCTGCGTAATCCTAGCGGTACACAGCTACGCTCTATTTCCCAGTTCGATCTCTAACATCCGCGGAGACTCCTAAAGCATCTTTCATACATTCGTCCAGAGAAAGAAAAAGTTGAACAAGAATGGAGAGAATGGGAAAACACCTTGTCGAACGCCAACTAGTCGTTCTGAATTAGAAAGTGACAGTTCAACGTATACACCCTCAACTGCGAACGCATAGTATGCGAGGTAAAGATGCTATACGCAACAGGTTCACAAACTGCGTTGGCACAACACTTCGAGCTGCGAGAGATAATGAGGTAGTGCTTTTTGTCGATCCAGGAGTCGAAAGCGACCTTATCAAAGTCGCGGGAAAGACTACGATGACAACTATCGACCTGGCGACATGCGGAGCCTGTGTTCGCAGGATATTACTGCTCGAGCGATCGGTGTCGAACGGCGCAGCATTATCGAAGGTTAACGCCTAAGAAACTGTCAGGAATTAAAATTAAACCAATGTGAATTGATGGCAGTCATCCAGTACCCTTGAAGGATGGTATAATCAGTGACTCACCCCACGATAGCGATATCGAACGCGTCCTGTTACCAAATTATCACGAAGCAAGGACGTGAGTGACGTTCATACAGCAATTCATTCACACATTCGAAGAGAATGGGAGAAGGTATCGTCGAGGGACAGGCAGCTTTATCCCCTCTTCAAGGAGGCTCGAGCTATTCGACTCCACTTCTCACTTCCGTTGGGTGGATCAAGTGACACAGGATTCACAGCTCAACGACGGACTAAATAGGATAAGCGCATGGCGCTAAACTGGTCCTTAAAACGACTCTGTCCAACGTCCAGTCTTTCCTGTCTACCGGTAATGAGCTTTGCATATCCCTGTCGCACACGACTGTCTAACTAACCAAGTTTCGTCGCCACCGCTGTCGAGCGGGTTAGCCTTTAAACAGTCTATTGACTGTTACCATGAAGGCGGACGCGCGCTTCATCTCTTCGCTACTAAACCACGAGATTTCGCGGATCATTCCTAAGGCCATATGGTAACCGACGATGCAAACTGCCGACGACGCATCTTATTCACTTCACCTTGACAGTTGAGGCCAAGCATGGCGGTTTTGTTTCCATATAGAATGTAGCGACGCTTGGAAGGTCCGGTGTTTATGATGAAATGCTAATATAGGAACGTAGTGAAATTTGCTGCAAAATGCATAGCGCTGCTTAATTTGGTCCCACTGATGCGTTACATTTGCTATTGGACGCCAGTTCTTAGTCCTCGGATAGTTTCTGTTCGTAGCGCTGCGAACAGCGAATCAGCAAACGTTCGACAGCCACGGGAGTATGTGGCCGGCGTCGATTGGCCATTTTGGAAGCCTGCAGCAAAAATCCGCCATTAAAACAAAAGCATGGTCCGATCGACGTAACGTGGTCAGTGATTGATCTACAGTTCTGGACAAGACACGCGCCAACGGTAAGCTAATGCGATATATGGTCAATCTGAATCAATAGTAACAGGATCGAATTAGAGCGCCATATGGCTGTGGGACGTGAACTATGTCGGAAATTTATACTAGATAAGAATGAATGATTGTCCGCTCAGAATTAGAGAAGTCTTTCTGCGTTGTCCGCTCGCTGAGCAGGCAAGGCGCATCGACCACCTAAACAGGATTTCGATGCACTAAGCTTTCCAATTTGTGCATTAAAATCATCTGCTATCACTACAATGTCCGGACCTTTGCTCTTCCGAACAAGAGTGACGAGGTTATCGTAAAACTCGTCTTTTTCCATGTCAGTGTTGCAGTCTGTTAGAGCGTATGCCGAGATAACAAATAAACTACGCTTAACACTACCGTCCTTTCGGACGCCGACTGATCTCTGCAGTCTCATGGCACACAAACGACTGTTGACTGGGAACCAGCCTAGAAGGGCTGCTTCAGCCTTCTCACTCAAGACTATTCCTACACCACGCTATGCACTATCTTGTCTTAGCGTGAGAGGACGAAGACGAGTGTCCGGGGCCCTCTATGAGTTTGACTGGCCTTCGGTAGCAAGTCCAGGGCAGATGTCTAAAATAACCACGGACTGTGTACGGCTGTATGCTCATTGGCGTTTGCGGCGAAAAGGGAGAATGGGAACCCAGAATGTCTAGCCTCATCCGAAAGGCGCATGAATTGTGCCGTCATCACTAGTTCCCGGTGGGTTAAGTGGACTTCAGACAGTTTTGCTATCTTGTGTTCATAGGCTCGAGATAGGGTCTGTTATCTCAACCCTCGACTTCCATTTAAGCAATTGGGTGATGCCAAGCACAAAGGGGAATCATGAATTCCGATGTGGAGCTGATGACATGGATATGAAGGACAGAGAAGTTACCATGTGATGAACTCCACATGTTTCGCCTTTCACCTTTTTTGCTCGTTATCTTCGTTGCTCACCATAGTTCCCGTGGCACGGGGTCTACATCCAGGTTCATCCAAAATTCAGGGGCCTCAGTTCTGTTACAAGTAACTTGTGTCTAGCCGAGTCGAACGTATTCCGACCTGTTTTCCCTACCCAACCCAGCAGTAACTCCATCCATGATGGACGGAGTAACTGACAAACATGAACTGGAAAAAATCGACTGTCTCGAATACCAAATGAAAAGGCCTTTTTAAAAACTGGTAACAAGCTTCCTTTGTGGATGGGAATAACGGCTGCTTTCTGATTCGATGATAAGATGTCAAACCACCGAGTAAGAAACTTCGCCAAAACTCCAGCTAATGGTTTCAGGATGGTGGGTATACACTAGTTCGCCTATCTTCTTACAATTAGTCAGCTTTATCGCGGATTTTCAATGTGTTCCAGCAAAAAAGAGATCTCTTCCATGGTGGCTATTCGGAATCCGGCATACTTACTAAACTCTTTCAAGTAATTCTCCAAGTTCCCGATCATTGTAGGAGGCATTTTAGTGATCGCATTACCTTGCCTCTTTTCTACCTCTCATGCGTTTGTACGTTGCACGCTAAAGGTGGTCGCAAGGGTAACTTCAGACCTCAGATAAACAACCCCCGTTTAAACACAGACAGTTGCATTTACTAGCCGCATTCTCGTATTTGCATTTAAACGTACACTGCCTCTCTAAACGTCACCCGTAACCCCAGCGACTGAACCGCGCAACACGGTGGCAGATGTGGAAACCAGAATTTAGAGACCGACTAAAATCGAAGTGAACTTAGCTCCAGTTAGAATATAGACTGATGTGACCACTAAAACTTGATTGAACATCCGCACCCGGAAGTGAAGAATGAAGAGGTACGAGAACCCCCATCGCTAATTGGAAAAAAACACCATGATCTGCATTTAAAAGGTAATTATGATACTGCGAGCAGGCCGACAAAAACACCACCAACCTTTGTCCAAGCCTTCATGTCAGCAAACGGGAGATGGGAGGTGCGTACACCGCCAAGGTCAGCTAGGGAGGAAATGGTCAGATCAGTTCAGTTCAGCGTGCTTAGGATGAAAATATGCGTTCCAGCCACTCGCGCACCTAGAATGGCTCCCAACATTGCGTATGTTCCTGAAGGGCAAAGTAGAAGTTGCAGTATCGGATCTAACCATACGTTGGAGTTCACCTCAGTAGCGGAACACAGATATGTTCCTCCAGGTCGCTCGTCTAACCCAACGTTGACCGCCCACCGCGGTCGCTGCTTGCGCGTCGCTCACGTATGCTCTTGTCAAAATGCGCTCAACCTGCTACCCCTTCCGTCTTTTCGTTACGCTGATCTAGTGTCTGGGTTGACAAAATTGCCATCATGCAGATCCGAGTAAGAGTGGCGCACAAGTGGTCAAAACAATTAAGGGCAAGCAGACGTAACAGTTCCCCGTTAAAGCAAACGTTCTCGCAACTCGGTCAGCCCGGCGTGACTGACTGGTCAAGTGAATCTTTGTTCGTTTTGCTGACACTCCGTTTGCCGTTTTTTATTCGCGAGTAAATTTTACCGTTACCATTTTGTTGCCGACGCCTTTTCGTGTTGATTTTTACTGGTTACGTTTTTCTGTTTTTGGCTTCTAGCACTTTTTGTTCACTGAGCGAAAACCGTCGACAGACCCACTAATAGGGGCCCTATTATTCGAAATATCTTCCTTCACGCCTTCCGGTTTACCCCAGTTGAATTGATATTCCAGAGATGCAGGTTGACCGGCAATTTCAGTCGTTTTAGACGGGTCCCTGGCCGCCTTCCCCGCAAGTTGGGGACATCATAGTGCTTTCGAGCAGTTATGGAGAGATGATGAAGGCGGTCGAAACTCAGACTGCTGCTACTGAAGGTCAACAGAGCCGACAGTTGCTTCAAGGACACGAGCCCGGGCTTGATTGGCCCTCAGAGTTGCTATGGGAAATGCGGCGTCTCAGGAGCGCGCCGTTCAGGGATGACTTGAGTTGAAGTATCCTTAGCTTCAACGGCTTCCGCCACATCTACCTCCTTTGCCTACTGCTGCCCGTAACCATTCACTAGAGGCCGCAGAAATCGAGGGTGACATTGTGTCTCGCTATAGCCCAAGCGTCTCGGCACCGAAAGCTTTCCCGTCCACCTGAACCGCGTTCTCACTCGCACCGGAAAAATTAACAGATATCTTGACGAGGATCGAAACATCGTTGCAGAGATTAACGGTAGATAGATGTCGGCGACGATATCGGCTCAGGCTGCATCGAGGCAGGTGCGGTAGCTTCTCTCCAAAGTGACCCTTTCTGCCATCCGCAATTAACATGACCGCTTACGGGATTTAGCAAGACAATGTGACCATGGGTACACATTTCCAAGTAAGCAGCAAGAAAACTAGGTTCACGGTTCGTGGTCTGGGCACGCGACGGCGGGCTATCAACCAATTTTTGCCTCCTTAACGTCAAGGACTTGACGACTAGCAAAATTTTCCTGGTGGATACAGGTGTCGAGTTTAGCGTAATCCTTCTTGAGCCGAATAATTTGACCGCGGCATAGACAGAGACGCTACGGGCTGCGAACTGCCCCGGCGTTCAGAGGTGCGAAAATCTTTCCTTCGCCCTCGATGTAGGCCCAAATGATATATTTCTTCTGGCAGTCATCGTCGCCAACGTCCCATGCTCCATTATTGGCAATGACCTCCTCCAGTATATGGACCCGCTATTCGACGCCCGGAGTCGGAGGAGTGGGGGCCATCATCTTTCGATGACCGTGATCGGCTGGCACGCTGTTCTCAAGCAAATTCCAAGTCAGTATGCTGAGACGAAAGCCCAACAGCCATGCAGTGAGCTACTCGAGTATACTGCAGCACATTGGTCAAGTTCCCGTCGTCAATGCTGCCATAACCCACGATATAGAGATTACAGGACCCCGAAATTTCAGTCATCATTGTCGCCTAACTGCTGGCAAGTGCCGCTTATTCAAGACAGAATCCTTCCGCATGTTGGAACTGGGCACCATTCGACCTTCCAGCAGTCCTTGGTTTTTTGCTCTTCACCTGGTCCCTAAATTCCACGGCGAGTGGAAACCCAGCAGGGACCACAGAACTATTAACAAGGTCACCGTTCCCGATAGGTATCCGATTATCTTTTTAGAGGACCTCAGTTTGAAGCTCTCTGGTCGCAGGGTCGGGTTTGTAACCAGATCCACCTAAAGGAGACATACCAGAAACAGCGGTGACTAGGCCTTTCGGACTGTTTGAGTTCGTCAGGGTGACTTTCGCACTCGAACCTTACAAAGGTTTATACACGAAGTCATGCGAGGTTTAGAAAATATGTGTGTACCTGAACGATAACCTCGTTGCAAGCCCCTTGGAGGCATGACACTCATGCCACCTACGTGCCCTTTTGATTGCCTTAGCAAACATGGCATACCGATCAACGCCGCAAAATATGAGCTGGCTTGCCCAGAGTCACAGTCCTAAAACATGTCGTTCCGTCTACAGCTATGGGTCCAATGCCGGATAAGGCCACTGCTATTCGAGGCTACACAGAGCCTCGTTATTATCGGCAAGCACAACAGTTTTTCAGACTAGTTAACGTCTATTGGTTTTTCATCCATGATTGCGCGAAAATCATCAATCTCTTCACTAACCCGCTGCGAGGCCCCAAAAGTAAGTTATCGTTCCCCAGGGCCACGAAACAGGCAGTCCTCTCCATTAACGACGCGATCTCCAAAATAGCCCCACTCACACATTCCGACCCCTCTTCAACCATATATCTGATGGCCAAGGCCTTACACGCTGCAGTCTGACCTGAACTTCAGCAGCACAGCCACAATTCTTTGAAGCCTTTACCACTCTTTTCCAAGAGGCGGCAGCAGGAAGGACTAGATTCGGCATGTTTAAAAAAGAGTTGTGCGATATCCACCTCGCTCTCCGGTACCCTAGAAAAGCATTTTAAGGTCGTCCATTTCAGCTGTGCATAGATTACAAACCGCTGGCATAAGCCACGCATTCCTTCCCCAGCCGTTGCTTCGCATGCGAAGTTCGTCATTTTTATTTTTTCGCAGTTCACTGTAAGCATACGACATGCCTCTGGGGCAGACAAATCCAACGCTAACGTAATTTACTATATAAACCAGCTTCATTTGTCTCCAACAACTAGCATCAATTTCGGTGCAGTGGCAAAGGCCCCAATGGCTGATCCTGAGATCGGCCAACTGCAGGAAAACCACTCATTCTTAACATGTGCGCCTTTCATAACATCACAAAAACCCCTTGCGACACATCGCAAGTTTGTCCAAAGGCCCTGCTGCTACCAGCTCGCCGTTATCCCGCACTTCCTATGGTATACAACCTCGCCCACCCGAGTGTAGCTCATTCAGTGAAGCTGGTGACCGAGCGTCTTCTGCGGTTTACCGTTAAGCGCGGCCAACACCAATGGTCTTGCGTCCGCATTCAGTGCCAAGGAATAAAAGTCCATCAGCAACCTAAAGCTCCACTGGCCGAGCTTTTGAACGCGAGACAGCGCCATGTGCATACTCATCTCGTAGGGTCTTTCCCGCCGTCTCTTGGCCTTTTCTGCATACTGTCTTGTGTAGGCCGCTTAACCCGCTGGCAACAAGCCATAACACTCTCATATCCTACGTCAGAAGTGGCCGCAAAGATGTTATCGGCTGTTTGAGGTAATTATATTTGGTTGGCCCGCTACAGTGACCACCTACAGCGATTCACAGTTCAAACGACATTCTCAAACGTGATTGAAACACTTGACTAAAAACGTATTAGAGCAACAACCCGCGAGCTAATAGTTTAGTGAAAAGATCCTATCGATGGCTAAATTCGCTCCGCGAGCCAAGGCCAACCTTAGTTGGAGCGATTCTTTGCCGACAGCTGGTCTATGTCTTTAGAGCTCTTTAAAGAGATGCGCACTTCAGCAAACGAGCTTCCGGTTTGTTGCATCCATTGCCTCCTCGGAGATCTATTGGTTCCTTCGCGGCCCAAACACCAATTATGGTGATTATCCAAGACGTCTCAAACAGCAAATGCGAACGCTTCACGTCGGTCCGACGCGGGATCACTGGTCGCTGGGGCGCTAGTTGTCTGCGGTTGCACATTCTCACAAGTGCCGCTTCTTCCATTCCTCAGGTACTTTTATCTCCCCGAGCAAGACGTCGTTGGTTCGTGTGACAAAGACAGCAAGTCTTCTCGCTAATGGCCGGAAGATTGCCGCGTGCACTCCATCTGGGTTGGCAACTTTAAATATTTTATATGTGCTTAACTGCGCTATAGCCTGTTCCGCCGTTGCACGGAGTTTCGGAATTTCAGAGACTTTGTTACTTTCTGCAATTCCTAAGTTCAGGTGACCAAATAGTACCTCTGAACGTCTCCAATGAAAAATTTATCTTTGTTGATTCGATGAAAGCTACGTTCCCGTCGGGTGTTTTAGGACGGCAATATAGTCTCCGATTTTTTCAGTTTTTTCATGCGCCTGGTATGCTTCGGATTTTATTCCGATATTCTTTGATACCCTACGCTCAAACAAGCATTCTTGTTATTAGAGCCCACAAGTCTTGTTTTATGCTGGTCTGTAGGTTTCGCACACTTGACAAGTATTGTAGGTCGCCCATTTCAGTTTTTTGCTGGTCAAATTTTTGTAAGTCACCTTTTGAGTGGTGAACTTTCAGTGACCTTAGAAGTGCCTTTATAAGCTTAATAGGTAGCACATCACGGAAAAATAATCGATGAAAAGTGGTGGTTTTTATCGTCATTACCTGTGGATTGAGTCTGATGGCCACTGGGGAAAATGAACTTTTGAATAAATGTAGAGCACATGGGTGTCGGAGGGACCGATTTCCCCTCTGATCAAAAGTCCAGAGCTAACTCAGGAGCCGTTTAAGATATCCACAAGTCTGCGGTTCAGTTGTGTTCAATTTTTACAAGGCTGGCTTTGGCGAGTCTGGAATTCCCCTGAAGGCATGAACTCCAGTTGATTATTCATTTCTTTCTTTTTCCTTTCAAAGTGGCCGCCCAAATGAAACAAATCAAGTAGCTTATCTCATCCTAGTGAGGAGAAGTATAACGGGCACAAATGTTTTCACCCAAGAGGAAAGTTCAGAGATCGGTAAATTTAAACGTTTACTGAGTCCCCGTTGCCACCTTCCGACGGTTTGGTAGGGCTCACCTAAAGACTAAGCTCGGGAGACAGCACTTTGTGATTTTGATTTGGCACCTGATCAGATGAGTCTGGTACGGGTTTATACCAAGATTTCATAATTGTTTCCATGTATAGACTACGTTGCCAATGCAAACGTGCATCAGTGCCGCGTCAGAATCGGATTAACATCCCCGGTATTCCGTCTGAGATGCATCTCATAGGGAGAGTAGAAGGCACAGACGCCAAACACGTAGACTCTATGGAACTCTACAATAACGCACATAGTATCACTCATAAGTGCATGGAATTCTATAAGGTGGCTCGCGGGATGGGAATAATTTCAGTCTCCGTTACAGTGTGGTTGATGAAGGGTGCCCATGCATCCCTAAAGGTAGATTGGGCGAACCTTTCCACTCAGGGTGCACCATGTGGCCTTATTCAGACATTTCGATGTTTAATAAGGCAGAAACAACTGCCCCTGAACATATTTGTCACGAGGCAAGGGAAATATAGAGAGGATATGGTTAATATCATCCCTGGGCAAGAGCTGCCATGTGGTTCTCTCATTTACTGTTTGTTTGAAGCACAAGACAACACCTGAAAGAACTCAGATAAACTGCCCGATACTTGATGTCGGATAATTAATAACCGAGGCATACCTACTGGACGAAAATAATAGTTCGTTGAGGAACAAAAAACCATGTCGGAAAGTGAAATATTTTTAAGTCGTTCAGTGCTCCTCGATACTCGCGAGAAGGGCAAGCAGTGGCAGTAATTATGACGGGTAAACAACATAGAAAAATCATTTGTGATAACCAACAGTACAGTAAAAAGGAGCACAAGGAAGTATCCTAAATTGAAGGGACTGGTTGTAGAACATCCTAAGAAAGCCCGGGAGACCATGAGTTGGCAGCTGAACACGGAGAAAGCGGCCCATGCAGCACTAAGTTTGCTCAGCCACATGCAAAAGCAACCGGTGGGTGATAGCTGACCTTTTTTCTACCAACGAAGTTTTCTCTTTCGGTAAGAAAGAAAATGTTGAGAATGGTTCCGAGGTCAGGCATGGTAGATACCGGTTTAGAAGGTTACTGTCAGGGGTTGAGGATGAGGCAGGTAATCTGCCAAATGCCTCAGCGATTGTCAAGGTAAATGTTAATGTAGGTAAGGTGGCGGATAGAAGTAGCCGAGAACCCGGCCTTGTTCGCTCCTGAGTTAACTAGTTTTACCGGAGCTGCTTGTGCGTCAGGCCGGTTTAAAGCACGTAGTTCTTGAATTTTACTACGAGAGTCTCTAACCGTTTTTAATTGTTTTGACAGGCAATTTAGTCGCAGCAGGAAAGAAGCGTCCCTGGCTCCGAGAAAGATTCCCTGAAGCTTTGCCATTTTGCAGCTCAGTCGTTCGTGGCTGTTTTTATTGCGGGCATCGAGTATTTCTGTGCCGGAATGATACTGCCAAGGAATTTGTACAGGACTATGAAAAGCCCGTCGGTTGCCATTCGCACCCCAAGGATTCCCAATTACAACTGTGCAGCGGGGTTAGCAGGTGACCACAGTTTTCCCTAACGTTGGGCCTGGCGATTGGAGGTGGCAAGCTACTACGGCAAGTTAGTATGAAGGCGCAGCTGACGGGCAAGTGATTGCATCCAGAGAAATTACTTTCAATGGATATCCGGACGTGCGTTAATCCAATCGTATACATAAGGTCTAGGATATTTCTGTTCTTAGTCGGGTCGGCCGCCTGTTGTATCCATCTACCTTGCTGAACGTTAGTAACAAAGGGAGGCAAGGAGTTAGGAGCGTGAAGTTTGACCAGCAAATGTCTGGAGTACTGAATTCTCCCGCTAAGATTTTGGGACCCGTTAGGTGGAAGAGCACTTAATTGCGTCACTTAAGAGCAGGATATCTGTCCGACAAGGGACTGGTGGGCGGTGCACGCACCACACCACGATGCTTTATCTACGAATTTCAGTCCTAAGCCATAAGACATTCTGAAAGCAATTTAACTGAGGCTCTTGGCATAATGAGGTTATAATAATAATAATAATAATGTATATTTCTCGATTAGCGAGATGCATTCGCAAGGCAAGATCACGTTTTTACATAGATGATGCACAGGAAATACGGACGTTATAAATCGAAGGGAGAGGGGGTGAGAGCGACCTCTAGTAATTTGAAAGGTTTGTTTGTTTTTGTATATTTCTCAACATACGAAAGTCATGCGCAAGGTAAGATCAAAACTGGGCCAAGAAGGCACAGTGCAGACACGGAAAACGGAAACCAAATATATAATGCAATGTGATTTCGCTCACAAGATCATAACGAGCAATGTGATTTCCCGGGCACGGGGTTTCGAGTTTTAAATCAAAGCTAGATAATGGTTCGCAAAAAATTTTCCGTGGTTGATTACCAGTCCTGCACTGCGAGTGATACTATGTTT